>ML675620.1:53244799-53274799 GCA_007922155.1 Mesoclemmys tuberculata
GATTACGAGGAATAAACACTGAGCCGCCGAGCATTGGTAAAGCCTTCGGGCAAAAAACTCTTGTGGGGACATCAAAGACATTCTAATTCCGAGGCAGTCAAGGATTACAGTGTGTAACCTGTGCTGACAACAGATAAATGACTGGCAATATTGTGCCAGAGCTGTTGGGTCCTGCATGGAGTACTGATGATGATGATGATGATGGTGTTAGCTTGCAGAATGGACTCTGCTGGGATAATTTTATGATAAAACACTTTTTTCAAATGCCACTGGGTCTAGGCAGACATTTACTAGCTACAGGGGTAGCAATCAGTTTCTTCAAAATTTACTGTTCTAAGCCCATTAGAGTTCCAGCGCAGCAAGGCTTTTCAATGAAAATCTAAAATGCCTGTATTTTCGTGAGGAGAGTATATGCAAATACTGGGAGCTGAACTCCTACCCTTTAGTGTTAGGGTGCTTTATCAACTGATTAATGTAAATTTGCTCATAAAAATACAGTTTATTTTTAATTGGTGAATAAGAATTAGAAAATTAAGATTCTGGTTTGCATTCATCAGACATCCAAACATCCTCAGTCACAGGAAGACGTTTATAGGCCAGATCATACAGGTAAAAACCAGGTGCTGTAAAAAGATCATTCAATATACAGCATTTCCAAAAATAAGAATTCATTTCCTTCTTAGAGATTTGTGTGCTTTATTCAGGCACCAGCTGTTTAAAACAGCCCCTTCTTAAGCCTGACACGAGTGTGTTAGTGACATGTACAAATTTTAACTGAATTTTTTAGTATGTGTGTTTTTTTGTGACTAGAATAGTGGTAACAGTATCATGCTCATGCTGTGACAACACACCATACTTGTTTGCAATTATTGCCCTGAACAATAATACTTAACTCGTGTTGTCTGCATTGATGATTTCCATGTGTTTCTCATTTTTAAAAAGATAGAAAAGGAGGATTTTGAAAAGAGAAGGATTCAGTATTCCCCCTGCTCCCTTTCATCTAACAAAAAACCTTTCAGCCTAATCATAAAAAATATCCTTGTGAAAAGATGCTGTTGTTGAGGCAAAACTCTGAAAATGAAGTGATGCCAACCTCATTGCGTTAGTTCCACACTGGGATCAGGAATGGCCTAAAACAAGGTGTTACCCTCTTACATGTCTCACGTTAAGTCAACCAAATGTGGGCTCTACTTGTTTGGAAATGTATCAAAATCAAAAGTGACATTTTCTAGGGGATACATTCTAGCTTTAAATCTGTGTTAAAATGTCTTTGCATGAGAACAGGCCCTTAAATGCAATCCCTGCCCCTTCTCTTCATTCTTCCTGAATCTGAGCCTGTCAAGGATTATAGTGTGCAACCTCTGCTGACAGTAGATAAATAACTGATGGTATTTTAGCAGAGTTGCTTGGTTCTCTGCAGAGTAATTTGTTTCCTCCTTTCCACCAAGTCTTTAATGTTTTGTTATAAACATCTGTAGTAAGGCACTGTTAACAGAAATGACTTATAGCCAAAGACCAGTATAAAAAAGACTGTAATGGTTTCCTAAACTTCTCTGCCTAAATATTATACTGTAGAACTAGTTTTTCCCTTTATGTAAATATTCTCTACTTAAAATTGGCTGCAGAAATAAAACGCTCAAGGGACAGAGAAGCCAAACCTAAGGAGGAGAACTTTGTATGGTATCACAAATTCTCATACAGAGATAATAAAATACATGTTAAGTAAAGAGAGCCCTGAGTTCAGCTCTGCTTGGTGTGATGAACTCTTCCCATCCACATACACCCCATGAGGCCACAGAGCCCTGTTAATGCTGCTTTGGGAATCTTTACACTACAACAGCTGAAGGGATCATCTGTCTTCCCTCCAGAAGGGGGTTTAACAAATGGCTCCTTGAAATTGCAAATCTAGTAGATCTCAAATGATCTCCATGCTGAGGTTTAAAGCACAACTCTATGCACCAACTGGCTGTAGATCACTTCATAGTGTCTCTACATCCTTTTTCACTCTTTCACTCCATGTAGCAAATCTACAATGGTTGTGCTGTATTCAGGACTTTTTGTGGCTCTTACTAGATCCACAGGTTTTTGCCCTGAGTGTGCAAAATCATACTAGCAGCCGTAGGAGTTGGGTAATGGAGAGTTGTCAGAAACTAATTTTTCTTAACACAAGTGTCTGGGTACGATGTCAGACCACACGCCAACTGTAGAAGCAATTAAACTTGTGAGAGATCACACAAGCACAATTACATTATATGATATTGTATATAAAATATGAGAGTGTGAAAGACCTGGGAATGTCAACAGGAATAAAAGGGGGAACTGCAGTAAGAGCCAGAATGAAAAGAAGAGGGGGGGGGGAAAAAGCGGAATAATAAAAGTGTCCTGAGGTTCTCTTCTCTTAGGGAAGACAGCACATACCCAGATACAGCTGTACCCATCTCAGTCATCAGTCTGTTCCATTTTTCTGCTCTTAGGTTCACTAATGAATTTAAGAAATGATCCTATATAGAAAAGCCTGTTATGTCAGTGTTCTGCCCTCCTTTGCTGAGCCACCTGCCCACTGATCCAGTCCCACCTCTCAGCAATGAGCTCTTCAAAGGGTGATTTATCTCTGCTATTGTAATCTGTCCCCTGCCTGCAGTGATGTCACAATCACACCACTGCTCACAGAACTGGAGGAGAAGAGATCAGATCAGCCCACAAACTTTTTTAAAATGGTAATGGCTAGTTACCAATTTCCTATTGCCCTAACATGATCAGGAGTAACACTAATAACAGATTATAATTTGTTCAAAAATGTGATTTAAAACTGATTCTGGAATTGGAATCTAAATATTTTTCTGTAAAAACAGCTGAGAACAAAGATTCTTGAGTAAATACTACAGAAATATTCCAGGCAATAATATTACTAAATTTTAAGACACTTGTGGCCAAACGTTGGCCTGTTGCAGTGCAGGTGCACGAAAGAAACCGCTCCACCTTGCACCACCATTCAGCAATCAGACACCATTACAGTCCCTCCCATCAGTGCAAACCCCTCCACACAATGGACAAAGAGGAGACAGGACTATTATCTTACCCATCCACACCAACTACCCGGTCATGCTGCATCATCTAAAGAGTGTAGAAATGAGGTGGTGCAGAAACCATGTATGCCGCCTCTATGCCAGCTGAGAGATCCTCTGTGCCAGGGAAATTCTTAGCTGAAAGATCTGACTACTTTCTGTTCCCATTCCAGTGGAATGTCATGGAGAATGTGGCCCAAGATATATATTGAATAGGGCATGAGCTTCTAAAGAGCCCTGCCTTATTGACTGTGTATTTTACAAGGCATCTTCAAAAAGGGCACTTTAAATATGCACTTAAATAAAAATGTGCATCTTAAAAATGTAGTACTCTGTCTTTTAGTGCACCGTTATACAATATGTATTTAGTTATGCACTCTTTCCAGTACTGGACTGATGTGTTCACATTATCAACTGTGCATGGTGTGGTGCACAATACAGCATACGTAGAAATAGGCAGCAATTGCACAGGCAGCACAGCCACTTGCACAATAAATGAGGGATGCTAAAAAGTGTCCAAAGTTCATACCAAGTGCACTGCGGTGAACAAAATGCAGGGTTCATAGATTCATAGCTCAAAAACATCAAAACCAATTTTCACTAGACCTCTGAAAGGCACGTTTTTGGTTTGGAATCTTATTTATTTATTTACTTATAATAATGAGGAAAGTGTTCCCTCCTTCCCCCACTTACTGTATTCATAAACATCGGACCAGTTTTGGATCTAACTCCTTTTTTTTTTTTTTTTAAAAATCGTCTTTGGATAGCAACCAAATGTGGCAAATGTAATCACCAAAGGTGAGATCAATAAGAGAGACTGAAAACCAGAAAACAGGTTATCTGTATTCCCAGACAAAAATCTTGGTTAAACTGTAGTAAAATTTGGGAGCACGTCAAGATAACAAAACCATTCAAGAATGTTAGTTATAAAAATTAATTAATTAATTAATAAAACAAAAACCCCAGGAAATTCTGAGTTTAATTTAAACTTAAAAGAAAATCATACATTTGAATGTTTTTAAATACATACTTCAGACCTAAAGATAAAATGACCTAAAGATTGCCCATCTCTTGACCAACCTTTCTTCTTGGTTCTTTTATATCTAGAGACTAATCCAGAAAACTCTTATTTACATAAATAAGGTTCATGTAATCAGCACCCTACATTGTAAAATGGCTAATATGTTTGATCAATGGCTTTTTCTAAGAGTTTTTAGAAGTTTATAGGTTATAGTGGAGAACATCTTAAATTTGGAAAACAAACCGTACTGGAATGGTGACTATAGTAATACCAACCTTCCATTGTCCCTTTATCATCTTTTCTTTAAAGTCTTTGAAAAATTGGCAATCCACAGAAGCAGAAATGTTAAATTTTAATAAGGGGCAAAGGTGACTTTATGCTAGATTTGCATTCTCCTGACCACTGGGCCAGACATGGCATTGCTTAAAATTATGATAGCAGGAGCAGCCCCTAGGAGACCAAACCAGTAGCCAGGGATCAACTGGAACACATTTATGTTCCTTTCTTCAGGCCCAACCCTGCCCATTATCCCCAGTATGAGTTCTACTGCCCATTATCCAGTTGAAATCAATGGGCAATGTGGCGGCTCAGAATCTCTGAAAATCTAGCCACTTCTATCTGGGTGCATAATTTAAAGTACCCAATTTTGAAAATTTTGGTCTGAGATGATAATTAGGACAAATTCTAATACAAGTATAACCTCACCTTCAGGCAGAGAACAGGACAGCAGTCATTTTATTCCATGATAAAATTACAGGGAATGAAATTATTATTGGGACAGTAACCTGCTGAACATTCTGAGTGACCTTGAGTACACATTGTCTCCAAAAAACCAACAGGGAGGCAAAATATCTTGCTCCTGAAGCTGATAGAAAATGAACGTTTTTGTATTATTTGCACTTGTGTGTTGTGTGTACTTTGCATTTCTATAAAACCTTTACGCTGAGTATCTCACGTGCTTTACACACAGGAGTTAACTTTTATAATCCCCATTTTACTGATGGAGAAATTGAGGCATGCAGCAATTAAATGGCTTTTCCTGGATAACACAGCAAGTTGTTCATGCCTTCAGGGATAGTGTTCAGATTGCCCAGATTCCAGGCATCTTTTCAAACAATTAGCCTGAACCACTTCCTCATATTTTATCTGTGCAGGCATCATAAAACAGAAAGGAGCAATGATATCAGTGCTTAAAAGAAGGGTGCTTAGAATTTTCATGAATGAAAGTGTCTGATTGGCTGAAAATGGGATAATGTATTTTTTTATCTTTCAGGTAAGATTGCATTTCTGCCAGTCATATAGAAAGATACCCAGAGAGTAGTAAAAAATGTTAGGTTTTGTGGGTGATATTTTTCTTGTATGGTTTCAATTACTCATGCACCTGATTAACAGTTGAAACATTCTACTCATTGGCATCAGCTGTTTATTAACTGAAATAGGGAAATATCTCAGAAACACAAAGAGCTAAAATATTTTGTGATCTATTCCCTCACTCAGATGTATACTTCAAATTACATTCCTTCAGTTGAGGGAAGTAATTTGTTACCCTGATCATTGTAGAAGGCAGTCCACTTTCTGAATGCCTTTTTCATTAATGTAGATATGTTTCTAAGATGAGAAATTATGTTTCTTCTAATTAGGGTTACATTTAGTTAATTTCCTTTTTTAAAAAAGCTCTGTGTGAAAGGCAGTTTCCTTTAAAAAGCAAAAAAAAAAGTGATACAGCTGATGTTCCTGTTGCCTTAGCAACAGATTTATTTATTAGGGTCTGAAATGACATGAGTTAATATACCACATACCTGCTGATCGGCAAACACTCCTATTTCAGCTCCAGTTGACAATTAAGTCCTGGACAGCTACAGCCAGGGGTTAATGTTACTCATTAGGAGAACTAGGTCATTACTGGGAAATCAAGGCACTTAAGGCAGCATGGATAAAATACAAAATTCAACATCTCAACGAGTGAGGGTTTTTATGTTAATTAACCTTATTTTCTTTGCATTAAAAAAATCTTTCATATGTGCATATAACAGTGGGTCAATTAACTGAAAAAGTAAGCTTTAGTTTGCTTTCCTCTCCTACTTGTCTTCATTTCCTATGGAAGGATTTCATTATTTTATGGAAAATTCTTATGTCTATATGATGAGTAAAAAGGGTATTAAAATTAAGAAGGGAATCATCATGGAAATCAGCTTTACCACAAGGGAATGAGCAAATAAAAGCCTTGGAAATGAAAATAAATAAGCTTTGCTAATACCTCACCTAAGGAGCAGAATATAAGCCCATCAGAGCTTGGAGATATTTAGAGGTACTTCTTTGCTTCTTTATTAAGCAGCTACATAGTTATTTGACCTTCAGAAACTGAAACTTTGGAGAAGTAAATCCAAGTGGTTGATAAATATTCTATTTATGGAAAGCTATACAGTGAGTTAGCACATGGTAACTTTTGTAGTTCATAATTGCCTTTTTGATTTCCAGTAAAATTAGATACATTCACTGAAAGTTTTTATTAAAATGTCTGAGTGGGAGTTTTAACTTGATAAGTCATAAATGATTTAGCAAAGCTCTCCTGAAAGCCTTTATTTACTTGTGGGTTTTTTTCCAGCAGCCTTTATTCTGGTATAGGAGAACTTAATAGGCTGAAAAAGAATTATGTCCAAGAATCCTTTATTTTCATTTACCGCCCTCCCAAAAACTTTAAGTTCTTTCATTTCAGTGAAGTGTTGTACTTAAAAAAAAAATCCAAACAAAAGCTGTGGAGCCTGATTCTGCCTTCAGTTACATATGGGTAAATATTGTATAGTGTAACTCTACTGAAGTCAATGTATGAACAAAATAAGACCTAGGATGTGTATAAAAGGTGGTAGTCCCAGACTGAGAGTGCACTGTTCCCTGCAACAAATGAGAAATTCAAGCCCTATGGGTGATTTTCTGCCACAAGCTGGATGATTGCACTGTCCTCTAAACTATCCTATAAACTCACAGCTCATAAACCTTGTTCTCTCAGAAGGGCAAAAAACGCTACCGTTATGGAGGAAAGTGGAAGGTTACAAAACTACAATGGATCAGAATAGCTAAATCTTACAAAAATGTGCCTGATTTAGGAATTAGGGGAGTTTTATAAGCTTTGCTTTATTTAAAATTATAATAATTTTTTTTATTGAAGAACTCTAAAAAAGTTTGTAAATACTATGGCCCCTAGAATACATCAAGTCTAATCTTCTGTTAAAATCTATTGTATCATACTAATACGGTAATGTGGAATAGAGTACAAGTAATGTGGAAAATAGAAGTAATGTAGAATAACGGTAACAGGAATTGTGTGTCACTTTCACTACGTTCATAAGGCACTAGTAAAACATAGAGACGTGATAGGGAGAGTCATTTATTTTTCATTAAAAAAACCTAATTAAAGTTACATAAAGTGTCAGTTTAAGCCAACACATTTAAGAAAACCTCATTCTTCACTTACTCTGTATTAACTAGACCTTGTTGTTCATCTGTGTACTACTTTAGTGAAGTCCTGTGACCACTACTCTATCTTCTTGAGTACTATCAATACAGAAGACATTGCTGAATTAAGGGATAGCTCTAGTCATATCTGTGTATGGGTTAGAATATGTTAATTTATTTTTAAACTTCGAATAGATGAAACTCCAGTGTTTCAGAGTTTGGGTTCTCTTCGTAGTTTGGGTTCTGTTCTGTTCTGTCTCTTTCCCTAACTAGTCCCAAGTCTCCCCAAACATACCTTGTCACATCTGTCTCCCCTCCTCTGTCACCTTCTCCTTTTATCCCATTGGTTCTCAGTTCCAGTCTCCCCCCACCTACTGGCTGTTAGTCCCTGATTCCCAATCCGGTCTCCTTGACCAGCTGATCCCAGTCAATGCCCCATCTCCTAGTTCCAGTCTCCTTGCCTAGACAGTTACAGTCTCACCTCTGCCCCAAGTCCCAGTACCTATTTTCCTCTTCTCTCCCCTGCCAGCCTCTGGTCCCAGTTTCTGCCCCCTCCCCCCAGCTCATTGTTCCAATCTACTTCTCCCTTTGCAGATCCAGCTCTTGTCCCCTCCTCATTCAAATCAGGTGGCTTTCTCCACACTCCCTGGATCCAGCAGGAAGTCACAGAAAGCAGAGGAGAGATGCATTCTATGCCCTCAGTTCAGGTGCCTGGAGTCACCACAGCAGCCCACAGCTGCCACTGCAGGGAAAGTTCTGCTCAGCACCTGGGCTGGAGAATGCCCAGTGTGGATGGAATCTTTCCGGGATTAAGCTGCTAAAAATCTAAGAAGTCTCTACTTCTGCAGTTTTTCAGAGACTGATATCTTGCCCAGATTTAGCTGATTTTCACAAGGTCGGGAAAAGCCATATAGGCCTGAAACAAAGGCCACTTGTTAAATTTCAAGTCCCTGTTCCAAAGCAGGGGGCATTAGAGTTTTCCAAAAAAAATCATCAACAACTTTTACATGGGCAAAACAATGAATTTTCCTTTAACCTTGTTCTTGGAAACAGCTGAACCATTTGGCTGAAATTTTCCAAATACGTTTAGCCGGAGACAGACATCCAGCATGGAAAAATTCAACACAAATGGTTAACACTTGGAACAATTATAAGCAACTGAAAACAAGGTCTGACAATGGGAAATTTAGGGCAACTTTAAAAATAGGTGGTGCTACCAGCCCCACCAAAAATATACTGCACCCAACACCACCACTGTATGTGAATGCCTTCCAAGAGAAAATAAGCAAATCTTCAATAGGCAAATGATCTAATATTCTTCCTTATTTCCTCCAACATAGTAGGTGATATATTTTTGGTTTGGGCTTCCCCCACCTGTTTAATTTAGTTTCATCTCACCCCTCTGCAGCTATTTATTTTTCTTCTTTCTCTTTCTCTTCCTTTCTTCTTGCCTTGAACATGTTTTCTCCTTTTGCCCTCCCTGCTCTGCTGTGGTTAGATGTGGCTGTGGGAAAACTAAGTCAAAGAAATTAGTTCATGCTTTCTTTCTGAAGGCAGTGAGATTTGTGGTCATTTTAAGCTCCTCTGGTAATGAGTTCCAAAGCCTTGGTCTTTCTGACAAGAAAGCTCCTGCTCATGAGCTTCACCCTTGGGGATGACAGCTTCAATTGCCAAGGGAACTCATCATTCCAGACAGAGATGAATTGCTTTAGAAAACTTAGGGCTAATTTCTTAAGAGGCCTTGGTGGGTAGGACTCAGCCTTTGACTCTGATCCAGTGTTCTACGATGAGGCAGTATAGTTAGAGGAGCACTAATGTGATGTGCTCATAGATATACAGAGCTGCAGTATAATCCAATCAGGAAGTCGTAATGTCCTAGTCACCAGGGCCAAAGCGTCACCCCACAGGATGGACTGCAGTGATTTAGCCAGGTTTAGGTAGAAGATGATCCTTTCCCAGGTGGTAGCTATTTGAGCCTCCCTCAACTGTGTCTAAAAGGGAAAGAACAATGTGACAGAATATACGTTGGCTGGTCCTCCAGAAGGCAGGAGGTTGACAATATCAATAAACCTTTGACTTCAACACTGAGAAGGCAAGGGGTAACCAGCAGGAAAGAGCTGGTTCTTGTTAGCCTTTTTGAAGCATGTATATACATGGTCATTAGCTACTAACGAGTTCTGGGAGTGGTCAAAGAGACAATGTGACCAGACCAAGGAAACGCTACTGAGCTACTTGTAAGCCTCCTGTGGGTTTGAGCCTTATATGTTTTCAGCCTGATGACAGGCTCAGCTTTTCTTAAATGTTGCTTAGGAAGACAAAAAATAAAAATACAGAAAATACTTTGGGTCAATTGCAGCCTTGCTTTATTTTATTTGGGACAAAGAAAAGCTTCCAAAGTACTGTGGCTGTGGGCAGAGTAACTGAGAACTTCACTATACGAAGGCTTTGCAGAAAAAGGGGGGGAGGAAGTAAATTATTTTTACTCAGAAAAGCAGGAAATTTGGGGGGGCAGGGGAAAGAAGATGGCTGTCTGGCCTTCAGAGCCTGAGACTGGGACATTTTCCTAGCTCAAGAATGGGAGACTGCGCAGTGGGCAGTAGTTTGGCTCTTTGGTTCTTTTAGAGAGCCAGCTCCTGGGTCGCTCCTCCCAAAACTTCTTGGTGGCATTTTGCAACACAATGCATTACTGGGTTTTAACACAGCACTGCTGCTGGTTCTTTCACAGTTAAAAAGCACTTGGGCTGATATACTGCAGAGTGCTAATCTCCACTACCTGATCTGATACACATTGTAATCATTTTATATTGCAGTAGGTTACACTCGGTTGTGTAGTGTTAGGTTATCAATGCTTCTAAGGTACATACGACACTTGGCCTTTGCATCATGCCTAACAATACTCTAGGGAGTGGCACAATGCTTAATTAGGCCATCTTGAGGGTTTGAAAGGAAGATCTGGTGAATTTTGTAACATTTTTGTAGGAGATTTTAGATTTAATCTCTGTTACTTGCGCTAATAAGATTTGCTGGCTTGCTGTGCAAAATAAACTAAAAAAGACTTCGAATCACATTCTGCTGTGTTATACTTGTGTAAATCTGGGTTAACTCGATTGAAGTCAAAGAAGTAAACTAGCATCCTCACTCAAATACATGGCATTACTCTGGTTTTACACCACTGAAACTGAGGTCAGAGCTGAGCATTTGTCTTCAAAGGCCATTCTGTCTATGGGGAATAAATAGAAGGCTCACTGACGGATTCTGATCCTGGGTTTCCTTGGATAGGAAATGCACAGTATTTTATTTTGAGTTTTTTTGTCATTAATTGTGAGGAAAGAACAAGAAGAATCTAAACAATAAACACCCAAGGCTCTTTTCTTTATGAATCTCTCCCAGATAGCACAAGATAGTAGAAAATGCTTTTCCAGCGTAAAGCAGCATGCCACCCATTTTTCTCAGCCAAGTAATCTGAAAAATCTGGAGGTAAAATTCAGACTTCTCACTATGCATAGGCTATGGTCTGTAACTGAAAATAAAGAGCCAGATTTGCCAGTGTATTCTGGCTGCTTTGTGCTGTTTCAGTGCCATCTTTAGCATCCCCCTACTTGAATATGCATTTTTCATCTGCAGCCAAGGATCAGGGCCTTTATTTTCCTATAGGTTTTATCATTTATTCTTGTGACATATGGTTTATGCCTATTACTGTTAAAAAAAAAAGTAGGTTGCTGGGTAGACTTTTTTGGTGAAATGTATGCAAAAATATCTCCTCCTCCATGACTCCATTTTATATTAATCTGTAGGGGTAGCGATAACTTTTGATGCTGATGATGCCAGACAGTGTTTAGAGGCACAATTAAAGAAAAGAGATTCTGTTAGTGTATGAGCTGAGGAAGAAAGCTCTTTAGATTTAATTACATATTCATCCTATATCTATAACTTCTACTGGAAATGTTAAAGATGGAAAAATACTGTGATAAATTGGATAAACTGGACTTAGTATTGTGTTTTTCCTTTCTGTTTGCATTTTCTTAATTATTTCTTTTCCCCCCATTTCTTTTCCAATAGTTTTGCCTGGCAGATATACTTTCTCTCTTGCAGTTATCACGGGCATTGTTACCAGAAATTTGGTCTTAGAATTATTACTCCTTCTTTTGTGAACTCCTTTTCTTGATCTTAATGTAGATAATAAAATTTATTTAAATAATTTGTTTTAAGAAAGCTACCCCCCATTCTGTGAACTGTGAAAGTAATTATTGCTAGAATAAGTTCTAAATGGTAGTTAATATTTTTGTAAAATGATTCCTTTTTTGTTTAAGAAGAATATTATCCCCTTGAGATACAATTGTTAACTGACTCTACCCTCAAAACATCCCTGTGAGGCTGTGTTACTGATCCCATTTTACAGATGGGGAAACTCAGGCAGAGAAGGCACATGGCAGGTCAGTGACAGGGCAGTTCCAGATTCCCACTGCCATGCTCATTTTTCTAAACCCTATTGCCACTCTTTAATATAGACTATTATAAAACTTCTTTCAGTTGGGTGAGATATAATGTTGTTTATTTTTAAGTGAAATAATGAATTTTAAAATCACTCAGTGGTGCTTATGTCAGGACTAAGGTGTTGACATCAAACGAGTCCATCGTACTAGTTCAGTGCATTCTGCATTTGAGGACATTTCCACTCAGTGAGCTGAACATACTGCTTCTAACATTTTGAGAATGGGCTAGCCAGATGTAAAGCCACCAGGAAGCTGGTATCAAATGAGTCCTGTTATTGGCCTTTGGTACAGTGCATTTCAGGACTCAACTCACTTTTCCCAAGCATGTTTTCTATCCATGTTTGCTGTATCAATCAAATCAGTAAAGAATGACAAAGTTATTCTGATCCTGGAGTTATTGTTTATCACCTATGTGAAGATTATTTCAACCCTTTCCATCCGTCTGTCATCAGCAGATTCAACAATTACTACATTCTTTCGCTGACTGCCTTGTTAGTGCTTTAGTACCCATGTCTCTTCAGTTTCATATTAACATATTTGACTTCTCTGTGCTTCTGAGCCTCTTTTTCCCTCATTAATGCCCTTTATTTCCACTGATTCTATAGTTTCTACTGTCAAATCTACCCCTCTCCTCTAACATTGATGCTTCTGTTTTCATCCCTCACCACATTGTCCTTTCCACTAAGCCACAACCCTCACTCATCCCGCTCAACTGTTTCCTTTGGCTTCTCTTTCTTCACTGTTCAGTGCCTTTGGAGAAAGGACTACATTGCCTTGGGGAAAAATCCAAGGACCAGGCTAACTTCCTTCACTGTAAATTCATTTTTTCATTCAACTCTGCCCTCTTCCTTGCCAAACAGCTTTATTTTTCCTCCTTAATTGACTCCTAAATTGTAATTTCTCTCACCTTTTCTCTATTTTTAATAACCTGCTCTTACAGCCCTCCAGCAGTGGAAAGTAAAGGGAAAGCCAACTTAACCCAGGGAGTAGAGCTGGGTGAAATTTTTCAACCAAAACTAGCTTTCAACAAAAAAATGCAGATTCGGAGTGACCGAAAAATTTCAGGAATTTGTGTCAATTATAGCCTATCATTTCAGCCAAAACAAAGTAAGAAAAAATATCAGAAATGTTTTGATTTTCAGGCTTGGTTCTCAAAGGGATTTAGGTACCATTCACAGAACAGAAGAGAAAGATATGGTGGTGGTGTCCCCCCGCCCTTTATGCCCAATAGTCAGGTGGTTAGGGCATTCACCTGGGATGTGGGAGACCCTGGCTCTAAAGCGGGGCCTTGAACTCCGCTATCCCTCCTCTCAGGTGAGTGCCCTGACCAAGCTATATGGTACAGGGATAGATCTTTTTCAGTCTTTCTCTTGTTGAAGCTGTTCCACTTTGTATAAAACACTTGACTAGTCATTGGGCCAGAGAGAGTAAGAATGGGTCTAGAGCCTGGTGGTTAGAACACTCTTCCAGGAGAGGGGATACTCAGGTTGGCAACATCACCACCACCTCCTCCTCCATTTTGTGAATCTATCCCTTCACGTCCTTTGCCTTTCATAAAAAGGTTAAAAATGCCCAAAACAAAACAATTTTGTTTCAGTCAAATTAAATATTTCATTTGACCTGAAACAAATTTTTTCTGACTGTTTCAATTCACCAAACATTCTGAAAAATTAGGTTTTGGTTCAACCATAGCCAAAATATTTTTTTGATTTTTTGGAACTGCCAGCAAACCAAATTGTTTGTCAATTATGTAAATTATCAGTTATTTGTACAGCTCTGTTAAGATTCCCCAGGTAGCATAATTCCAACTTTCCTGGCTCTACCACTACCCTTCCTGCTACTCCCAACATAGGGGAAGGGAGTCCTGCTAAACTCAGTCAATCCCTGGATAACAGAATAGTCTTGTGAGAACTATCATCAGCCAATAGAAAGAGAAGTCTTGGCTGGCCCCAAAGTCAAAGGCACATAAAGGTGATGTGAAGCCTCTCTTGTCTCCTCTTCCTTCCTCGGGTTCTGTGCCAAACACAGCTTGACTATTCAGAGGGATCTGTACCATTGATTAATTAGCCCAGTTAGCACTCGTGTGTGGTAGAGAAATGAAGTATTATCCTCATTTTACAAATCGGAAAACTAAGGTGGAGAAATTGGAGGCTGAATCCTGGTCACAAAGGTAAACTTCCCATTGACTGGAATCCGAACCTAGTCCAATTTCTATTTCTTTTTTACCAGATGAATATTACAACAAACATTCAATCAAGCAAAAATGAATACAAGATCATTTCAAATATGTGAAAGTCAAGGAACATGGATCATAGACTTTCTCATTAGTTTAATTTTCCCCAAACATGTAGTGAAAAAGTTTGCATAGTAACATCAAGCTTTTTACAAAGTTTTGCAAGTGCCCTTAAGAAAATGGAGTTTATATAATTGAAAATGCTTAATAAAACCAAAAAATGCAACAGATGCAGCCAAAAGCGCACGTCGTTTTGAGCAGATCTTTACAGAACAGACATTCCATATTGTTCATCTTTCTCCACAATCACTGCTATGACAATCTGTTGCATTTAGCAATTGTTGCTGAATAAGGCAGACTGGATTGTGCATGATTTCTCCATGTCAGCCGAGAAACGTATCACTTTCCTTTTTGGTGGAATAGCTGTACCGTTATTATTTACAAGTATCAGAATACATTTTAATGTATAGATGCTTATGCCTGAAGCACTTTGCAGGCTTTAACTAAATAACTAAAAATAAAATGATAATGATTTTGTGCCTATAAAAGTCACAAAAACCAGAATGCTGAAACAACATAAACCACCAAATGAGAAGATGAAAAGATACATAAAATTCATTACTAAAATCCATATACATTATTACTACCTTCATATGAGGAAAATGGGGAAAAGCTAAATATTGAAAGGTTTCTCTGGGCAGGAAAAGTAAAAAAAATTCCCCTCATGGCATTTCTTCTATTCTAGCAGGTGCAGAATTTGTCTCCTCTCCCTCGCCCAGTCTTCCTCAGTCTTCCAAACTCCATGCAGATGCCTAGGGTTCACTAGATGTATATGGCCATCTGGGAAATGGCCGTGGTCTTCCCCAGAAGTTGTAGGGCATCTTGTCAATCTGCATGATGTGGCTCCAAAACCGTCCCTCACAAGTGGTTGCCTCTGGGACCCCTGCCCTCCTCTAACGGGAAGGGGCATACTCCATTATGCACAGCTTGGGGTTATATAGTCTTTTACTGTAGAATTGTGCAGGGTTTGGAGGGCATGCTTCTTTGTCTTACTACTCTTGTTTTACTTCTCCCCATATGTGGGTGCTAGATACCTCAGAGAGCATGCCTGGAAATGGGAGATGGTGTAGGAGGCAGGTGGCTCGCCATCTATTTCTGTGTAGGCAGGGAAAGACCTTTACTCAGAGGATCTTGATCAAGCTCTGAGATAGGTGTGGACCCATGACACTTGGCTACATATTCCGAGTCTGAAACTAAGAGTTCCAATTGACTTCAGTTGACTTCCAGGTGCTCAGCCTCTCTCAGCCGTAGGCACACAGTACGTTGATCAGGTATTCTGCCAATAACAGTATCAGGTACTAAACACCTGTAACTGCCTGCCTCAGTGGGAGATTAAGGCCATCAGTGAATATTCATGACCCTTAAGAATTATCCTAACACAGATTATTTTCCTTACACACTTTATCACTTCCACTTTTACGCCTGACAAGTATGGCTCCTCACTTTGTGTTGCTATTTTCCAGCTCTTCTTAAAATATATGGCCACTTAGATGCCTACTTGCTTAATTATAAAGAAATTAATGGTTCCATTCATTTCAGCTGGACATATTGAAGAGAATTAGAACACTGGAAGTACATTCTTACACGTCAGCAAGCCTTCCAGAAATGGATAATTATTTTAGTCATATGGATGCAAGCAGCTTGTGGGTATTTCAGTCCTGGCTTTTTGTAATTTAAAAATTTGTTGAATTTTCTTTGAGTCAGTATTCTCGTCCACTTTAGTTTATTGGAGCCATCATCATGAAAACTCCTGGTCCACAGATGTGAAACAAATTACAAGGCTTATGCTGTTGCATTCCACTTCATTATTGAAAACAAAACAAAGCTGGGGGATATACAACTTCTTAAAATAATTATTGGGGAAGAGGGGTTAATCTAATTTTCTAGACCTCACAATTTCTGAAGATTTTAAGCCTAGAAATGTTTTAAATGTTAATTAGAAGATACGTTTGTTTTAAATCAGTAAACCAAAAATATTGACTGAATTAGAAATTAACACTGCAGATGTCATTTAGTTTGAGATTTCCTGAATGATATAATTATTAATGTTTCATATATCTATGTGATAAACCTACAGATTCATTATATATAATTAGTCGGAAAAGGAAACACACCCTTACTGCTAAACTGTCGATTTTCCTGTAACACAAGAAGGAAAACAGCTGAAGTTTCTAAATAATAAATTAAAAACAAAATATTTTAAAGACATCTGGTCCACATCTGTCTGAAATATAATAATTTAAAGCAAAATAATTAAATGCAAGAAATATTATAATTTTCACACCTTAGAATAGAGAAAATAACTCATTCTATTTTTAATGTAATTTTACCAAATTATGGAAATTTTTATTCATTTATGGTGTCTTTTTAACCGATCATTCTGTCATAAGAAAGAAGATAAAAGCTGGATGCTAGACCTTCTTTTTAAATAACCAATCCAGTGCTTTTAAGACCTTGAGGGTAGAAAAAAATTGTCATTCCAAATCTTTAGTTATCTTCAGATGAAAATAGAAATGTATAGAGATTATTTCTTATCTATTACTAAAGTAACTCTAACCCCTGAATTAGCTACTTAAAGGCCGGAAGGTGCAACATGACCCCCATATCATATGTGTTCTTTCTTCTTTATCTAATGCATTAAAAGAACCAGAAGCTTTTTATTCTTAAATATCTAGTCATAAAATTGCATTTGGGAATTTTTTAGCAAATACGTTTGACTAATGTATTGCTTCTGCAAAAACATTTGTTTACCTATTGCCAGGGAGTTGTCATTTTATTCATAAAAATCTACAGAATCATATTTCAAAGCTGTCACCGTCTGTGGTGTGGCAGTGGGGACTTGCTGTCCCCCTGGCTCCAGCTCTAGGTCCTCCAGCTGGTGGAATTTTTGATAATACAGTGTCATCAGAAATAGGTTTAGTTGTGTATCATTCAAAACCCTTTCTCCCTCCAACACAATGGTACCAAATACGACAAACCTTGAACTATTATGTAGATATGTATTTGAGAAAAATGTTTAAAAATCAACATTTTAAAAATTATACTTCAACACAGGGATGCATTTCTTACATTAAAAAAAAGACATTGATCTTTGGTAATCCTTGACATGTAGGATTGAAAACATTTATTCAGCAAAGTCATTATCAGAGTCGTCTCTGTCCAGGACACCACTGCTAGATGCATTGTCACACTGATTCTCATGCTACACTTGCACATCTTCACACAAGGCAGGGTGCTGGCCAAACATTTGCAGGCTGGTGAGCATCTTGTCTTTGCACATAAGCATTCAGTTAGCTGAAGGATTGATTTGGGAGTGCATGGTGTTTCATACATAGCTGCGTGATTGGTCCATCCTTCAAAACTCATCCATGCCTGATAGAGAAGGGTGGGTTTGGAAGCGCTGGATCATCCTGGGTCCATTCCATTGCTTGATAATTTGCCCTTTTGTTAGCAGGTATAAATGCATAACTTATCAGTGGCAATTTTTCTTCATTTGTCTGCTTCTTGGAAAACATCCACCAAGGTAGTTTTGCAACTGCATGGTAGTGATCTTCAAATGGTAAACTTGGCATATGAATACATCCAGTGCATTTATGACTTCGTTAGTGATTGTCTCAGCCATTCCGAGCATCTTCAGAGCAAGGAGGCTTAATCAAATGTCTTCCAGTAAGTTAATTTGGTCTTTCCAGACAGCCTTCCAGTAGTGTCACATCCTGAAAGGGTGTGGAAACCTGGCAGTACAGTGGCTTTTAATGATCTGAGTGATAGGAAAACATCTCTGAGCGATATACAGCAATTCTGTTCCCCAGCGGCAAGCACAAAACCAGAATCTTGCAGAAGTCTTTGGTAGCGTCTAACAGAGAGCATTAAAACTTCTGTATCTTGTGCAAAACTGCTGCGTTTAGTAGCACCTTTCTTTGTGGCATTGATAGCATGCGAGATAATTTTATTATCAGCCTCCTCATGTGAACTATGAAGAAACTCCACTGAACAGTGCAAGACAGCAGCTGTGTTATTCAATGCAACAACAAAATTCTTTGAGCAATGCCTTGCACGCTGGAGCTCTTTTCTGCAAGGTATGCAGTTAATTCATCTTTCATGTGAGTATGAGACTGTAGCTTCTTCAGTGACAGTGAAGATGTTTGTGGAGTCAATGATTTTGTATTGGACAAGTGAAATACCATGGAGTCTCTTCTTTCTGGTAATATTTTGTATTGATTCCTCCTCATGTGTGTCATAGGTCCAATATATTCACTGTAGCTTCATAATGAAATGTTCAGCCAAATCTTGGCAGAGTTAACAGTTTCTGGCTTGTCGAGAGCTTTGCTACTTTGAAAGGACTCTGCTAGCATAAGCTACTGGGCACATTGTACTGGGTGCTGTTTTAGGAAGACCATGCAAGATGTGCATTAGTTTGCTTTTTTGCCTGGCCACATACACATTGTTCCTTTGCACTCTGACACAGGTTGTGGTACGTCGAATAACTTATTCTTTCCCAAAGTCTCATGTAAATCAACATTATGCTGAGATCCGGACATGACCAGATGAGCCTGTCTGTGGTTAGCTCTGTAATAACCCCGATATGTTCACTCTGACTTTCTTCTTTGCATTCATTTACAGCTTTTGTCTGTTCTTGATTGTAGCCCATAGATGGGCAGATCCTTCGATAATACTTTGGTTTTTGAAGACTTCAAACAAGTCATGACCCAAAATATCCATTCAACTGACATCTTTACCTGTCTCCTCACTTGGAACTATTTTGTCATGATATTAACGAGCTCTAGCCCTTTGTACGAGGGTTGCAAGTGCACATAAGCACCTGTAGCTTTAAAATTGCCCCCTCTTGCCACTTAACAGCACCGAATGAGTCTAGCTGGAGCTTGGTAATGTCTGGGGAAGTCATTCCAGTTGGGCTTAATGTTTCATTCAAAATTCAATAGTGTTCTGGGGTTGTCAGGAAAAAATGGGCTGCTGTGTTACACCATCCAACCCACAAACAACTTTCATTGCTGTGTTTTCGTGTTCTAGGGCTTCATCTGAACCAAGTCCACTGAAGGGAACTGGCGATCTTTTAACAACCCAATTTCCTTCCTGAAATTCCTCCCGTGTGTCAGGGGCAGACTTCACTACACCTCTTATTTCAACGATGTACCAGGCAATCATTGCAGAATAGTTGGTTAACTCTAAAGCAAGAAAAACATTTCACAGAGGCTTCCACTGCTGGAAGGTGCAAATTCCAATTAGCACTCCTGACACATCATATAAAGAGCGGCAAAGACTCTCCCCCACTGATACTTGTCCCAGCATCTTCAACATTTTCCTGGGGCTCGGTGTATTTCCCCTCCAACCTTGCCAAATTCAGTGTGTGGTTGTACTTCGTGTACCTTGTAAGGTGTCACCGAGCATCATGTTTATCCAGGTCATCCACAGAAGTATTCTCCTAAGATTCAGCTATTAGCTGGTATTCTTCACTCCCAGTTTATGTCTAAAAATGATCAAGTCCAATATAAAAACAAGGATTTTGTAGTACATTTCTTTGAGTTGTAATTAATTATGTTATGCAATGTATATTATGTAACTATGTGCATAATGTCTGTGAAGGTATTCCAGTAATTTCTGGCTGGATGCTGACATCTTAAGCAGTTCCTCATTACAACTCTTTTGACATAATTAACAAAGTTAATAATACCACTGAACTGCTTCTTTCTTTCTGATAATGGCAAATCAACTTGAATCCCTCCTCTGACTGATAGTAATCTGTACCATTAAAAAATCAGATATCATGTTCTGAGCATGTTCTGTTAGTGAAGGGCCACAATGGTACCTTGTGAGGGCTGCATGTTTGACATTCCTGTGTTAAAGTATAATATAAAAAAGTTGATTTTAAACATTTTCTCAAATATATATATATCTATGTAATTGTTCCAGGTTGTCATGTTTGGTACCATTGTGTTGGTGGGAGAAAGAGCTTTTCAATGATACACTGTCATCAGAAATAGGTCAAATTGGGTATTATCAAAATTTCCACAAACAAGAAGACCTGGAGCTGCAAGCCGGGGGGTGGGGGGCGAGGTAGTGAATCTCCCCTGCCACATTGCAGAGGGTGACGCCATTGAAATTATGATTCTGTATATTTTTATGAATTGAATGACACCTTCCTTGCCTCTCTATCATTAACTTGCCAACAAAATTACATGCTTCTGATCTAAAAAGTGAGGATGTTCTCAGTGTTATCTGTTGGTGTGGCAGAGATATGCTTTTAGTTGGGTGAAAAAAATATTTAAGTCTTTATGCTATCTAAGTTGGTAAAGAGTGAATACGTAGTCTCAGAAAGATGTGCCGGGGTAAGGCTTAAAACTCTAACAAGGCTGATTTTTCAACTTGAGTCATAGGCTGAGGAAAATAAAAGTCCATACGGCATAAGCTATCATGCGGGGTGAGTGAGTAGAGGAGAAAGTCATGTTTAGAGGACTGAGGTCCCCAATACCAAAAACAGAGGTTAAGAAAAACCTTACTCTGACAGGTAAAAAGTTTTCTACAAATAAATATAACCTAAGTCAAGGTAAATTCTGTTTGTTTATTTCAAGGGAGCATGATAAAGACCCTGAGAGTTTCTTTAAAATATTGCTGAAACTTAAAGAGATGGAACTACATTTTCATGTATCTATCCTTGGAGAGACCTTCACTGATGTACCAGGTACCTTTTTTGAATTCTCTAATTCTTCAGGTGGCATAAATCATGCAATTCTAGAAGTAATCTCCATATATCTGTGTGTGTGTGTGTGTGTGTGTAATCTCCATATATGTGTGTATATATATACATATACATATATATATGGAGATTACTTCTTGAATATATATTCTTAGAGAAATAAAATAAACAGACTTAAAGATGTTGGTGAATTATATAATAAAACCAAAAAATGCTGGTCTGTTATAAAAATCAAATAAGTTATATTAAAAAATACTTCAGCACTCTTTGATATTGCTTTAGAGTATAAAGCCAATTATTTATGACATATGTTCCATGTAGTGCATCTATATGGATATAAAATATATAGATGGAAGAGATTGGATAGTTCAGAGAATTATTAATGAGATACAGAGACTTTCAACTCTAGGTCACTGATCTGAATTCTGACCTGACCAAAAATTATTACTATTTATTTGTTGGCAGTTTGGTCTATATGAAATAAGTGCAATGAGTCTCAGTTTTCTAGTGGACAGGTATTAACATCATAAAGACTACCATCATAATTGGCACTAATTTTTGGCATTATCAACAGAAAGGACAAAATGTGAATGACAATGGAAATTAAACTATCCTCTCACCTCAAGAGTGATCCCTTCAGGTTATGCTTGCAACGTATATTTACATACATACAGAGAAACTGAGAGAGAGACAGAGCACGTCAGATATTCAGCTGGTGTGAATTAGTGTAACTGTTGCCTTCAGTGGAATTTTGCCAGTTTAAGCAAGCTAAGGATCTGGCCGTAATATTTCTGTGTAGCCATTTGAAATGTCTGAAATACTGCATGTTGCTCCTATTGCTATTTGTTTTAATTGTGCCAACTATGTGCTTGGGCCTCAGAGGGAACTTTTACCTTACTTTTACTTGAACAAACCTACCCTGAGTTTATTGCAGTTTATGTTAAGGTATTTTTTTTTGAATTTCTATGTCAAATGCTCTACATACTGTTTAACCTCTGACCAAATTTTTGTTCTCCACATCCTTAGCTAATAGAGATGTGACCTTGTGAGATGCTTCTTGATATTTGTTGAAGTTCAGCCTGATTGCCTACATGGTTCTACATTTTCTGCAATTGCACTGCTTTAAGAAATAATTGTTTTCTTCTTGGAGAGTTTCAGGTCGAGACACTAGTCACTAATTTAGATTGAATCAAGGGATCACTTACACCATGACCATTTCTTTATACCAATAATATAATACCTCTGATATAAAACTGATATAGATACTTGGGGCAAGATTCATAAAAAATTAGATTCCTCAGTGCTACTTTAGATGCCTAAAGCAGAGAATCAGGACCCACTGGGATTCAGAAAGCCCCTACTCAGCTCCCCCCGAATCCTGGAGGTACCTAAACTCTCTCAGCACCTAAATTTTTTCAGTAAGAGTTCCCTATGCCTATGTTTCTGCCTCTGCACATGTGCAGTGCAGCCCTATGTCAAGCATCTGGATGCCTAAGCCCCAGAGGGATTCATGAACTGGGGGAAGATAGGCGTTTTTCCACCTAACTTTTCAGTGGGGCCCAATCCAGTAAGTGTGCTTGGACCTCACCTACTGGATTGAGCCCCTAGAGAAGCTCACCCAAAACACCAAAGGGCTGGGGAGAAAACTTTCCCCTTAATGTTTTGCCTAATGGTTAACTGATGTGGTAGACTCCTGGTTCCATTCCCTGCTTCACCTGAAGGGGAAAAGGGATTTGGACAGGGATCTGCTGTCTCTATGGTGAGTGCCCTAGCCGCTACTGACAGGGCTCAGTCTCTCGCGTTGAAGGTTTTCCACTGTCTCTCCCCATTCATTGTATTGGAAGCCTACAAGTGCCAAATTCAGGCTTTGTGAATCCGTGGTTTTCTAGGTGTCTAAGTTTCTTTGTGAATGTAGCCCTTGAGCGCAAATATACTTCAAGCACTCAATGTGATGATCCTAACAGGAACATATGTAATATGCTGGGTAAGTGGTTATGCTGACAGGGGCTGGCTCATCTGCAGGCTAAGAGGCTACTACTAGTACCTCCATCATCCTTAGAGGTAATGAAGATCCTGGGTTCAATCCCCAGTGACGAATCAAGGTGAGGAGTTGTTATGTTATAGAGCTAATACATTTGAAATGCTACAAAAACAGTTCAGTTTTATGCTCTGACAATTAATGGACTGCAGCAAGCTATTTCAAATATATTAATCTAATTCATTAATATGGGACTGATATCTATCTAAGGTACTAATGTGACTCCTTTGCTCTCTAGTATTTGACACTCTTTAATGTTTTGATCCTCACGACACTTCCGTAAGGTAGGGAAGTGTTGTCATTCCCACTGTACAGATGGAGAACTGATGCACAGTGAATAAGTGGCTTGCTCAAGGTCATACAGGAAGTCAGCAAAGGAGCAGGGAATTGAATCCAGGTGTACCAAGTCCCAGGGTTAACATTTTAACCACCAGACCATTCTTTCTCTCTAGATAAGTGTGGTTTTTTATATTTCATATAAGGTCCAATCCAGGACCCATTGAAATCAGTGAAAGACTCTCATTGGTTTGCGTGAGCCCTAGGTCAGGTCTTCCAACTGTCCCACAATAAAGACACCGTTATTCTCAAATTTATAACACTAAGTTTGCATCTCAGTGTAATCTTGATATTTCACGTCAGCATAACTCACCCTGCTGTGGCATATCTGTCTAGACACGTTTAAATCAGCAACTTCCCACCTCTCGTTACTCCTATGGCATGATCCTTGTCACTGATGATCAAGGGTGAAATGACGTGCCTTTATGCAAATAAGTCACTGTCTTTCATTCAAAATCAGGAACAAAATATAAATAAATATATACAATTTAAGCTAATTAGTTAAAAATAATACATCCCTGATCCTGACCATTCCCAACTCCCTCATTGGAAGTTAAGGCTATCAACACCAAAACTGGTCAGAAATTCTCTGATCAGAGAATGCTGATTAATTGAAAATGAAATGTTCTGTGAAGACAGTTTGATTTCAACAATGCTTAGATGGAACCCAGGCTGGTTTCCATCAGAAATCTGCCAGGTTTCCTGCCAGCTCACCTGCCTAGATCCTTTGCAGCCCATCTGGTGACCTGCTGGGCCGCTCAGGGTTCCAGGCTCCCAAGTCTTTAGCAGCCTGCCTGGTGGGCTGACCGGGAGCCTGAAAGCCCTGGGAGCCACAACTCCAAAGCTCTGAGGTACCTGGCTTAGTTGGGGCTCCCAGGATTCTGGCTTCCTTTCAACCCAACACACAGCATAATGGGGAAGTGGGAGTTCGTAGGCCCTGGGAGCGCTGACTCTCTAGGTCCCAGACTTATAGCTCCAGGGGCGCCACCAGGTGGACTGCCCCAGACCTAGGGCTTTATTCCACTTTACAAAGTCTTTCAAAATATTTGGTTTTCATTCCAAATTGGAATGAAAACACATTTGAAACTATCCAAATTCTGTATAAAATGGAATTACTTTTCTCTGTACAGCTCTAATCAGCATGTCTAAGAAGATGCTCAACACTCCCAGAACCAGGACCTTATTTTCTAGTTAAGGCAGGGTTCTGTGTTAGCCTTTGCTAGCTGATAAAAATACTAACACATAAAGCTGTGTAAAATGCATCTTTCCATGTGCTTTTGACTTTTATAATATCTTCAACAGTAGCAGGGGAGAAATGGAATCCAATACAGAGATATTTTCAGGTGAAAAATATTTCAGTTCCCCTTTAAAATAAAATGTAGGATTAAGAACTTCCTTTTGGTTTATATCCATCATGAAACAAGTCATTAATCTTTAATATTTGCATATAATACTCTTCTGCACTGTGCTTCTTTTTCCTGGCTTGTGTGGACAACTGTCCTGTATAAAGTCTTACATGATTCAAAAGAACTGATTATACAAGCTTATGTTAGACATATTATACAAATAAACAATAAGAATAATCAAACCTTACTCTGAGAGTATATGCAGTCAATTAAGTAGGGTCTTTTTAAACTAATGATGGGTGAACCCCAAAACATTTGGGAGTTTGGCTCATGTGTCCTCAAAATTTACTCAAAACTGTTTTGTATATTTTCATCTCTTGAGCTGTAAAATTGGGCTTGAAACAGTTGGGCTTAGAATAAGCTTATTTGTCAGATGTCTAATATTTCCTGCTTCCTATTAAACCGGAAATATCACAAGAATAGTCTTCTTTCTATTATTCTGGCACTTCCTCCTCTGGTCCCAACAGGAAACTAATCTGATCTAAAATAAGTGTGTGGACTGCTGAAGTTCTTCGATTTCATTTGAGCATTAGGTGAAGGTTGTGGACCCATTCTTCTAAGGTTTTTTTGCACAGTTCTAATTTTTATATTACTTTATGAAAACCTATTCTCCAAAGGCAAATCTTCAACATCGATTCTCATTTGTGCGCTTAGGGGCATCTGGCAGAGGAGTTTGGGGCACTCTTCAAAGAGAAAGGAAAAATACAAAAGTTTCTACTGTACAGTACAGAATGCTTCCCTAGCCACATGAAGAGAGTGTGCCTTGCACTCTGGGTAAGACAGAAGGAGTACGACTTATCCTTCATAGAATCATAGAATCATAGGATTAGAAGGGACCGTAAGGGTCATCTAGTCTAACCCCCTGTCAAGTTGTAGGAATTGTTGTGTCTAAAACATCCAAGACAGATGGCTGTCCAGTCTTCTTTTGAAAAATGTGGATTATGTTTTCCTGGTGGCTGCAAAAGGAGTACTGGCTACTGGGTCATTTATTTGCCTTTTTCAAGGTGAGCCTTTTCTTTGGCTTTCTGTTAATCATTTTGTGTAAATTTTGTTTCACTCTCTCCACCACTGGTATGAGGTAGAGGACAAGCAATTACACTGACACCTAGACCAATGACAGGTCTAAGGTTCAACATCTAACAACACTCAGGTTTCTACATAGTTTCTGTCATTGGTGTCTGAGTGAACAATCATGGCTAGGAACTCTTGTGAACAACAGTGATGGGAGCAGTATAGGAGAATCTAATGATATTAAGGGCATATTGCAAAGCTCATATTTTCCCCAAATATGGACCAGGTCCATCTGTGGTCCCCTTTTGCCTTGTGACTCAGCCCTTTAGCCATGTCACCTTTCATCTCATTTCTTTTGGGATAAAGCAGGGTTTCCACCCAATAGTCTTTCTGGCCTCTGGTGTCTGGGGTCTTCGGGCTAGTCCTTCCAGTGAGGCTGTAGGGGAGCCCAGTGCCCCCTCTACAATGGGTTCCAGCCCAGGGATCTTTGTGGCAAGTAATTAAGTTCTGTCTGGAGAGACCTCTTGTTTCTTTCCTGAGCTACTTCCTACAATGTGTCCACCTTCTTCTCCAGGGGTTCATATTCTCAGTAGGAGTCTGCCGTAGGGCCCAGTCCCTAGTCTCAATATTCAAGGCACCAAAAGAGAGGAAAGTAAATTAACAGAAATGAAGAGCAGCTCCATCTTCCCTGCCCTACCTGGATCCTCCAGCAACCTGTACTACTACTCTATGTTCACAGTCAGTCCACCAGAGCTAGGTTTTCTGCGGTGCTCCTCCCTGGGAGATGAGGTTCAGGGATTTGTCTGCCTCCCCAGGATGGGATCTTTTGAACTGAGGTTCTCCCTTTTTTAAGGTTCCTCCTCCAAGACTGGCATATGTCACAAGCGTGACAGGCCTGCTTTGGGGGTTGTACACATATTTGTGTACAGAGTGAGTAGTACAGATCTTCCCAAATTCATACCAGAAAAACCTATATACTACACCTCATGTTTTTATTGTCTGTCCATCCATTCGTCCTCAGATATAAATAGACTTTATCTAAAGGGAAGTGTGATGAAATATAACTGATTGCTATGGATTTGAGTGGGCATATTCCCCACAAATCTCATATGTAGGTCATCCCTAACAAGTGCCAATAAAACTTATGGCACATACTTTACTGACAGTTTATTTAAAGAGTTTTTCAGATGTTGTAAAGGAGTTTAAAGGTATTGTATTTTATATCCTCTTGTTATAAGACCAAATTCCCATAGTATCACAAGTTCGTACTTCACATGCTTTGGCAAGAGAGGAAAATTATAACTAATACATTTATAGTACACCTTACTAGATGCCCATAAACCACAATCCCACTATTGAGGAAGAAGAACATACTTGTTAAAAAAAACAACAAGCTGGTTTAGAGGCAACGAAGAGGCAGGTATAAAATTTGAAAATAAAATAATATATAACAAACAGAAAAAGGGGGAAGTTTATAGGAATGTATATAAATCAGCAGATAGGAACTGTAGAAAATTAATAAGGGAAGCAAAGAGGCACAAGGCAAAATCTATGGCCAGCAGAGTTAAGGATAATAGTATTTAAAATATATAAGAAAAAAAAAGAACCCTGACAATGGTATTCATCCATTAGTAGATGGAAATGGTAGAACCATCAATAATAATGCAATAAAAGCAAAAATGTTCTATAAATATTTCTGTTCCGTATCTGAGAGATAAACAGATGATACACTGTTAATATATGGTGACAATAACATTCTTTCCATTCCACTATATCTCTTGAGGATATTAAACAGAAGCTACTAAAGTTAGATATTTTTTAAATCAGCAGGTACAGATAATTTTAATCCAAGTGTTTTAAAATAACTGGCTGGGCAGCTTTCTGGACCATAATGTTGCTTTTCAATAAGTCCTGGAACACTGGGGAAGTTCCAGAAGACTGGAAGAAAGCTAATGTTGTGACAATTTTTTAAAAGGGTAAACGGGATGACCCAGATAATTATTGGCCTATCACCTTGACATCAATCCCAGACAAGATAATGGAGTGGCTGATACAGGATTCGATTACTAAAGAATTAAAGGAAGATAATGTAATTAATACAAGTCAACATGAGTTTATGAAAGTAGATTGGTAAGATTTCAAGTTAGTAAACATGAAAGTAATATGTTGACATAATATATTTAGACTTCTGTAAGGTGTTTGACTTGGAACTACATGAAATTTTAATTTAAAAACTAGAACAATATAAAATTAACATGATACACATAAATGGATTAAAAATAGCTAACTAATAGGTCTTAAAATGTAATTGTAAACAGGAAATCGTCATCAAGCATGTGTTTGCAGTGGGGTTCCTCAGGGATCAGTTGTTGGCCCTCCACTATTTAACATTTTTGTCAGTGATCTGGAAGAAAACATAAAATCATCACTGATAACACAAAAAAATGCAGATTACACAAAAAATTGGGTAGTGGTAAATAATGAAGAGGTCAGGTCAATGATTCAGAGCAGTCTGGATGGGGGATTTTATCCTGGGAAGCAGTGACTCTGAAAAAGATTGTGATGGATAATCAGCTGAATGTGAGCTCCCAGTGTGATGCTATGGCCAAAAGAGCTAAGGCAATTCTGGGATGCTTACATAGGGGAATCTCAGGTAAGAGTAGAGAAGTTATTTTACCATCCTATTGGCACTTGTGCAATCCGTGATAGAATATTGTGTCCAGTTCTGGTACCCACTATTCAAGAAGGATGTTGATAAATTGGAGAGGGTTCCAAGAAGAGTCACAAGAATGGTTAAAAGTTTAGAAAAGACATCATATAGTGATAGACTCAAAGATTTCAATCTAAAAGAGAAGAGTAAGGGCTGACTTCAGTACACTCTATGAATATCTATATGAGGAACAATTTTTTACACTAGCAGAGAAAGGCTTAACATGACCCAATGGCCGGAAGTTGACGGTAGACAAATTCAGATTGGAAATAAGGCATAATTTTTTAACGGTGAGAGTAATTAATTACTGGAACAGTTTACCAAAGGGTTCTCTATCACTGACAATTTTTATATCAAGATTGCATGTTTTTCTAAAAGATATGCTCTAGGAATTATTTTGGGGGATATTATATAGCCTGTGTTATACAGGAGGTCACAGTACATGATCACAGTGGTTCCTTGCAGCCTGGGAATATTTGAATGAATTTGAATGAATAAAAATCTAAACAATTGCCTATTTCAGTGTACAATATTTCAGGACTTCCAGAGTTGGAAGCAAGTGGTATTTATCCCACTGCAAAGTTTGGGAATCCTTCCTTTCCAATGGTGATAAAACTCCCATTTCTAGAGTATAAGGCAAAGAAGATATTGAACCTGAAATCTGTCAATGGGCCTCAAACTAATGTGCTTTGGAGGAGACTTCCACAATAGAAGAAAGAAGGAAACAGTAAGTTTTATGATTGGTGGCAGTTTTTTATTTATTTATTGGTGGACACTGAAGAGAAATGGGTTGCTCTGAATTAAAGCAATAGTTTGTACCCCAGTTCTCACCAGAGGCTACACTTCAGAGCAAGTTTCTTTATGTCTATCCAATCTTTGATCTTCATGCTGAGATACCAATAAGATTATGAATTAGTGATAAATAGTTGCCTGATTTAGTGTTTGTAATAATGGGTATACTTCTCTGCTAGGGCATAGACTGAAACCACCAACTCAAATCACCATCAGATGGTAATGGTTTTTCATCAGTGGCTGGTTGGTTGAATTTGAACTGATGACCTAGAGTTGAAAGGTGCCATATCCAATTTGAAAGACAAGTTAATTTAGAGCAGAGTTTTTCAGACTATATCATAGCATTAACAGCTTCTGGAGAAACAGTGTCTCATGGACCCCCTTTCCTCCAAACAATCAAAACCTGGTCTCATTTACAATCCTATGTCACACCAACCCTGTAACAATTCTAAGACATGGTGAATTAAGAAACTTACGTAAACTCTGCAATAAAATTAGTATCCCTTCTAGACATGTAATCCCGCTGTCACCTGTATCTCTTCATTTCTTCTCCCCACTCACCTGCTGCCCAGTCTCGGGCACTCTTTCCCACTCCTCCACATGCCTTCTGTGCCCAGTTTGCTGATCCTCCCTGCCCTGATTCCCCATTGCCATCTTTGTCCCGTTCACC
>ML675620.1:53279799-53336348 GCA_007922155.1 Mesoclemmys tuberculata
TCTAAATCTTAACTTTTCTCCAGCATACTATTGAAATATTGGATTCTAATTTACTGATTCATGATGCAGACAGAGGTTTTTTTTGGTAAGGGGATGTTACATAGTCAATTGATGACTCAGATTGCATCTTGGCCTGCAGCTATTAGTGAAATGTCCATGGTTTCACTTTTTTTTTTTTTTTTTTGGTTTGGATGATGAAAGAAAACTTTAAAATTCTAGTTGCTTTGATATCTGACACAATATTTAAGAACTGAAAAATCATCAAGTAAATTGCATACCAGAAACATTTTTCTTTAATAAAAAACATAGTGGTAGAATTTGTACACTTTGAAATGTTTATTATTGTTTAAAATGCAGCTTGAAATGCATGTTAGTTTCTTTTGAAAACATGAAATTACAATTTTAAAAAGTTTATTATGACAAAATTAACAATGAATATCTTGCTAAATATTTGAGAGGAAGTGTGTATCTTGGTCATGCTAAGGCTAAGGACATATTTAGAACAAAACTTTAAACATCATTTTTTTCTCCAAAATGTAGGACCCAAGGAAACAATTCTTTCTGAACCAGCTTAGGCAAATGTAATAAAAACAAAATGCACAGTAACATGTTAAAATGCATCTGTTTTGTCATTATAAATTTTAAAAAAGTAAATGTTGACAAGACCAGGAAAAAAGCTGAAGTTAAAAATAAAGTCCTCCTATGGTCAACATGTTGGATATATTCAAAGACTCTCATGAAAGAAACATATTTTAAAAAGTGCTTTGAATTTCACTGTGTAATTTCTGGCCAACAGAAATTACAGTTGTATCTTCAAAGTTTATTATATGTCAGATCGGTGGCCATTATACAGAAGGAATAAGTTAAATATTCAGTACTTTAACTTGTTCAGTTATCAAAATGCAAATGTAAACATGATAATTTCTTTTTAGATTTGCTATTTGATAACTTTCTGACATTCTTTTGCAATTATAAAATATTTAGGTTTGATGTTATGGAAGGCTGTATAAATTATTCCTCAAGAAAACAACAATATAAACTGCTAAATGCTTTAGCAACAAATTCTTGACAATATTTATTAAGAAATACAAATTTTGTGTCCTGAATCTTATGGTCCAAAGCATGTGCATAAAACTATGTCCCAACATACTGGCACTTTTCTTAGGCAATGCTTAAGTGTAGCCTTTGAATTCCTATAGTTTAAGGACAAAGCATTTTATGCCAGGTAATTGTTATTGCATGAATATCCTTGTTTTTCTGCAGCATTATTAAGAAAAGCTGTCCATACTTCACTGTGCTGTTACATGTGTCTGTCTGCTGATTATAAAATGTGTTAAACAGTATTTAAAAAACAAAAAAATGCAGAGCTGCGCTTTGATTTATTCAGTGAACAAAACATATGCTCGCTGTTCTGTTCTATGTAATTCATATGATCAATAAAATTATCTTTAAAAAGAGCAACTTTGGCAGTTAAAAGGATTATACTGCTGAACAGGGGAAATGATTTACTTCTGCTTTATGCAGGCAACTTCAATGCTGTTGGACCCAAATATATTTTTGGTTCACTGATGTATTGTTAATGTATTTGTTTATTATTTTTAATCTTCAGGATTGAAGCTGTATATTGTGGTTGTTATCCACTATGTCCTAATGCTTTGGTGTTTCCAGAAATATTTCCAGGTAGCTGCTTTAATGCTCATTCTTTTTGTTTAAATTTAATACATGATTTATGCTGAAGTATAAAGTTTGAGAATAAACTTAAGCAAAAGCAATTGTTTATTTGGCAAGCCAACATGTTAGTGTTAAGGAAAATTGTATGTGTTTTAATACATTAGACTAAGTTTATATTTACCATCTGTTCTTTCAAGATAACACAAAAGCAAGTTTTGAAATAGCATTCTTCATTGTTAGCATACAGAACCCATAATGATAGATTTTTATAAAAAGGTCAATGCTGTTGCAATGCTGTGCAGATTTTTTTTAGTGATATACACAGAGAAAAACAGAGGCCTGAAAATCACACCAAATTATTTAAACAATTTAATACTTAATAATATGCAACTGTGGTACAGGATACACACTAATATAGTACCAGTTCTTTGAAAAATCTCATCACTAAGTGTATCACATATGCATTGTATTACATTAGAATAATGTATTTTAATCACCCAAAGGAGATGTCTAAACAGCACAACTACATAGTCTTATTTAGCATTAAACATCCTTGTGAGCTGAGGTAACCTTATAAAATCATGCTTAAATAATGTAAAACATGAGGCGGCACAGAGCAATATGCATTTTTAATTAGTAAAGTGACTAATATCGAGTGTGTGCTTTGAGGTTTTTGTTTCATTAAAAATGTATCTGTTTTTCCTGCAGCTGAATATCTGTATTCTACACCTGAACAGCTTTTTAAAAGGCTTCAGAATTTCTGCAAGAGACCAGATATTGTAAGGAAACATCTCTATAAGGTACTTATTCAGAATAGTTTTACAAGATATAATGCCATATTGAAGTACAAAGAAAAAATCTTAATAAAAAAACAAAAAAAACAACAACATTTAATTAACATACTAATGTTTAAAGAAAACATGCTAGGAAGGGATATTAGTCGTTACACTAACAAGGATTAATTAAACTAGATGCCCGTTGTATTAACCTAGGTCTTATGAAATACATACACTTAATGCATGCTACATGCTTTTTTTTTTTAATTTATTGTTTTCTAAAATGACTGTCCTTTACATTTGGACTCAAGAGGCTTATAAAAATGAACCTGGATTAATGTAACTCATTAGTTTAAAAGGAAAGTAAAAGAAAGATATTACAATTATACTAATGAGGATAAATCTACCGTCCTATCATAATTTAATCTGCAGTCCTCAAGAAGTTCAGGTGAATGACATCAGGTAAGTTATTTCCCCCCTTTTGCAACTATGTTGGCAATTATTATGAATGTTTAACTCTTTGTACTAAAAGTTTAAAAGAAATAAAAGTTAACTTTTAATGTGCTTATAATTTCTTATATGAAGAACTTAGAAAAAAAGTTTACTGAAAGCTTAATTTACTAATCTTTATCTGACCATTATTCTTTGCAATGATTTATTTAAAGAAATAAAAGTTCAAATTGTTGGACTGACCGTTTAAATGCTGATCCATTGGTCTATGCTAAACTTGCTTTCAGATTTTTAAGATGCATTTGTATGCCAGGGTAGCAATCAAACTTTTTTAGTTATGTGGTTGTAGATCATGTACTGATTTTTACATTATTTCACTAATAATCTATTATTACATTGTGTTATCTTGATAAAACAGATATTATTTTTATATGTGCTAATGTAAAAATTTACAACACTGAGTGCTAAATTTGGGCTTTTTTACAAGTCTCAGGTGCACTGGGGAACTGGTCGAGGCACAGTGTCTGAGCATTATAAAGGCATAATGGGAACATTTTTAAAAGCATCAAGGTCACTTAGGAGCCTGAAAACTATTAAAAGTCAATGGGACTTCGGCTCCTAAGTCACTTAAGCACTTTTGAAATTTTTCCATCACATCGTCAGAAGCCTGGAGGATCATGGGTAAAGGTGTCCCTTGCGATACCCATTCAACATGGGTAGTAAGTGCTCTCACTTTCTCTGCAGCCACCCCAACATGAAGGTAATGGACCTGCCAAGTAAACCTCTCCTAACCTGGGCCACTAATGCTAAAAGCAGCACTCATCCCACAACCCCTACGGTGAACCAGAAAATGCCTGGCCACTCAATGCATGTATCACCTGCTCCCTCACTTCCTTTTGCATACCCATGCAGAAGGCCTTTTGCATACCCAGATAGAAGGAGGTGTAATTTAGCCCTGAATGTATGTTTGACTTATTTGGTGACCTAAAAATAGACATTTACATAATGATACATCAAAAGAAAATGTTGTTTCTGCAGGAAACAGTTAAACTTCAAGTAAAAAGGGAGAGAACCAAAAATGCAATTTAACACCCAATTTCAAGCTCATTATCTTTCATTGTCTATTAACTTGGCAATGGTTCAGAAGGTAGCTCATAATAGTTTAAAATGCTGACTGAACACTTTCTAGTATTCAGCATTACTTCTTGAGTCAATACTATACATGTAGACTTCAAAGAGAAAACAGTCCTTAAACGTTTACCTTGACATTTCCCAATTTTTCAAGTTCAGTTAGCAGTTTTGTTTCCCATGGATCTACCTTATTGCATATGGAACCCTCGCTCCCGCATAAAGGGAATGCTAGGATGCTGAAAATGGAAGTAGTGGCAGAACAAATGTTGATACTAAAAGGATATGATATCAAAATATGGCACAGAGAGTGATGTATACACGGCCCCATAAGCAAAATGCTTCCTTTGCTTCCAGTGCCTCCTTTTGAAAAAGCACTCTTTGGTGAATTCGTTATACAAAAGTGCCACCACACAAATGCAGCAGTTTATCACATCACTTCAAATTGCACATTATTAACCCTGCAACCAAGTGTTTGTAAATTTTAAGCAACCAAGTGTTTGTAAATATTAAGCATTTGTAGTAGTTTTTGCAACAAGTAACACTGAAAGAATGGGAAAAAATTATTGTAGAGTTACAAAACTAGAGCTTGATCCAAAGCCTATGATAATCAGTGAAAAAATTCCATTTGGCCTTAATGGGCTTTGGATCAGGCCTTGAGAATGTGTACACAGTTATTCTCTTTGCACCTAGACCCAAATATACAAGAGTTGTTTATTTTTGCAAATAAACTACCATTAAAAGGTTCTGAACGAATGTCAGCTTAGAGATGTGTTGTAAATGGTAATGACAGAAATGCTGAAATACTTCTTTAGACAGTTGAAAAGAGCAGTAAACAATACCTCAGCAGTGAACTCATCTAGAGTATATACATGGTTATTCACAGATATTAGTTGCTTTACATTTAGGAGTCCCCTATACAGTATATACAATAGTGATACAGGGAAAGTGAGAAAAGTGATCTGCAACTTGCTATTTTTTTCTTCTTTCATAATCCTTTCCGGCAAGTTCAGTTACTAGAAGTTCAGAATACAGTTGTGCGTTCCTGTAAAGAGACATAAAACCTCTTTAAAAACAAAAACAATATTTTCCTTTACATTTTAGACATGTCTCATAAATCTTGAAATAGAAGTAACACATCAGAAAGTGCCTTTCCTTACATTTTCTGCTCATTTTATTGCCACTGTATTATTAAGAGTATCAGAAGTGCTGCTTTTGATTTGATTTGAACGTTGCTTCTTTATTCTGTCGATTACATGCGGTGCTTGTGCCAACTTACAAAGTTAGAGGCAAAAGGAAGATAGAATTATACTTGTTGCAAAAAAGGCAATCAACTTATGAAATAGGACACGGAAGGCTGTGTTATGAATAAGCCTTGGGTGCACTATGAGGTATAAAATGAAAGCCAAGTATCTCTGAATGCCCAAGCAAAGCTGATATCTACCAGAACACAAGACCTGACATGTCACTATTTGTTTTAATGGAAGCTTAAACCAACAACATTCTCCCCTCTCCCCCACACTCCCCTCAAAAATCCCATGGAAGTGAACAAGATTACACAATAGATTGCATCATTTTAACTGTATATTACATAAATACATATTTATAGTCTTTTAAAAACATACATAAGTGTCCAATAAGGACTTCTCATGTTACACTGTTTATCCTATATACTTTAATGGCACTGAAGGCTCATTTCAATTCGAATGCTACATCCCACAATATGAAGGGAGGATATTTGTCACAAAAATCATTTGTTATCCATTATTTGCTCTGCTCTAGTTTTACGTAGTTAAAAGTTAGTTTTTGTTTTCATGTACTGTAAGCCACCACGCTAATAGTCAGTACTAAACAAATAACAATGGTGCATTAGCTCCCAATGGAGCACACCACTGGACTCCATCAGTGATAAAAAAGGGGAATCTGCCTATGTCAGTGACATCAAGTGGGGTTTAAAAGGTGGGGGCAAAGAGTGGTTTTACCATCTTTTCCTGATATTTTCTCATATTTACATTAGGAAGCTTTTTTAAATCACCCAGTTCTGTTTCTTAACTTAAAAGGGAAATGTAAAAGACTGTGGAGTTGGGGTGGGCAATAAGGGTTGCAAGAGGATGGGCATGGAAGGAACTGGGCGTTTTAAGTAATCTCATCTGCTCTTGCCAGCTTAATGGGCACAGCTAGGCTCTCCATCAACTTCAACTCATACAGGCATTTCCACTCGTATATCAGAGAGCAGACATTTCACTGACAGCAGAATTTGACCCACTTTCTGATATTACTATTATTATTTCTGCAACACCACAAGAGTACCTTACATGCAAATAAAAATACACATTGCCTGATATTTATTTCATTTACACCAGCATAAATAAGGATCACCTCAACTGAAGATCAGTGGCATTACACTGGTATGAAACCAGTGTAAGTAAGTAAGATCCCAGTCTGGCCTGCAACCTCTGCTCTGAGTCATTCATTGAGCTAAGGGCTCAATTACACTATATAGTAGAGCTAATTGGAAAAAATTCTGGTGAATCATTTTTCATCAGGATTTGCCTATTAACCAAACTTGAACTGGTTCTTGGAAATGGTTAGATTTGGACAAACATCTGATGGATCCTAGAGCCTAAAAGCTTGACAGCTTGCACTTGCAGGACTTCCGGGCTGCTGGTTCCCTTTCAGCCCTTCATGCAGGCTACCAAGTACACAGGGCTTCTGGGCTTCCCAGATCTTCAGCTCTGGTAGCCCACTAGGCTGGCTGACATGGAGCTGGAAACTCTGGAAGCCCTGGCAGCTGCTGACTGAAACTGACGTGATTCTTGTTAGTTTTACTGGTATCCATCACTGAATAGCAGTGTTAAAACTGACTAGACTCTTGGTTTCTTGTTAACATGAAACCAAGAGTCTAGTCAGTTTTAACACTGCTATTCAGTGGTGGCAGCAGTTAAACTGAAAAGAATCATGTCAGTTTAAGTCAGCAGCTGCCGGGACTTCCAGGATCTCGAGTTCCCCTGCAGTCTACCAGGCAGACAGCCAGGGATCCTGAGGAGCATGTTTAGTTTTGGAAACACCATATTTCATTGTTTCCAGAATGAAATATTTCAGGATTTCTGATTTGTCCCAAATCAAGACAGAAAATAAACACTGAAATCTCAAAAAATTTTCTGGATTGGTAAAACCATTTTCCATCCAGCTCTCCTAATTAGGCATAACTATGTGTTGCGGGCTGATCAGATTTAGAGGGAGTCATTCTGAGTACCTTGGCGAACAAATGGAGCACTCACAAACCTGCATGGAGTGCAGGATATACCTTCATATATCCACTGCACTGCTGGCTAATTTCACTGCTGTGGGCATAGTGTGGATCATTCCTGCTCTTTTTGGGGTCTCATGCACCCCAGAAGAGTAGCAGAGGAGGGCAGAGACTTGCAGTTCTATGCAGCCGTTATACTGGTCATGCAAGAGTGTGGGAAAGCTTTACTCCTTAATCTGCTCCCCTCCCCCAGGAAAAAATATGTTGTTCACCTGGGAGAAACTGTCCTGTTATGACCAGAGGAGCTGTGATATTATGTGAGATCTATGGTCCATCTAGTCCAGTGTCCTGCCTTCAGTAGCATCCAGCACTGGATGCCGGAGGAGAAGGTCTAAGAACACTGTCCTAGGTAGATGTGGGATAATCTACACATGACACTCCCACCCAAGGTGTCATACTAATCTCTAATAATTAGAGATTGGTTTAAACCCTTTTAACTCTGAAGCATGAGATTTTATATCCCTTCCCAAAAACACTTATTTACTATTATAATTCTGGATATTACTCTTATCTGTATAAACATTCAATCTGTCTTAGAATCGTGCTACATTCTATGGCAATGAATTCCACAGTGAAAGTACATGTTGAGTGAAAAAGTATTTCCTTTTATTAATTTTGAATTGCCAATTGAAATTTTCATTTTGAAATTTCAATTTCAATTTAATTGAATGCCATCTTGTTTTTGTGTTGTGAGACAGGGAGAATAGATGCTCCCAATCTCCCTTCTCTATACCAATCATTGTTTTCGTAGAATCAGAGACTTGTAGAACTGGAAGATATCTTAAGAAGTCATCTAATCCATTCCTCTTTCATTTATGGCAGGACCAAGCATTATCTAGACCATCCCTGACAGGTGTTTGTCTAACCTATTCTTAAAAATCTCCAATGATGGTGATTCCACAACCTCCCTAGGCAATTTATTGCAGTGTTTAAGTACCCTGACAGTTAGGAAGTTTTTCCTAATGTCCAACCTAAACCTCCCGTGCTGCAATTGCTGTAACTTGCTCTTTCCCTATTTTAGCCTCTTTTCTTACTTCCTTTTTGCTGGCATTCACTATGTTTCATGTCCAATTGTTATTAACCTTTTCAGTGAAAACAAACAAAAAAGTAATGTTGTACTTCTGCCATTTTCACAATTTCTGTTGTTTCCCCCCTTTCACTGAGTAACAGGCCTACCCTTCTCATATTCACTCTTATTTGTCTCCTTCCTAAGGTAAATAATGCCACTCTTTTCAATCCTTTTTCCAATGGGATGACCAGTACTAAACACAGTATTCCAGATGAGACCTTATCATCAGTTTATATAATGGCATTACAATATGTTCTGTATTATTTTCCATACCATTCTTCATGCATCCAAATATTTTGTTCACTTTTTTTTACTATAGCTGAACATTTAAACAGAGGTCTTTATTGAGCTGTCCTCAGTGTTAGTCACATCCTTTTTCCTGAGCTGATAAAGTTAATTTAGAACGCTGTAAGGTATGTGTAGTTCAAATAATTTTGAACTTTGTCAAAGTCTAAGTAAATTATATCTCCTGGTTCTCCTTTTTCCATTACTTTAATGTCACTTTCACAGAATTCTAATAGATTGGTGAGAAATGATTTGCCCTCATTTTCTCAGTTACATAGATGTTCCATTGTTTTCCTAGTTAGAAATATACAAACAAGCAAGGAAAGAGGAGTGACATGAAGTCATGTCATTTGCATTGTTTAGGATAGACAGGATACTTTTGATTGCAGGTTGGTTTTTTTATTATCTATGATATTGTTATTGATTTTAAAGTATTTTATATTATAACAGTAGCAAAAAACAGTGGCGGAAGGCAAGCTCCGAGAAGTGAGTTTTTAGGAAGAAATAAATGGAAAGTAGCTTGTTACGTACATAGGAGGGAGAGCATTCCAGCCATAAAGACAGTGGTTTCTAATGTTATAAGAATATATTCGAAATACCTGGAAAAAAGGTGTCTGTAACCTTTTTTTATTGTTTTATTTTATTGGTCTGCTCTGAACTAATGTTGCATCAACCTGCACCCTAAAATAATTTTTTAAAACATGGAGAAAAGAAGGAAATGTTAAAATTAATGAGCAAAGAACTACAAGACATACTGGTTTGAACAATGGAAGACTTCTGGTGTACTTCTCAGATGGCTGAAGGCCATGCCTCAAAATGCACCCAACTCATAGACCTCCAGTATTTGAACACTTGTTTCCAAAGGCATTTGATGTATGTGAATGTTGAGTTCAAGCTTCTCTTCCTAGATTCTTCCCTACCTAATTTTTTTTTGTTTTTTGTTTTTTTTAAAGAGGACAAGGTGGTTTACAGTGATTGAACTGAGCCAGTTCAAGGTGGCTCAGTGAACTGCTGTTTTCTGGAAGGTTAACATATTGTGCTCCCGATGTCATCTTTCATATTAAATAATCTTTAGTTCTTATGGTTGCAAAAATAATCTGTAAAATGTTAATAGAGCGTATACTGTTGCAGTGCTGTCCGCCGGAGTCTGCAGATATCCTGAAGTAATAGCTCTGAGAATAGGATAAACTTGCCATAGTTATTTTAAGGGAATGTTAACTCTGAAGTCTAGTGGTGACAGTTTAAATGGCAACATTGTCAATTATTTCATGGTTGATAAAATCATACAAGAAGAGGGACCATTCTGTTATGGAAAATTACCCTTCTGCTAGTGGAGTGTTGTTTTCATGCTTCCAGCTTGTTTTGTGGGTGGAGCTTGGGAATGTACCAATTCTTCCTCTGTCTCCCCCCAACCCTCCCCCCATGGCCCCAACTCTTTTTTTGAGGGTTTAAGAACATTTGGTTGACTCATACTCCACTGCTTTGAATAATAACCAGTGAGGGCCTTTGCAGTTTTATATGTATAAACAAACAAACAAAACCTACACAAATATTCAGTCGTGCAATGGTATTGGCTTATCAGAAAACAGCGAACCCAAACACACTTCCTCTCATATACATACAATGGGAAAGAACATTTGCATGTATTTGTATCCTACAGCAGGTTGCTATGAAATAAAGGCCAAAAAAATCAGGACTAATCTGGTACATCAAGACAAGTATGCACATTATTGCTACCAAATCCTGCCAATTCTACTTCAAAAAATATTTAAATGGAGTTTAGTGCATGTGAAAAATGATAGATTGAAAATATTGGAGACCAAAACCCTCCATCCACGCAACTGGTACTAAAACAAAACACAAAAATCTTCCAAATAATGCTCCCACCATGATCTTCCCTGTCAAAAGGTGGGAGAAGTAGTTCAGTCTTCATGCCCATTCAGTCCTTGGCACCACCTCTGCTGAGACTGCCAGCCAAATAGTCAGTTGGTTGGTGCCATGAACACATGTGCAATAGCAAATAAACCGAGACGGCCAAATAATTTCTTGTAGATAACAAAAAACAAACAAAAACCCACCCAGTAACTGATCACTACTGCCCTGGATCAGATTTGAACCAGCAACATAGGTGAAGAGCAGGTACCATATCCCTTTATTATTCTTCTGGACTTTCCAGCCCCTGCTGTTTACGTTATTTAATAGAAAGCAAATGTTAAAAATAAGCCTATTTGGAAACCAAGTTGTGCTAAAACTCCTGACTGCAGCATTCTTAAAACAAACTGCACAGTTCCTATTTTGGGTAGAGAGATGCTTCTTCACTTGTGACTATCCCTTTAAAAGTGAAATTTGTTTCTGGGGAGAGGAAATGAAATCATCACTTAAGCATCTTCTGGTTTTGTTCTGATTTAAAAACTTTTCTATCATTTGTGGAGCCTCCTAAGAGCAGCAGCGTTGCTGATATCAGGCAAGGTGTTTGCAGCAAATAGCACTTGTTTAAATATGTTTCATCCTGGGATTGGGAGTCTAATACTTTGATCCAATCAGAGGGCAGGATTTTCTGACCCTGGTTTACAGTAGTATTTATATTATCTGCACTACTTCAGACTCCACTTCTGAAGAAATTAAATAGTTCTATATTACCAAGCATTTGTGTTATTTTGTTCACACTAAGGATAGGTCTTTTGTGTTTTAGCAGCTCACGTTCCTTCATTTGATTTCTTTTCTTTTTCTCACAGGGTGAGATGGCTCAGTTTTCTTGGGCAGCACTACGTGGTAAATTCAGGTCTCTGCTCACAACAGAACCTAGGGAAGATTTGTGACAGATGGGGCTAAGTCACAAACTTGCAGCCTAAGGCAGAATCTGTAGAACTTTCCAGTGTGTGCCCATATTTACCTGATCAGAGAGAAAAGAAAATCTGCAGAGGAAGCTGAGCCTGGCTGCTTGTCATAGCTGACACAGAGCCATCTGCCACAAACCTGTGGCGGCTTCAGATCTCCAATCCCTGCCACCACCCCAACTCAAATTAAATACAGATTCCTAGAGACGTTATGATGGTTACACATGTCCTCGGCATCACATGCAGGAGACTGTTCAAAAAAAATATGTGGCCTGTTGTATAACCGCACTCATGTATCCCATATGTGGTGCCACATTGAATTTCCGGTTGAATCTGTTTTTATCCTTTGTACTGGATGACATGGTGCCTGAATTCTTTCTTTTTGCCGACATGATGGCAGCCAAACTGCAGCTTCAAACGCTCACACTTGGCTGGGTTTCTACCTAGGTTGCCAGGTTATCATTGGAGCCTTATTGTGTCCTCAAAGGGCCACAGGGCCTGAAAGGAGGATCAGAGTGCTACTGGACTAATTGGGCAGCCATCTACGAATTGTTTGTAGGCAAAGCACTTTTCTTTTTGCAAATTAATGACTCTCTGGCACAGGGTTTTTAAGTGAAGGTATTAATAAGAGGTCTGGCAGGTATTCCCATGATTCACAGTTACATTTGCATTTAATTAATCTTAAAGAAAGCTGCAAGATAAACAGCTGTAATTCAAACTAGCATGGGAAATATGCTACATGGTGCCATCTATCCGATAAAATGAAAGCTGAGACACTTGTTTTATTTCTCTCAAGGATGGAGAACAAACAGATAACAGTCAAAATACTTCCAATAAAAACTAATTTTTATGTAACTGCAGTTCATCAAAAAATTTTGCATTCAGTTACAAATAGAAGCTTTTAAAGATGAATCACTTATGATTCTAAGCATTAAACTATTATATTTGTTGATGTAAAATGTTTTGAAGATTTAGATTGTACAATAAATTTTTAATAAAGAGCCCACTGCAATTTTTAATTAGCATATCTCATTCATGTATAAGTGTGTACATCCATCTGTATGCTTATCACTGTGCATATCCTTGTGACAGAGTCAGTGAATACAACTGTGTCTTTATCTGATGAATTAGAACCTGTTTTGCAAATGATAATAAAATGTTATAACAATTCCAAGATTTTCAGCTGCGTTCTGGGAAGAAGCAAGAGGTAAACAGGAATTCCTGGTAAGTCGTTATGGTTTAAACTCTAACACTGAGATCTCTTAATTGACAGACAAGCTTTCAACTTCCCTAGTTTGGGGCAAAATGGCTTTTCTTCCCCCTCCTCCAAAAAAGCATCTATCACCTGAACACTAATTGGGTTTTCTTCTTTAAGTTTGCTAGCCTTTCCCCCAGTTTCAGAGTACATCCCAGTTCCTATCATTCAGAGAAGAATGCATTGCGTATTATGTTTCCTCCTTAAGCATTCTCTGTTATCCATCCTTGTGAATTCTGAATTTACAACTTAGAAGTAGTGTTTAATCTATTTAGTTATATCAACAAGCAATGCTGTGGTCTCCGATTTTACAGTATGAGAGATACCGTACACATACCAGTATTCCATGTATGCTTTTTGTTGTTCAGGGAAAATATTATATGACATTCAAATGGTTCACTTGTAAACACTTGGATGTTTTACTGATACTGAAGAAATGTAATTTTACAACAATCATCTGTGCATGTATGTTTGCTTCTCCCTATTGGTACATGCACTAAAATTACTGCAAAATTCAGCTCTAAACTGGTCCCTAGAAATGTAATGCAACAGTTAAAGCTGTCATTTCATCCTGACACTCAGTCTAGTTGCTACTGCACATAAGTAATAATAGTACTTTGCACTTCTACAGTACTTTTCATCAGAATATCTCTGCAGATATTAAATGTCACAACATCCATGTGATGACAAGTAAGTATTTTACCTGTTTTCTAGATGGGGAAATTGAAGCATGGTATGGTTAAAGTGCTTAAAATATCTATGTCAGAACCATCAAAGAGACCTAAGAGCCCTGATTTCTTGCTTTAGCCAATAAGCAACAATTCCCTCACACATTCTTCTGACACCCCTGCTACCAAGGTACGCTACGATGAGTTAAGAACGTTGAACCTTATACAAAAGGCAATGGAAAGACTCCAATTGACTTCAGTGAGCTTTCGATCAAGTCCAAAGAAAGAAGCGGACCTTAGCTTTGGGTTGTTTTGGTTTTTTTTTTTTTTTTTTGGTTTCATCACTGTTAGTTTAATGTAATCTTTTGTGTATGAATTACAGATGATTTTTTGTGTATGTGTCTTTGAGCAGTTAATTGATTCTCCACTACTGAGGAAGAGTCAGGAAGGGATAGATTATTTTTCTAACTGTTCAGATACTCATATACCCTCATTCCTGTAGTATTGGAGCACATGGAGGCACTTTCATGTAGACCTTTTCTAGATTAGGAAAAATGGTCAAGTTTAGATCAGGCTTAACTGGCTGAGCCTGCCCTGAACACAGCCTTTTCCCAAGTCTAGCCAAAATTTTAGATGATATGACAGCTTCCCTAGAACCGATAAGATTTTTCTTCTTAAAGAACGTGGAAACCCTTATTACTTTTGAAGGCATGTAGATTCAGAGAAATATAGGACTGGAAGGGACCAAGAGATCATCAATTTCAGCACTCTCCTACCCCCATGCTGAGTCAGGACCAAGTAAATCTAAACCACTCTGACAGGTGTTTTTTCATCTTGTTTTTAAAAACCTCCAGTGATGAGAATTCCCAACCTCTCTTGGAAGCCTGTTCCAGAGCTTAATTACCCTTATAGTTAGAAAGCTTTTCCTAATATCTAACCTAAATCTCCCTTGCTGCAGATTGAGCCCATTACTACTTGTCCTACCTTCAGTCAACACAGAGACTAATTGATTTCCGCCCTCTGTAACAACCCGTAACATATTTGAAGGTGTTATCAGGTCCCCCCTCTATCTTCTTTTCCCAAGACTAAACATGCCCAAATTTTTTAACCTCATAGGTCAAATTTTCTAAACCATTTATCATTTTGTTGCTCTCCTCTGAACTGTTTCCAATTTGTCCACCTTTCCTTAAGTGTGGCGGCCAGAATTGGACATAGTACTTGGGCTGAGGCCTCACCAGTGCCAAGTACCACAAGACAGTTACCTCCCGTGTCTTTCATACAACACTCCTTTTAATACACCCAGAATATTAGCCTTTTTTGCAACGGCAGTACATTGTTGAATCATATTCAATTTAAGATCCACTATAACCTTTTCAGCAGTACTACCACCTAGACAGTTATTCCTCATTTTGTAGCTGTTTACTGTATTTTTCCTTCCTATGTGCATGTCAATGCACAATTTGAAATGCTTTAGTCTATGGACAGAACACACCCAAAAAGTTGTATGTCAGCAGATACTTAGAGAGTGTTGAGTTTGTGGCTCTGAATGTGCTCATTTATTCTTCATACTAATAGAATTTAACATTTTTAAAGGCAAAGAGAACCTGTTATGGACTAATATTCTGATTGCCCTCTGCCATGTTTTAAGAGGAAGGACATATCTACCCCATAAGGGTTCAATTTGTACCTACTTACATCTGCAGAGAAAATTTTTGTAGATCAGGGATTCACTCCCTGGACACCAAGGAGAGCTGAGGGGGGCGAGGGGGAGAGGTCTTAATTTATGGTTAGGTTCATAGGAAGCCACTGATGGAGGATGCCTGAGAAATGTTTTGTATAATCAGCAGAACTTGGTTCTCAGTGCTGTGGTCCATACTCAGATGAGTAGCCTATTGAATTCACTGGGCTACTCGTGCAAGTAAGAGCAGCAGGATCAGCCCTTGCCACTGTTTATCTTATATCTATTAGTGCTTCATCTACACTGAAATAGGAACAGGGAGCTTTTTGATATAAATTGTTAGTTTCACTGAAGGTCTAGTCATTGCCCTTTTGATCTTTGCTGAAATGCTTTTTTTGTAACCTCTTACACCAGTGGCTCACAACAGATAGCTCTCTATCTCCTTCACCTGTAATACACCAGGGCTCTGATCCTGCTGCAGTCCTTCCATGCCCATTTAAGTTACTGTATATTTTGAGTGTAGGGAATACAGGTTTGTTCCATAACAAAATTATTTTTCCTTCTCCTTTAGAAGACGAGAACAGCCTTGTCTACCCAAGGGAAATTTTTGACCACCATTACTCGCACCAATTCAGTTCCATGTTGGTAGGATTGGGAGTCCTATTATATTATAGGCCATCCAAGTATTATGCCCTGTGTCCTCGGACCTTGCTTAAACCTGTGCTAAATCAGCATGCTGGATTTTTCAATACTGACACCAGTAGGCTGTGCATATAAAAGAACAGCATTAAGCTAAAATTCTGGAGCAAATTCTGCTTCTCTCTAACACCAGTATAACTCTCCAGTAGGTATACTCTGTATTTACACTGGAGTAACTGAGGACAGATATAATCCCCCATTTATAGTTTTAAAGGCAATGAATTACCTTTGCTCAAATTACTAAAAGTGGCATAATTTTAAATATCAAACATACCTTTGCCATTCAAGCAAATTTTTTTTTTCATTCTAGGACAAATTTCATTCTAGTTAAGACAAATTAGTCACTGGTTTTTGTGTGTAGTCCATTTCAAGTTTGGTTCTCATGCATTAGCCCAATATGTCAACACTGGGGTGGAAAATACTGCAGGGGATTTTCACATCCAAACAAATTGCTTTTCTGGAAACAACTTCTCAGATAATTTTTTGAAAACATGTCCATAAATCTTAGATTTTATAAACCATTTTGTCCTCTTACTTCCCATAAATGTTGGGCACTTTACAGTGTTCTTTTAAAGTGCAGACAACAAGGAGCACCTTAAATCTGAAAAATTCAGGGGAGTGCTGCCTCGTAGTAGGCTAAACTCATTTTTACTAAAATACTTTAAAAATGGATTAACATATTAAACTAGGCTTCATCTTGAAGTGAAATTTTGCCACTGACTTATGAACCTTGCAAATAAGGTTTTATAATAGAAGCACTGTCAGAACCTTAATTATAGGGTAATAAATAGCAATGCTATATTAGCCTCTGATATTTCCTTACACTCCTAGTGAATATGCACAGCTGTTCTTGAAAACTGTTAATCCAGTACTATATAACCATATTACATCTTGCACTTACAACACACCCTTCATGTAAGCAGCATCATAGCGCACTTAACAGTGAGAAGAAGAGAAGAAAGCTGCTTCTAAGGAGAAGCCTAACTGAACAAATGAGCTTTGTGTTTTAACATAAGAATCCCAGTCAAACCAGAATTCTTGATCTTGCCAGGAAAGGCATTCCAAAGGCAAGGAGCATGCCAGATACAAAGTCTTTGCTCCAGCATTATGGAGGCAGTACTGTAAAAGCCAGGCAGCATAACTTAACGATCAATCAGGACTAGACAGAGCAATAACATCACAACTGAAGGAGGCATAAAAGTTATACAAAGCGTTTATAATATGGAGGAGGGAGTGGAATTTTAACAAGAAGTATTAAACGCTGGAAGAGCCCCTTTCATTGTTGATGAGCTGGGCTGACTGTAAGAAACGAGCGAGACTAGCAGGGCCAAAAGGATGTAAGTGGGGGGTAGAGAAGGAAATCGGGGTTAAACAAGGCCAATATGATCTAAAAATAATAAAACACCATAAAAGCCAGACCAGCCGGGCGGAAGTGCAAGAGCCAGCTGCAATTCCTAACAGCTCCAGCGCGAAGGACTGAACAAAGTGGGGGAGGCCGGCGTGGTTGAGGGGACAGATCGATGCTGTCACGCACAGCACAGGCTGGAGCAGAGTCTGTTCCCGCAGGGCTCGGGGTCCGGGGCTTGGCACCCAGGGTGTTTGCAAGAGCTCTAGCAAAGGCGGAGGACACCAGAGCGGAAGGGAGTAAAATGTGCCCCGGCTGGGGAACTCGCAGGTTAGGCAGCGAAGTACACAAAAGGCCGGTTCACTGGGGGAACAAGAGGCTGGCCCGGGGGGGGGGCCCGCTGGCACGAGACGGCTGGGGGAGTAGCCCCTATGCAAGCCCTGGCTCGGGGGAGTCCCGGGCTGCGTGGGGGGGACGCCCTGGGCGCCAGCGAGTCCGTGAAAGAGAGAGGAAGGTGGGCGGGCGAGGGAGAACCACCGCCTAGGGCTGGGAGTCGGGGCGTGGGTCTTTGGTGCACGGGACGTGACCGAGCGCTGTGCAGCGCCTGAGCTCTGCCCCGTGGCCGCCCCGCACGAAGGCCCGAGTCCCAGCCTTCGTGGCCCTCCAAAGGGCCGGCAACGGCGACCCCCAGTGCCAGCGGCCGGAGAAGGGAGGGGTGGGGCGGGGGCAGCGCCGGGCCTTCACGTGCCGCTGGACCGTGGGAGCCCAGAGGGGCGTGGGGGGGGGGGCGCGTGAGCTAATCGCGCCCCGCATCGCACGCGCCGCTCCGCGCCTCCCGCCGGCGGCTCCGCTACCGAGAGCCGGAGCGGCGAGGCCGCCGGGGGCTCCGGCCGCGCTGTGCTGCGGGGCCTCCTCCGCGCCCGCGGTTGCGGCTTTCGTGGCTCGCAGCGCCGCGCCCTGGCCCGCGCAGCCGCTTGGCTCTTGAGCCCGGATGGCCCGCGGCCGCGCCAGGGCAATGAACCGAACTCAAAAAGGGGCGGGGGGCTGCGGTGAGCCGCTGCAGTTCAAACACCGCATTTGAAGCTGAAACGGCCGGGGGGGGGGAGCGGAAGATGCTCCCGTGGAGTATTAATACCCCCCCTCCCCAATTTTTTTTCTTCCCAGAGGTTCCCCGGGCCCCCCGCAAGCTGTGCCCCGCCCGCTGGAGCGTGCCGCTGCAATTCGGCCCGGGCACCCCCCCGTCACTCCTAATGCACGTTGCGTTGGCACCGCTTTGAAAAGCAGGACAAGGACCCCCCGCCCCCCCGCTCTGCCCAGCCCGTTTCTGGCAACCGGCAAACATGGTCCGCGGCGTCCCCCAGCCCTGGAATAAACACATCGGGAGGGAGGCGCCGGGACCTTTGGGGACGGGAGCCTGAGCGTGTTTTCAGTGGGGTTTGCTGGGGGGTCGTGAGAAGCAGTGAGCTTTTAACCCTTTGATTCTCGCAGGGAGAAGCAAATGAGGCTTATTCTGTCCCCCCCCCCAAAGTTTCCATTGCGAGTCCACCGCCCCCCCCCCCGGAGCGATCCTCAACAGCTACACTTAATTGCTAACCAGTGCACCACGTACAGGGAAAGTGCTCTCAGATGCTAACTTTCTGTCCTCTCTCCTGGGGGGGGACGTCCCTCAAAAGGAACCGGGGAGGGGGGGCAGGCGGCTGGCCGCCGGGTTTGTGCGTTGCCCTGGCTCGCAGTTCACAGCCCCCCGGCGTTCGGCTGCGCTCCCCCCGCGAGCGCCGACAGCGCGTCCCCCAGCCGCCCCCCCACGTCTGTGCGGGAGCGATCCTGCCGCCGGCGGGGCCTGGGCGTCGCTTCTAACATCCCCCCCAGGAGAGGGGCAAAGGAGCGGGGCTGTGGGGTAAAGAGGAAAGAGCGCGCGCTAGCTGGGCGCAGGCGGCGGGGCGCAGCAGGGGCAGGGAGGGGAGGGCAGCAGTGCCGCTCTCCCACACGGCCGTGTGTGCAGTCACCCCTCCGCCAGCTCTCTCGCTCTGTGTTTATTGGGTCTTAAGCTCCCTCTTTTTGTCTTTCCCGGCTCTGCACCGCTCGGATCCCTTTGCTAGGAGTTTTCTATGTATCCCCCGCTCCACCTTTGGCTGCATCATTTTTTATGCACATCTCCATCCCAGGAAAAGTGAGCCCGATGAAGGTGTAATCCGTATTAAGCAGGCACGCAGGAAAGGCTGCCGCTTTCCCTTCGCAACGGCTGCACAAAAACGGGGGGCATGGACCAGGGGTGGGAAAAAACCCTGACATTTAGTAACACTTCCCCTCCACCACCACCTTGCCCCAAGAGGGGACCCAAGGTGAGGATTTATGCATTGCCGGGTTTAAGAGTGGGGGATGAGGTGCGATCCTCAGCGAGAACAACGCTTGCTTTTCTCGATTTTGTCGTTGGTTTTCTGATTGTAAACGTTGTTCCTTTTAGAAAGAGTGTTAACGGCAGAGGATGTGTGTTGTCCTTTGGCAAGTGCCTCGCTACTAACGCAGCGGGAAATATTTAATATCTTTGTACACCATTTAGAAATAAATGACCAACAAAGCCAACAACAACAATACAGCAAAATTCACTGCCCCCAGGATCCTTTTCCTTCGGTGTTTATTGGCTATGCAATGTTATGAAGTTTAGGTCCAGGAGTGGTTTACATTTGACTTTTTTCCGTGTGATGGCCACGTTTATGTCAGCCTAGTTTGATGGCGTGTTGAAAGGCTGCTCTGTAACCGTTTAGAGCAGCGACTGCCTATTCAGAGTGAAAGCCTGACCCTACTGAAGTCAAGGGGAGTTTTGCTATTGATTTATATAGGGCCAGGTTCACTCTGAATGTTTCAAGACTATATACACTCAGGCAGGATGGATCTTTTGGCCTTTTTCATTAGCCCAGTATTGTACCATCCACATTTCCCAGGGAGTTAGCAAAGTGTAGGTTCCAAGTATAACAAGGTGGTGGTGTCTGCATAAAAAAGGAGAATTTAAAATCAAATTAAGGAGAGTGGGAGAGAGCCTTGCAAAGGTCTTAACCTTCAGAACTTTGAAGACAAAACAAGGAAATTCATTGGAAAGGCATGTCTGTAAACAATGATAATTAGCCTCTTCAAAATCATAATACCGATTAAAATCTCTGATTATTTTTTCATCACAGAACCTCTTTGCAGACCTGGGAATCCTGATTAAAAATGACGTGACTCCTAGAATTTGTACTGCAAGCTGGAAAGAAGCATAAAATGGGGCGAAAAGGGGCATGAAAGAGGAATCCAAGCAAACACAATTATTTTAAGCTGTGATATCTTCGTCTTTCTTGACAGTAAGACATTCAGCCCCCCAATTTTGCTATTATGAAAGTATGTCTGGTCCTAAGTGGAAGTGTTAGACTAAACCCCGTTGGTACCAAAATTGCAAAACACACTTTCTCCCCTAGCAAAGCCTTTGAAGAGGAACTTCTTTTAACTCCATAATAACAGGTTATGCAGTCAATGCACACTGATGGTCAGCCAGCCAATTATGGTATAAATATCCCTTGTTTACAGAGAGGTGTTAAATGAGCCTTTAGAGTACAAAGGATCAGACTGGCTAAGCTACAATTTGTGTTTCATCCCATTATGTCACCCCCCTAAAAAGGCCTGTGCCACTGTAGGTAGGTAATGTGCACACTGAACATGCTTCTCTGTTGATTTTACTTTGCTTTATTTCAATGCACGCTCTTGTTTACTTTTTAAAATTTAAATAAATGTCAGCATTGTATAATTTCCATGTTAACAAAGCGGTGAGCAAAATCCCTTGTATGTTTATAAAATATTATTGTTTAATTCACATAGTTTAGGAATTCCAAATGTTGAGAATAGGAAGGAGGCCAAATACCATCTGTTTATAACTATGATGCATCGTCATATGTGTACTTACAAAAAAGAGAGATTGGTCAATCATGCCACTATTTTATTTGTTCAAAATATGGTGTGGAGTTAAAATCACTGTCTGTTATGTGCAAGCTTCTCTGGAGTGTTTAAAGCTGAATGTGAAGGGATGAGAAGTTACCCGCTGCCGTTCTGTTGCTATCAAATTCGAACCATCACAACCAGTGCAAATGCTAGTTGTGTCACTGTCACACAGCCTTAATATTCTTGAATTTTGACTTAGTTTATAGATTCTGAGAAGCATCATGGGTAAGATTCTAAAAAGTGATTGATAACTTTGGATACCTCATTGTTTTTGTGTCAAATTTCATAGATTCATATTAAAAGCTTTTTAAGGCCAGAAAGGACCGTTATGATAATCTAGTTTGACCTTCTGCACAGGCCTAAGAATCTCATCCAGTAATTTCTGCATCAAGTTCATAGCTTCTGCTTGAGCTATTGCGTGTCTTTTATAAGAATGGTCATACTGGGTCAGACCAGTGGTCCATCTAGCCTAGTATCTGTCTTCTGACGGTGGCCAATGTCAGATGCTTCAGAGGGAATGAACAGAACAGGTAATCATCAAGTGATCCAGCCCTGTTGCCCATTCCCAGCTTCTGGCAAACAGAGTCCAGGGAGACTTCAGAACCTAGTTTTCCGTCCCTGTCCATCCTGGCTAATTGCCATTGATGGACCTATTCGTCATGGATTTATCTAGTTCTTTTTTTAACCCTTTTATCGTCTTGGCCTTCATAACATCCTGTGGCCAAGAGTTCCACAGAATGTGGAACTGTGCGTTGTATGAAGAAATGCTTCCTTTTGTTCATTTTAAACTTGCTGCCTATTAATTTCATTTGGTGACCCCTAAATAACACTTCCTTATTTACATTCTCCACGAGTCATTATTTTATAGACCTCTGTCATATCCCCCCTTAGTCATCCCTTTTCCAAGTTGAAAAGTCCCAGCCTTATTAATCGCTCCTCATATGGAAGCTGTTCCATGCCCCTAATCATTTTAGTTGCCTTTCTCTGTGCCGTTTCAATTCCAATACACCTTTTCTGAGAATGGGCAACCAGATCTGCACACAGTATTCAAGATGTGGGAGTACCATGGATTTATATATAGGCAATGTGGTATTATTTGTTGTTTTATCAATCCCTTTCCTAATGATTCCCAATATTCTGTTAGCTTTTTTGACTGCAGCTTCACATTGAGTAGATTTTTCAGAGAACTATCCATAATGACTCCAAGATCTTTTTCTTGAGTGGTAACAGTTAATTTAGACCCCATCATTTTATATATATAGTTGGAATTATTTTTTCCAGTGTGCTTACTTTATTAATCAGCATTGACTCTCATCTGCCATTTTGCTGCCCAGTCACCCAGTTTTGTGAGATCCCTTTGTAACTCTTCACAGTCTGCTTTGGACTTAACTATTTTGAGTAGTTTTGCATCATCTGCAAATTTTGCCAGCTCACTGTTTACGTCTTTTTCCAGATCGTTCATGGATATGTTGAATAGTACTGGTCCCAGTATAGACCCTGGGGAAGTGGGGGGCATCACTATTTACCTCTCTCTATTCTGAAAACTGACCATTTTATTCCTATCCTTTGTTTCCTATCTTTTTACCAGTTACTGATCCAGGAGAGGACCTTCCTTGGTTATAACCATGCTTGATTTAAAGACTTCGAGTGATGGAGAATCCACCATGGCTCTCAGTAAGTCATTCTATGGGTTAATTTCCCTCACTGTTAAAAAATTGCTCCTCATTTCTAGTCTGAATTTATTTTGCTTCAGCTTCCAACCAGTGGCTCTCATGCATTTTTCTGTTAGATTAAAAAACCTGTCTGCTATCAGAAATTCAAGATTCTTGAAAGGCTCTGATTCTCCAAAAATTTCCCCACCCTCTGAAAGTTAGGCCCTTTAGGATGTCTCTCGTTGGGCTGCCAAAATAACTAGTCATTTTTGAAATTTGAAGTCAATATGAAGCAAAATATTCATTCATAAGACAGGGGAAGTGTGCTAGTTAATAATCAAGTATGCTGCCAGTTATACTGCAGAAATACTTGTGAATATGAGTGGGTTTTGAGGGCAAAGTTATAGCCCTATTAAAAATAGTATATGCTTTAGCAAATGCCAGGTCATTGAATTGTCTGTAACTTACATTCTAAATAAAGGCTAGTGTGTATACTTAACAACAAAGGGAGTATCCCTGAGTTAAGTAGATAAGAAGATTTTTGTTCCAAACCCACATTAATTAGTTAGTACGTCAAGCCTTATAGATGTCTTCGTACCTTTAAGAGCTGGAGAATCCCTAGTAAATGTGCTTAAACTTCCTAGTGAGGGCCAGTGTGGTGAATGCAGAGATTAGTGTTAGCATTACTGTGCTTTCTCAGTGCATCACAGCTGCAGTTGATCCTACTGGGGATAATGACGCTTGGAGTTACTGAGTTGGTTTCTGGATGTCACCTATGGAGTCCTTTCCCCAAGGATGAAGAATAAAAGCTGCACTCAGGTGGTATGGGGAGGATAAGAACAGATTTGCAGTTGTGTCTGCGACTGGTGCATGGTGACTCTCAGTGGTGCTGATTTATTAAATGGAAAGGTAGATTCAGAACCAGGCTATACCTCCCTAGTTCCTGCAGCTGGGATGGTTGTACTAGGTTCGCAAAGGGACAGATGTACAGGTGGGGAAAAATACTACAGGCCTCTTCCAGCATTGGCAGAATGCAGCATACAACATTTTGTGGCCAAATTCTTAGTAATTTCTATAATACCACATTTCAGGAGACTGTACACTGTGCTGAAATGTCTATAACTGTGTTGTTTGAACTTCTTAGTTTCTACTGTTACATTTAAATTACAGCATCTTGAAATATTTAGCTACACACAGTTTAGAAAGTGCACAGTACTAAGCTGCTATTTTTTAAAGCTGATCATGAGACTTTCTCCCTTATTATTGTGTCTTCTCCAAAAATCAGTCACTTAGGGTTCCATTCTGAAGCAATTTAGTCTTCTAGTAAGGCTGATTTTCCTGTTAATTACAAAGAGGAAATGCACAAAGCTCCATTCCTAATTAACCACTGCAAAACGGTGTCCATCAGTAGAGGTTATTTGGTACATAACAGAGCATTTGACTTGCTCATGCTGGCATGTGTAAGTGCAAACATGAGTGGAAAATTTGCACAAGTTCTTAAATGTACAACTTATACATTCCCAGCATGGAAAAGGCTGCCCTTCCAGCTTCAGACACACTGTGTGTTACTGGTATTCCATGGCTTGTGATCCTGTGTCTTCGAAGGCTGTGGCAGCTATCAAGGGTGTAGACTGACTAATTATAAGGTGGATATCAGTCCAGTAGGAATTGGATGAAACCTATATCACTTCATTTTTACATGGTGGCATAGTTTTATGAGGTATCCTGACACAAACTGTTTCTAAGTTGGTAAATCCCACGTTTCAGGCTTGTTTTCGTGCAGTTCCTGTACATTACACCACATGGCCAGAGGAGAGAGAATTCACTCAAGTACACAGATGAATTCTTCCCAGTTGATGGTGGGTGAGCATATGCTTTGGATGTTACCCTAAAATTCATGTAAAATAGCATCCAAAGTATATGTTCATCCACCAACTATTCCATATAACCTGCACACCAGTTTTGTCCTGTACAAGGGGCATGTGGGGAAATAGTCTAAATTAATCATTTGCAAATAGAACATTTATAGCCTGGTCCAGATGCAGATATCCATAAACTTTAGGACTCTCCAGCACAGGGAAAACTAGAGCCCCTGGCTGGGCAATAAACCAATTTAGCCAAAGGGAAGATTATTCTACTGCACTAGGCTAAAATGAAAAAAAATGAAGGCATTTTCGGCTGCAGATGTCCCTGACTGAATATTTCCTAGGAAACTTTGAACAGTGGCCCACGGTTATGGTATCTCATTCTGCCAATGTCAGATGCAATTGTCTTGAGTGTCAGCCCAGATCTGCACTTACCTGGAGATTCAGCGGCAGTCGATGGGAGTTATGCAAGCTACGCAGAGTAGTTTGCGTAACTCCCATCGACGGCTGAGCTTCCCTTCTGTGCGCCCGTCTTCATTGCACTGCGCTGATGTGAACCGTGTTCCCGTCAACGCAGCACTGTGCCACTTGAGGGGGTGGATTTACTGCGTCGACTTCCTGCGATCGAGCAGGTCTACATTGATCGCTCAACTGATCCAGAAAGATCGATCTGACGGCGGTGACTTTGCCGCCATCAGTATAGACATACCCTCAGTGAAATATTATACAGTGTGGGAGAGAGTTTGTTGTTATTGTTCATGTATTATTATATAGCTGTATTCCAGTAATGCTCGCAGGACAGTGGGCAGGAAATATCCTCAAAGTGGGAACTGTCAAAAGTGTAAACTCTTAACCTAAAATACATAATCTTCCAATTTTTTTGCATTTAAGAAAAAAATAAAGGAAGCTGGAATTTCATGTCTCTGTTCTGGGGTATATTCTTTTTCCATTAGGCTTTCAGGTTTTCAGTGCTGTCCTATGAAAATCCTAAGATCAGCCAAGCTCTTCATGTTGAAGTGTTCTTATAACAGAACACACTGTATCAAACTCCAAAGATTTATGTACAGATTACTTTCCACATTTCACATAGTGCAATTCATTGGGAAAATCTGGGTAACAGTGGCGTGTCAGTGCTATTAATAGATATGTCTAGCACCAAAGAGTGCAATATGATGAACAGCCTTGGCAGCCACCACATACAGTGTGATCATATTATAATATTGTTTGATGCAATAGTATGTTTGATCAGTTACAAGTGATGAGTGTCATATCACATCAAACAATATGATACAGTCTCATTGTATGGAATTATGGCTGCTGTCAATCAGCATATGGCCTACTCCTTAAAGTACCATCTTTGGGGAATAGAATAAAACGATAGCTACACACGCATTAATAAATAAGGTGTTGCATAAATTCCATACAGACCTGTTGAAATTTTTTTTTCTTTGATATCTATAACCATTTTTTTCATTTTAAACACTGACGTGGCCAAGAGTTTACATGGTTTATGTGAATATCAAAGAAGGGCTCTGTATCCTTTTGAACAGTGTTTGCAAACCTTCTGACAAAAATGTATTACTTTGTTATGCATTGTATTTTTGTGACTAGCAACCTCAGTACTTAACTTGTTTTTTCTGTGACTTCAGAGAATCTCTTCTTCTAGCTTCTTGTTGCCCTTTGGGGAAGAGAGTCTGGTTATTAAAAGTGCATAAGTTTAGTCTTATAGTTTGGCACACCTCATCTGATTACCCTGTTTGGACTTTGAGAGGACACTCTTTGAACTATAGTCTCTTCTTTGGGGTTGATGTAGTCATGTTGCTGGAGGGGCACATACCCCTTTGAAGTAAAAGATATGTATATAAACAACAAGATGAGTGTGGTTTAGGTCATTGCACATTATAATACCAGTTTCATACATAGACTGATATAATACTGACTTTACCCTTAATAGGATGAAGATGCAAATACAATATGTGAATGATTAATTTTAAATGAAGGCATTTTCTTCTGCCTATAAATACTGGGGCATGTCCTGCCCTCAGTTACATTCATGCACATGCACTGATTTCAGTGGCATTGCATAGGTGTAACTGGGGCTGGGGTAGGAGGCATAATTTGGTCTGTTGCATTTGCTCCTAAGCATTTGTAGTAGACAAAGACATGTAGATCATCTTCTGGTGGGGCACTGCAGCAGCTGTTCAGAGAACGAGGTGTCACAGTGAAAAGTCAAATTTCTGAACTGTATAAAGGTCTGCAGCTTCTTCTCCCTTTAGATGTGATCTCTCAGCCCTCCAAACTAAGCACGATCAGTACTTGAATGGGAAACCTGAGAGGAAATCCTTGGTGTAACTGGAAGTGGCAATGGTGATTCAATAGTGGGCACGTTTCCCTCTGAATGAGAACAGAATCAGCACCCCACAATGAAGCTGGGGGTGGCTTGAGGAAGGATGATTTTAGGATGGAAGCAGGGGACAGCGAGCAAAGAAGGGTTACAGTTGAATTTGAGAAGGTCCGGAACAAGAAGATTTCTACTTCGTTATGGTGAGTAACGTTCTAAATCACACTGGCTTCAGCTTATCTGAAACCTGAATAAAAACTACTGACTAGACATTCATAATTCTTAAAAGTACTGAAACAGGTTTATTCAGGCTTGGTTTGTACTGAATTGGAATAACCTGTCCTGGGAGGCATCCTTTATGTTTTAGTATCTTTATAATACAAACAATACTTTACACTCCTTTAGCGTTCTCCATCTAAGAGTTCCAAAATGCTTTTCAAATAATAAGTATGACTCACAATTGCAGCAAAGTAAGTAATTCTCATTGTCACCCTTTTGCAGTTGGGAGCAGACTCCGGATCTGACTCCGGGTGTTGTACTTCTTCCACTGCATCATTCTTCCACCCATTTAATTAAAGCCTTTGTAGCTTCCTTACCTATGACTTCCCATTGTGTGCAAGCGAGTCTGATTCAGAACTAAACCGCATCAAAGCCGCTCACATTTTAGACCTTTTAGGTCTGAATTAATCTATAAAAAGAATACATTAAAAATAATAATAAAAAAAATCAATTTGCTGTCTTTAAACATTCATAGCTTCATATCTACTGAACCGATTTTCTTCAAACTTGGCTCGCTTCATAGATCTTATCAAGACTTCAAGTCAAAACTGAAGTTTGAACATACCATTGTGTAATTTACTGCGTGAATAGAATTAATTTGGTATTCGTACCACCTCAGGCTATGGTCTCATCAAATCCTCTAAGCCGTGATGGAGAGTTGAGTCTACACAGATATGGGCCTCCACCAAACACCAGGTTGTGGCACTGGTTCACTACTGATTGATAAGAAACCATAGCACAGGAAGGTATTAAGCGGTACAATGTGACTGAAGATATTTTCTTTCAAATGAGAAGTCAATAGTAGGGTTTGTCTTTTATGATTATTAGAAAGACAAGGACAGGTTTTGCTATTGTAATGGCATTATCGCTCGCATTGTGGCCAAAATGGTGATTATATTTAGCCTATCTGTGTTCTTCTTGCAGTCTTACTTGAATGTGGTATTCTTCACGGACTATCAGAAGCTAATGTGCAGTATTGCAGTTAAAAGTGGTGGCACCTAAGCAGAAGGCAAAGTGATTCCTGTATAGGTAGATTCTTACGCTCTTGGGCTCTTTGGAATGAAAAATACCAGATGTGAGGTATTTTTCTCACTTATTAACATTATTCTTAGCTATAAAACTGTTGTGTGCAGTTGTACGATAATGAAAGGGTTAGCAGCATTAGGTGGTATTGAGGGAGGAAGAATGGATCTCATTCCTCCTCATATATGTTCAACGATGTGCCCAGGTCAGCTTTCTTTAATTTAAGTGTCAGATTGTTATGTGATTTTATTATAAAGAAAGCTGTCAAAAATTCACTTTGAGCATTAACACTGATTTTTATGGGTTTTCAACCCCACTTTTAGGCTGTGCAAACCCCTCTTCAGTAGCTGCATAACTTACCAAACCTTCAGGATGGATGTCATTTCTTGAATGGCAAAGCACCATTTCTAGCTAACTAAGCCCTTATATTACCCCAGCGCTGTACAGCTGAGTGCCTCACAAATGCTAAAGAATTCATCATCACAGCACCCCTATGTGGTAGGGAGGCATTATTACCACCAATTTACAGGGAGGAAATTTAGATGCAGCATGACTATGGGGCTGAATCTGATAGTCTCTGTGGGACTTCTTTTCGAGTAAGGTGCTACTCACAGGGAGAGGGGGTGTCAGAATATGGCTCTAAGTGACTTGCCCAAGGTCCTAGGGAGTCTGTGCTAGAACACTGAATTCAATCCAGATCTCCCGAGTCCTAGCTTTAACCATGAGGCCATCCTGCATATACTTCATGAATCACACAATTGCTATATACTATGCCCTTTCCTGTGTAAACTGAGCACAAACCTGAAATGCTTGTGCAAGTTAAATCCAACATCAAGCTTTTCAATGCATAACCCTCTCTCTTTTGGTGCTAGAGACCTCAATGAGTTAAAACTGGAAGAGCTGCTCAGAAAGGGGTCAGTTAATAATCTATATCTAAATCCCAGTCCCAGATTTTCTTTTTGAAACATGCTGCACAACTAACACTTTGACATTTTGGCAATAGGATGGGGGAAAAAAGCTGTGCCAGCTGACTGATGAGCACCCATCCTTTTTAATTAATTGGGTTGAAAAATGTCGTGTGTCAGTTTGAATTTAGGAGCTCATTCAGCTGTGTTTTTCAGGATAAATATATATAGATATATTTAACTGTATATTTGAACAACCCAGCATGAAACTCAATAAAAGATTAAAATATGTTTATATTAAAAATATATATACATAACATTTTTCATACATATGTATGGTAGATAAAGATATATAAAGTATTATATGAAGTATAATATATAATGCTCTGTTGTACTGTTCTTATGATTTATAAATACATTGGCTATAACACACACACACGCATGTATGGCTGTACTGATGTGCTTTCTAGTCTTTAGCAGAGTAATATATTTGGATTGTTCTTTAAATTCAATGAATTTATTTGTCTGCCTTCTTGTAATAGAATCAGTTTTGATATACTCTTTGTTCGTGCTGTTACAGGCTTCAGTCTAAGGGTTCTTTGTATTAACTTTTTTAAGTTACATTACAAAGAGGTTTTAAGATTTCCCAACAGGCTTTTATTTAACCAGGGCTTTTGATCTCAAACCTGCTGGGGCCTAGTGAAATCCTTACCAATTCTTCAGTATCTCCTCACTATTGGAATTTGAAAAGACCCACCTGAAGGATTTAACTCGCTGTATGGCTTCAGCCATCCTTTAGATTGTTCTATTCATGCAGACAGTGAGGGGTCTAGGGCACCCTTTGTGATCCTCTAAGTAGCCTAAGGTGCCCTTTGCATAAGTTGTACTCCTGAGGAAATAAAAATCAGGAGGACACAAACCTATATACCTTATTTCCTGCTATCTTTACTTAAAGAAGGAGCACAGGGGGTCTGCTTAACATCCTTTGCTACCTAAATACCTTTTGGACATGGGAACTCAATGAAAGAACTTTCATTGCATCCATTACCCTACTGCGGTGCATAGCAAATTAGATTTAAAAGGGTACTTTTTCCCTTACAGCTATTTCTATCATTTTCTTTAAAATTTCAATTTAGTGTCTAGTGACAGAATATTCCATAATGTACTTTAGAAATGCATAACACCAATTATGCTAACTGTGAACATTATTTCAAAAGAATTAGAGTTATATTAAGTTATAGACAAACCATTGGGAAAAAAGGTCAGGTTAGAAATAGGGATAAAAAAAGAAGCTATGTGATAATGCTCAAAGCAGAGACATGAAGTGAATGCTCTTTTTTAATCCCTACATTTTGCATAATGCACACTGAGGAAATTTCTCTTCTTATTTTGTCTTCATTATTTAGGAGGGAGTATCCATGTTGCCTTGTTATTTTACATCTAAAGTCTTCTCTGTATAAGATGCACTGTGGAGTCTTACAGTCATGCAGAAAATTATTTCCTCTAGCTTTGAGAAACAGCATAATATAAATACATGAAAGGCTCCCGTCTTTTTTTGTCTATAGTTTGTTACCTGATAATCAGTATTCAGGCAAAGATCAGTTAACAGAACAATCAGGAAAGGGTATAATAAACCATCAGCTACATTGTTTTTACATTGCATTTTTTGGATTCCTACTTTTTAAAATTACTATTGAGCACAACTATAGGACTGTTGCCTGTATTCTGCATCAATCTTCCAAGGTATTATAGAGAAGATGAGACATTGCCCTATTTAAATCTTTATCTTTTATACTTCAACTTGCTGTTAATGTAAAATCTTTCCAAATGTGATACAACAAAACCTAAATCTATCTTCTTTTTCAACTCTTCTTTTCTGTTTTTAGGGATTTCAAAGTATAAGACATTCAAGCCATCCATATTATGTAGATTTGATCCAGAGGTATTTTATTTAGATGAATAAAATATCTTCCCTCTCTCATTTTTGGTTTTATTTTGTTTTAAGCTATAAATATCCATGCAACTGATTTAAGACATTTACTAGAACTACGCAAAGTTCAGCTCTTTTGATTTGCAGGGATTTTTGGCACATCTTGTTTTGCTCACTTGAGGGCCTATGGGATCAAATCTCCATGAATTTTCAATGATCTAAACATTTCAGAGTTAAATTCAGCAAAAACTGGCTTCTATAAATCAGCCATGGCTCGACTGAAATTTGGTCTAGGCCTTGTCTACACTTGGGATTTGCTAGGTCCAGCCACCAAAGTGGCTGCGCAATGCAAACACTAGTGTAGTAGGGAAAGCTGCTGTTTGCACTAATGAAGCTCACCTGAAGTAAAATAGCAACTTTGCCTGAATACATTCAGGGTTTGCATTGGTGCAGTTACACTGATGACTGGCTATCCCTGGCTGGAATTGTGACAAATTGTCTGTGCAGACAAGGCCTAAAACTGAGCAACAATTAACAACCTTTGCCTGGGAGTTAGGTATTTGATGGACTTGCAATCAGGTGAATGTTGCCTGGTTTGGGATTTTAATACACAGCTCTAGCTTTGTTTTAGATTCTAACTTACACAAAACATTTAGGCTTCCCAGTGGATATTTTTCATAATTTACACATGCAGCTTCAATAGGATTTAAATAGATAGAGAGAATAGAAACATTCAATTTTTTCTTTAATAATCTGTTGAAATTAAAAGCAAATGTGTACAATGTGATAATGCCACTATCTATATCCAGTCCTCTACTCTAGTATCTATGTATAGAACTGATACAAAAATTAATTTGAACATGGCTTTTCACTTAAACAGAAAATTTCATTAAATAAATTCCATTTTTGATTAAAAAAAAAGGTTTTGTATTAAAAAACCCCAAAACTTGATGTGACATTCCCCTCTGCAATCTGGACTGGTATATTGCTGTATCACTCCGATCCCTCACTCCTGGAGCCTGTCTTGCACTTGGCTCTGCTGTGTGAATCCCTACTCCTGGGTCAGACCACGTACAGTTTCCTGCAAGCAAGAGGCCCTTGCTTCTGGCCAGCCACTCATGGGATTGTGCAATAGAATGACCCCAGCAAACATGCCCAGTCCCAGATGCAACCCTAGGAACGTCTGTCTTGCAATGTTCGGTGCTGTCCACTGAACCTGGCAAGCTCATATTAGTGTGTCAATGTATCAAAGAAATTGATATGCACCAGCTCTGTCATGCTAAATGAAGTCTCTACACATACCTTAACCACATGCACTGCTTCAGATAAAACAAACACATCCATTTATTAAATACAGAAAGATTTTAAGTGATTCTAAACCAGAGGAATATAAATCAGATTTGATCAGGATGAAATAAAAGCAAATCGCTTTCTAAACTAAGCTTAACACTTTTAGTAACTTTACAAAGTTAGCTAATGCTCATCACAGGCTGGCTGGCTTTCTTCAGCCAGACCCTCCCCATGTGGACAGTCCTTCAGTTGCTTGATGTTGTTTTGTAGATGGAAGTGGAAAGAGAGATAACAGCCAAAATGTACCCCCCTTTCAATATGTCCCTTTGCCCCCCCATGGCCTTGCTCCCTTACCCCCTTTCAGAGTAAGGTAACAAACAGCATCCGCACATAGTTTTCTCCATGTCCTGAGACACTGTGGTTCTTTGCGGATTCGTTTTTTGACGTCTGGACTAGTCCTTTGTTCTTGGAATGCTGAGCTGGGTTGTTCTATAGAAGCTTTTGTGAGGCGTGAACTACCTCTTTGCTTTTGAAGGGTTTTACTTAGATCTGCTTCAAGCCACAAGACACGTGTTTGGAAATATTACATAGCAGAGCTTCATAACCATACATCTGACATTGCAACAAACATATTACTATAACGATAATGATCAGTATGTCATGAGCATTCCAAAAACACCTTACATGACATACTTGGTATTAAACAATACACAGTTACACCATAAGTGTGAATACGAATGATACACAATCACACTATAAGGGTGTACATGGGATGCAGTGTGTCACACTTGAAAACTGAAAAACTCTTAGTTTAAAAATGGATTTTTTTCTGCAGGTTTTTTTGGGTTCTCATGAGCACTGAAAAAATAAAAGAAACATTTCAACAAACCCCTCAAATTTACATTTTTATCAAAAATGTTCACAGTAGAAAAATATTCCAGCTAGCTCTACCTATGAGCTATGATGAACTGTGCTAAGGATGTTCTTAATTGGAGTTGTACTACCAGACTTGAATCTGCTTCCAATCTTGCCTACAAACTTGGAAACTTCAGACTCAATGTTTCAAATTGAACTCATTATCCAGATAGGTGTAACTTTTTTAGGCAGGGATGTGTGAAGTGGACTGAGGTTTAAATAGGGACCCATCTCTATATGGTACTAAAAAAGCCAACTAAAAATGTAAAGCAGGAAGAGGAGGGAGGAACTATTTATCTCTACCCCCTTACATCATGTCTTGGGAATAAGTGCCTTTTCTCTCTCTCTCTCTCTCTCTCTCTCACACACACACACACACACACACAATCATCCAGAAGTGTCCTGTTTGTATATCTTGAGAGGAGAAGAATATGCTTCTTTGGCTCAAATATGCCCATCTCAGTACATGGTATTCATTGCTGTATAATCTTATAACATTACCAAAGGCCTGAATCTGATTTTCTGTACGTACGACACCTTGCTTTAGGCAATGACACAGTCTTATGGTCTGAGTTTATGAGTGGGAGCCATGAACTCCTGAAGTCTATTCCCAGTTCTGATACTGCCTCCTGCTGTGACCTATGGTAAGTAACTTAACCTGTTGTCCTCAGTATCCCCAATAAAATGGGAGGCCTTAATACTTCTCTAGTGGGATAACAGTACTTAATACTTACCTAATTGGATGATAATACTTACCTACATACCTCACAGGGGTGTTGTAAGGATTAATTAGTTAATGTTTGTAAAGTGCTTTGGAGATGGGAAACGGCACATAGTGTAAGTGCTAAGTATTTTTACCGGAGGACAACATCAAGCCCTTAAAATGGATAATGACAGAATAAGAGATCAGAAATATTTTTAAATAATATGTGATTGTTTAAGGCAGCAGGAGATCATGGCATTACTTTTTAGGTGGTGATTTTAAAAAAACGTTGGGAAACAGAAGGGAGTGGGAAATATTCTGAAAGCATTTTAGTTTTCTTATAGATGACCAGATCTAAATGTGTCATTTGATAAGTTATGAGGGAACTCCTCTGAATTTTAACCTATTCTCTTAAAATTTACTTTTGATCTCAGTGGCTAAATGGTATTTCTAAGTGCTAAAATTTCTATGAAAATCTGAACAAATAAATACATAAAAAAATAGAAAATATAAGCCACTTCTTTAAAGCCAGCATTATGGGTCTGACTCTCTTCTCACTTTCATTGGGGATAAATGAGGAATAACTACACTGCAATCAATGGAATTATACAAGTGTAAAACTACTGTAAATAATAGCAGAATCAGGTGAGTCCCCTATTTTATGGGGTCTAAAATACCACACTGGCAGCTGGATTTTTAAAAATTACACATGAAGTATATTATACTCAGCATTTTTTATTGTGATACACAAAAATCATCGTGCTTTGTGCTGGATGTTGTTTGTGGAATGGTGAGTCATAAAGACGTCTATTAATACACAGATCTGATATACTGTACACAGTATTTTTGCTTTCACATAGGCAAACTTTGTAAGATTTTTGCCTTTAATTATTTTTGTTCATTCCTTAACGAGGACTTTTAGTCCAAGAAATCAACTTTATAGATATCAAAGCACACATTTTTGTATTTTTGGAATTGCAAATATTGAGATCTTTTCACCTCTGACGTTAGAGAGAATTCCCACCAAGTCCTGAAATCTGTTAAATGTAAGTCAAAGTGCTTAAATTGGTATGTTGTACATTGGCTGTTCCTGTTAAAAAGATTGTACATTTTCATTCTGGATCTGCACTAGAAATTTGATATACTGCTGGGCTAAGCACCAGGATTTGGTTGGCTCTAGAACTGGTTCTTACATTTCTACATCAAGCAAACCCGAGAATGGATAACACTTAAAATAAAACCCACCCTAAAGCCTTCCTTATGGATATCACGTTATTTGGAATGTAATAGAGAACATTCCTTGTAATCAGGGGTGAGTCAAGGAAAATGGCATCTAGGAGAGCGAAGCAGCCAAACAGAAAACTTGACCCAATACCAAATTCATTGTCAGTTTCACAGCTGCCATAATGACCAATGAGACCTTAGGGGAAGCCAGCCAGGAAGTCAGGTGCTGTTGCTGGAAAGAATATGCTCCAGATTAATTGGCATTTGGCCCTTCAGCTGCTCTGCAAACCCAGTGTGGGCCTGTCGGTGTTGGATCCAGTTTTGGACCACAGGAGGAGTGTGAAGTCAAGTATGACTGACACTGTCAACAGCAAGCTTGTCAAGTTAGTGCTGCTAATATATTTTGTATGACTATAATAAATAGCTACTGCTTTGAAGTTGGACTGTTTCTGAGGTGAACTGGGGCAAAGGGAGGGCTTCTTTGGATAATTAGCTGTTTATAGACAGCAGGGCCCAAGCATAATTTTTTTGGGCCCAGTACAAACTTGTAACATGGGCCCCCTCCCACACACATACCACAATCCCTCATCCCCTACACACAATCTCATGAGCCATGACATTTTTTTTGCTCATGGTAATGGGGGTTGCAGCTTTGGCAGGGCCCCCCAGAGCCTTGGTGCCCCCCAGAGCCTCCGGGCCCCGGTAAAGTGTACCCGTCCCCCCGACCGCTCATGTGGGGGCCCGATAGGCAGGCATAATTTACATGTTTTCAAATTTTGAAGTAAAATACTTAGCTAACCCCTTGATGGCCAGTGTTAGTATTTCCCAGGACAGAATATATTGTCAAAAATGGAGAGGACAGCCACGTCCAGCATCTAGAGGTCCAGGGTTAGGCTGGTGAAGGGAGGCGAAGAAGGGATGTGAAATTCAATTTAGAGGGCTCAATTATCAGGTAAACCAGAAGAGCAGTAAGTGAACCTAGGGTGGGCAAATGTGGTTTTATTGCACCTGGCTGTCCTCTTCAACAGTCCTGGGGCTGCCCAGGAGATGGATTGGCTCCCAGCACAACTTGGAGAAGCCTCAAGGCTGCTCTGAATTGCACTGAATTGTAATGGCATGTTTCAGCCACACCCGCTCTCTCTCCTGATGCACCACACCATGTCCTCTTCACTGGAGGATCCAGGAGGGCACCCTCTAGTAAGATGCATTAACTTTACACCCGCCAGTGATGCCCTCCCACCAGTTCCATGCACTTGGTTGGGGGTGTAGTGGGAGGATATGGCCAGCAAATGGTTATTTTGGAGCTAATGGAAAGAATATCTAGGTTTGAGTGTTTATTGGGGACTGTAGTGGCCAGCCCTAGAAACTAGAATAGAAGCTGGATGGGGAAACTGGTTATGGGGGTAGCAGGCAGATTAAGCAGCTGGGCAATCAGAATATTTGTTCAGAGGACAGGAGGAGAGTTTGGTAGCTGGTAGGGAAAGTTTTAGTATTTGATGGGGTGTAGTGAAAGGATATAGCAGTTCCAAAGGAGCCTTTGTGCATTGATCAGATGAGGTAAGAGGGTGAGGATGCAGAGCAATGGAGGGGATAGTGCAAATGTTGGGCCACTGAAGGTAAACTGAGGAGTATGTTGGGGCAGAAGCTTGTTGAAGAAAGGTGTGTTACCAATGTCTCTGAGAGCTAGGTGAGAAGGTCAGTACCACTCTGAATGGTGGGAGGGTTAGTCAGTTAGATGGGTCTTTGGATCAGGTGGTGAGGGTAGTTCACAGATGAGTGTCTGTATTCAGAGCCTCTGTGCAGTTTTTCTAAGGGTTAAGAGGATGAATGACAGCCTTAATTCTGAATGTCCCTGATTTCGTTGTGTTAAATAAGAACTTTAATTTAATTTAATTTTAACCCCATCAACTTCTACTGATATCACACTTCTGCACTGCTTAGACCTGCTATGGAGAAGGGGAATCTTTACAGGCCTGCCATTGACATGAGAGTAGCATCTTCTGAGACACTGCGATGACTTTCTCTATACAACAGCATTTTCTGGGCTTCTTTCAGTAAGACTTCTTTAGCATGCTAAATGGGCCAGATAATGTGTAGTATACTTACCATGGAATATCTTGGCTTCAGACTGAAATGAGACCAATTCTGTGGGTGCCATCCCATTATGCTAACCTTACGTTGGGATTCCACCCAGTCCGAGTACTTGAACTAGAGAAAAGAAGAAGGATGGTGGAATGTTTTGGGCAGTAGCCTAGGATATGAGAGACCTGGCTTCAACTTGTGGTCTGCCACACACTTCCGGTGTGACTTGGGCAGTCATTTAGCCTCGGTATACCTCAGTTCCTCATGTGTCAAACATGGATAATAGTGATGCCCTACCTCACAGGGGAGTTGGGAGGATAGATACGTTAAAGATTGTGAAGTGTTCAGATACTATGGTGATGGGGGCCACATAAATACCCAAAAGAGAAGCAGTAAATTAATGTCAAAGTCTGAGTTCAAATCCTAGTTTGGTGGGTCTCATCATCATTCCCAATCACAGAATCATTATTATTTGGTATTTGTTTCTAGAGCAATTGCAATGTGTAAAGCATTTTCTTACCAGAAAAGACAGGCATGTCTTCTACCCAGAGTATCTTACAATGTAAAATCAGACAATAGACAAACAGAACCAGATGATAACGTGGTACATGAAAAGGGGCCATTGGCCTAGTAAAGCTGTATAGCGAAGCTTGCAGGGTGGTTACTTGCACTGTGCCTGGCTTTCCACAGTGTCACTAGTGTCACATTTTAATAAGTATTACATTAAATCTCAATTTTTATTTAAAAAGAAAACAAATGTATTGGCACAGATCTGCAATAATCACTTCTTAAAAATAAGATAACGTTACTGAACTGGAGATGTGAGTTGCCCAAGATCACACAGTAAGACTGTGGCAGATACAGGAATTGTCATCTGACCTACAAGATATACAAGATCATCTTTCTTGTTTTAGCCTTAGCTGAACCAATTAGAGTCAATCTTGTCCCTGAGCTGCGAAGTGTTTGCATCACTATTATTGTACATGGTTTTTCTTCTCTTCTCTGTGTAGTAATGTGAAGCTATGAAGAGTAAAGGTGATGTTTCCTAGTTAGATCTTCAGAAAATAGAGCTTTTTGTTAACCATTACTTCGCATTTTCCCTTCTTTATAAATGATTACGTTTAAACAGTAAACGCCTGCGGTGAAGGACACCTGTATTTGCTGGTCCCATTATGTGGCTATACCGAAAAAGCTTTACAGCTGTCTAAATTAGCATAATTAAATTCACATCAATTAAAAAGCCTCAATCACCTCTTTCCCCTTCACATGCAGATAGTGGCATTTGTCTAAGGTGCTAAGTGACAAAGGAACTTTTTAACAGTTGAAGACCTGGCTGAAAGGAAGAGTAATAGGATTCGTATATTGTCCCGTAGTTCACCTTAACACTAGTGGAAATGATTAGTGGTAGCTGTTCTGCCTGAAGAGGTATGGCTGTATTTTGCATTTCAATTATGCTAGTACACAGGACCGTGCATTAGAGATGTGCATTTTACAACATGCCTCTGCTTCTATTGCTCCTTTAGCCCCCATTAATGGGGGTAAACAAAGCCTGGCATTATGATTTGGTCTCTTCCCCTCCCCTTTCTTTTTGTTTTGTGGTGTTTTGTTTTATGCAGGGAAGCCCCAGTGACCCCAAGATAGCAACAAGGCTGCTCTGTGTGGTGCTAGCAAAGAGAATTCCTCCAGATGAAAACTGACATGGGGTTCAGGGGTTAATTTCTGGAACAGGCGCATTTGCATACAAATGAAAAATGATGGAATTTCTGTTCTCCTAAATTTTCAATGTCATCAGCATCAAACAGCAGTCAGTGCTCCCTTGCTGTTTGAAGAATATTCATTACTTCAGAAGAAGGGGCACCTTGTTTGGTATTAATCTCCTCTGCAGGTCAATGGCTTAATTTGCTAAACTTCATCTGAAGTGCCATTCACTTCCTGAGTTCTCTGTTATTCTTTGTTATTTTTCATAACATGTTCTTAATACATTTTTATGTGTGAAAGGATACACACATCTCCAGCAAAACAGAGACAGGGAGAGAGAATGACATTTAATTTTTTATTTTTTATTTATTTTAGATTTGCTTTCATCAAATTCCTAAACCACTTGGCACCCTCCTGTGTCATTTGTACTATATTTTGGTGTGAGGTTGTCTCACAATTCATAAACATTTTTAAAACAAAAATTGCTTACTTTAATGGGAAAACATTTTTCTTTCAAAACTGATGCACAAAAGGACATCTGTTGTCTTGTGCAACAAGGTTACAGGGTGTCAAGCTTCTAACAAAAGGTAACAAGTGACAAAGTGATTAATCCCCCAAAGAAAATCATAATATTCTTTTAGTTCTTGCCTCTGGAAATTCTCATCTGAAAATGCAGTGACTGAGGATGTACTTAGGAAACTTTAGTCCTATCTCTTATTTCCCCATTATCCTTTGTGTGTCTGTAAGGGCCCTGAGGATCCCATTTCCCCAGTTTTTGCCCTTCATGGCTATCATCCTTCTGACTGAAAAGGATTATATGGGACTCTTTTCAGAGCTTGCCAGTGTTGCTCCTTAATTGGCCTGGGACTCTTGGGTAGTGATTCTCAAACTGTGGTCTGTGGACAACTGTTAGTCCATGGAATACTTGCTATTGATCAGCGGAGAATTCAGTGGTCACTCGGTGCTGGCTCTCTTCCTTGTTTCCAGTCACTATAATACATTAGAAGCCACCTAAAATACATTAAATTCTTTCCTAGTAGTATTATCTCATGTAAGAAATTGCTGCTGTAGGTGCCATGTGATCCCAACAGAAGGGAAGATAGTTCATGAGATTGTGAATAGGTCTGCGAACCTCTGTTTTGCAACTCTTCTTCAAAATGTTGAGTGTGTTGCCTCAGTAGACTCCCACCTTCTGCTGGTCTAATAGAGAAGGACCAAGACTGTATCTCCATCCTTACAAAGAACACTAATGCAACAGCATCTCACCAGAGCAGCCCCAAAAGCACTACTTGAAGTAAAAGACAGTATTAAGACAGATACGCGCCTGAATCCTTAGGGATACAATGTGCAGGTTAATAGGATGTCATGAAGAAAAATGGTTGGGATTGCACTCTACCCAATCCAGTCCTAGATCCTGAACATTCTACCCTCAGTGCAGGGAGAGCGTGTCTTTGCACCGGAGCTTGGTATTATTCAATTCAATTCATCCCTCAGTATAGGAGGAAATTTTAAGGCTCTGGTACTGTGCTATTCTACTATAACTAGACTTTGAATATAATGGCTATAACAACAGCTCCAGTTAAAGACCTTCATTATAAACCCTTGCTTTCACATGCTCATGGCTATCTGAAAATTTCTAGCTGGAATTTTTTATTTGTTTCCAGCCTCGAAGTGAATTAATTTTTTTGAAACTATGAGCAAAATCCTATTTTGGATTGATGAAAGATGAAAAGAAGCAACACTTTACCCAGTTTAAGTCAATCTGTAATATTCTTTTTTGCTCACGCGTAACCCACAAATGGCAATAGTCTTCATTTGGAACACCCACCTGGGAGCGCTCCGAGCACTCTTTTGTTATCTATCCACAGTGGAACAGCTTCAACGGGTTGAATGTAGGAGAGCGCATATCAGACTATCCCATGGGCCAGTGGTTAGAACACTCCCCTTAGAGGTAAGGGACCCTTGTTGAAGTCATTCCTCCTCTCTGGCTGAGAGTGGGAAATAGAATGTGGGTCTCCCACACCCCAGGTGAGTGCTCTGGCTAGATTTGAATAGACCCAGACCCGTTAGGAACCCTTCTGAACACACCTACTGGATTAGGCTCCATATATCATGTAGGTGACCAAATGCCTGTCTTCTGCTGGTTTGTGGATCACTTTGGGGCTTAGACAGGCACCTGGACACCTTGAGAGAGGCAGCAGCGAGCAAGCCCAGAGACACAAACATAGGCACTGAGGGAACGTTTACCTTGAAAAATTTAGATACCGAGTTTAAGCATCTACAGGGTTTGATGGGAGTTTGGGGGAATGTAGGAGAGCCAAAATGGGGACTTAGGTGCCCAAAACAGGGACTTGGGTGCCTAAGTACTCTTGTGGATCCCAGCCTGTGTCTTTATGTCTATTTATGTCTATTGTACAGTATCCTGCACTATGGGTCCCATCATGACTGGGGCCTCTGTGCGCTACAGCAATAACAATAATAAATATTGTGTAGCGGTAACTTATGCTAATGTTGAGGGCTATATTACTAACTGCAGCCTTAACTTAGCATTGTAGATAATCGGCTAGATCGTCAGGTCCAGACAAGCTTCACATAACACAGACTTACGGAGGGGCAAAGGTGGTTTTGTGCCACCTTATACTGCCCTTATCCTGAGTTGGCTGACATAAGTTAGAGCCGGAGCACTCTGGCCATTCCCTATACACTGATTGGGGTGGCATAAAGCTAGCTATGCTGGCCCTATGCCATCTGGGGATTTCCCTACCCCAGGGCAATTCTTGGATAGCTGGATAAGCCAGATTTGCAAAGCAGCTGCTTCGGGAGCCAGAATCTGTCTCATTATCTACAGGGAATGTTTTTAGCATAAGAAACTTCCGCTGTAGACAGATTTGAATGCAGAAATATGTTCTGCACTGAAATGTCTATGTGCCTGCAGAGCTGATAGGCTCCTCTCTGCTTAGCTTTTCTCCTGTGGAGTTTACAGTCACTGCAAGAACAAGTTATGGGGCCGACAGGGGAAGCTTGTAAACTTTCATCCTCGAGAATTCCAGTTTAAAGAATTTGTTAGTTCCACCAACAAAGAATTCAGATGATATGAACTACCTCCACATAACAGCACTGGACTGTGATTTCCCCCCACCTCCTTTCTGTGTGTGTGAAAACAAAACCAACAAAAGTACGCTACAAAAACTAACATGAATATAATGCTAAGATTGCTAATATAATGTTAAGATTGCTAATCTTAAAATTGCTACTCTGACTCCCGTCTCCCTCATTTTATGAATATTGCTATTCATTTTGCTATTCATTTTGACATCATTGGGGCCACTCACAAAATAAGGTACTACTCATCATGAGTGTGAGTATGTGAATCTAGCACCTAATGCTCAAAAGATTCTTAGCTAATGTAAACAGTTGTAACTGTTGAAATCAATGGAGCTATCCTGATTTATGCCATCTGAGAATCAGGTCAAGGATATGAAAAAGGTAAAGATTTCATAGTTCTATTAACATATCGATGTTACAAATATATTGCTTTGGAAGGGTGTACAGTATTATGTTAATGTTATGCTGCTAAATGTCTATACCATGAAATGCACAAAATATGTAATCTGGCCAAGTTAGCGTAACTTTGAGAATGTTAACTTTAACATTGCCTGACTTCTGAGCTTTTAAATTTGTAAACCTAATGTTACACTGACATAAGTTTTGTAATTTTATACATACTAGAGTTGATTTTTATCTTGGGTTTTACAGCACCTTAAGCTACAAGAGAAAAAGCACTCATCTGTTTATGATAAACTTATCAGAAATGCTGCAAAGTTTTCACCGACTAAGATATTTATACTGCTGTGGTGGCTTGCTACAGGGTAATTCTGAGACAACAAACAGAATATTTCAGAGCCCAGATGTCCTGTTTAGACAAGGGGTTTTATATTGATTAGAATCTGCTTTCACCTAACATCATGTAGTAAATATCACAAAGACATAATTAGAAAATTTGGTACAATATTTAGTCCTAGTCCCTGTGTGCCAGAATTGTTTGACTACTAAGAAACTGGAGCTTGTTTGCATCCCAGTGTGTTGCGAAATGCAAACTTCAAAGAAAATATTATATCTCCCAACTCCAGCTCATGAGTGTCTTGGAAGTATAATACAGAAAGGCTTAACAATCCCTGCTGAGGAAAGGGCAATTTGACACTGAAACTACTGTTAAACCACCATTGAAACACTGGTAGGCAAAGAGTGCTTATTAGATAAATATAGCTAAAGTTTCTCAAGTCAGGGAGAGAAAATGCACCCAAGTCATTGGAAAAATCCCAAAGCTGGACAAATGTTTGTCTTTTATGTAGGGTATTTTTTTAATACGCACATCTACATATTGACTTCATAGATTTTTCATAAAATTGGGCACTCCCCTCACCATTTCAAAATAAAATATTTAAATTTGAAAAACTTCTGGAAGCCAGATTTTTAGACAAAATGGATTTTTTTGTCAAATTGTCAGTGTCTGAATTTCATCACAATCTGTTCGTCTGTTTATGTTGCAGGCAGGTGTAAAGCATAGTTGGTAAGTGATTGATTGTACTTCTTATACAAATTGAAAGGGCTTTCTTTAATACCCTGGGTGAGGAAAACTCTGTAAATTATATACATCTGAGGTCTCAATAGCATCTAGGGGCAGCATAGAAGCAAACAGAGGGAGAGTTCTGAAATTTTTTTGGGGGGGAAGGCGGATACGACCTTTCTCACCTGTTAATGATCACAGAACTTTTAGCATCCCATTCTCCCCATGATGACAGTTTTGGTTTTGAATGACCACTGTGTGTCGTCTCAGTAATTTTGCTAGGTAGGCCATTATACACATTTATCATTCCTGCAGAGGGAAAAAAGAAAAATATTTGCTGAAGACGGTTCTGAATATATTTTCTTAAATTGTCACTTATGCTTCTGTCCCATCTTCTGCATTGGGCTAAAAATAGTGCCTTAGGATGACAGTTTTAACACCATTTAATGTATGTACATTATCGCATATAAAAACCTGCATGAAAAGAATGTCAAGGATGAGAGTTAAACAGCAACAGAATTTGAACTCACACATAAGAGACAAGACCCAAATAGATGGACCACGAGGATGCTGTAGTTAATACTATGTTGACATCTCGTTGTGCTTAAGTATTTAAGGTAGGATCTAAAAAGGCCCTATAATCCTCTGTCCACAGAGGAACTCCTGTTGATGTCAAGGGCAGTATCTCGCTATTTTAATTATTATGAAATAATAATGATACTTTGCACTTATATTCCACCTTTACTATTAGGAACTTTTACTGTATTTACTGTCATTAATCAACTAATCATCCCAGAACCCTTGTGTAGTAGCTACAGAATATATTTTCATGTTCATTTTTGAAGATGATAAATTTGCCCAATCTTGCATAGTAAGTCATTGGCAAAACTGAGAGTAGACCCCCTCCAGGGATGAAATTCCACTGACTTCAGTGGAGTTAAGTTCTCATCCTTGGGGTCAGAACTCAAAGTTCCCTACTGCTGTACCCTAGATATCTTGGGCTTTTGTTGATAGATGCCAAGTATTAGATTAAAAGTACTTTTACAGTAGCATTATAAATGCCTTTAAAGAGGGACCTCTGACATAGATGTAGGTTGGGTAGTGCTAAAGTGACACTGTAGTTATGATTTTGTCAGCATTTCCTTATAAACCTCAGTTTGCAGCAATTATATCACAGCCATATTAAAAAAAATACTGCTAGCTGAAACTTGGCATACAAGGATCCAGGAGGGAAATTTTAGCTTTTGGAAATAATGGCTTCTGATTATGATGGACAAGCATGACATGATATGCAAATGTACACCCCATATTGCGCTAGAAAAATATAATGTGTCACCACTATGTCATGTGTCAGAGGGACAGAGGTATATGGGCAGAGGGTCTCTCTGGCTTTTGGAAATGAGGGAAAATACTTTATTATTTCTGGATATATCTTTTGATTAATGCTACTTGTACTTAATTCTTCATATTTGCAAAGCATCCTTTCATGTTTGGGGGAATTGTGCAAAGTTTTTAAGAGGGTTCCCCATGCACATCAGATCCTCAGCTGGTGTAAATCATTGTGGCTCCACTGAAGTTCAGTGGAGTTCTGCTCATTTACATCAGCTTGAGGATCTGGTCCCATATCATCTTTCCACAGAAACTTTCAGCATTTGCTAACCATTTGGAGAGTGAATGAATGTTTGTTGTACTTCAAAAAGGCCATTTTGTCATGTCGATCAAGTTCCAGTGACAGCATGAACATAAATGTAGCTTAAAATGTTTTCCCTTACAATGTAGCTGGCTACCTTTTAGTGATTTTGGAACGTGGAATGCTTTATGCCATGCACTATTCTCTTGGGCGGCAGTCTGATGAAGGCGCTCGCATTCAGACATTTTAGTATCACGTTGGTGTCCCACGAGGTTATAGTTGCCACCTTACATCTTTAGCCTAATAGTGACTCTATGTTATTAAGCTGAGTCAGTGGACATTCCTGGTACAACTTTGTTACATTTTCTGGGCTATCGCTGATAAATATTTCTCAGTGCGTCGTCACTCATGAGTCATTTGAAAGCAAAGATGTTGGTTATTAACAATGCTTTCCAACACTGTGTTCCAGAATATCTGATTTGGAACTTGAGTCTTTATTTCTGAATTCAACTTGGAAATGATTAAAATGCCACAGTAACTTTGGTTTTCTGTAATGTTACTAATAACTAAACTCTAAATGTAAAGCAGCTTTGCAAGAATACTCCAGCGTCATGTTACAATGAACAGACATCATAGTAAAGGTACAGTAAATTTGAAGCAACTTCATTTAATTGAACCTGCAGGTTAGGTATATGAATGAAAAAGAAAACTATTTGCTGTTTTTAGATGTGACATTTCAGTGATGTACCAACAGAGAGAATTTTGCTTGCAGAATTCTGTGAGAAAAACACTTCTGAGAATGTATGTATACAATTGTTTAAAAAAAACCACAGGGTTACTGACACAGATGCCAATTTGGTAGGGCATATGGAACATTTACACTTGCCTTTTTCATTCTTTCTTGCTGCAGCTGGTACTGATTTAGTATGTGAAATTTTACTAGCAGGAGTGCTAATCAAGATGGAGATTCTGTGAGGATTTAGTCATTTATGTAGGGGAGAACTATGGGTATCATTAAAAAGTAGGAGATCATCTATGAGAGGAACATTATCATTATCAACCTCGTTTTTAAACTAAACAGAAAGAATGGTGCTGTAAGTATCACTTACTTGATACAGCAGCAAAAGTACAAGTGTTTCCTTGTAACGTTCAAGGAGTCCTACGGCCACCTCATAAAGTTTTGGTGAGGACAATTTTGAATCTACCCAGGCTTTGGGAAGCTGAGGACAAGCCAGTGGTGATTGTTCTACCATTTTTCATAGCCAAGATGATAATCTTCTTTTTAACATTGAGCAGGCGTGAGTCAAGAGGGGATCAAACCAAAATCCTGGATGCAAATCCCAGGCCTAGGTTTGGATCACAGGAATCAGCTCAAACCTAGCTGTATAATGGGCTGAATCAGAACAACCCAACGTTTGAGAAGGCTCCCATTTTTGAATTCCAGATTTTGAAACCCAGTGTTCATGCGTGTTCAGAACCAGGCTTTTCCTTAAATTCGTGATGAAGCTAAGAAGTTCAGATCTTAGCTATTAATTCAGGCCCATCTGTGACAATGGGCAATAAAGATAATTTTCCATGAAGAAGGTACCAAATATACATTGCTTATCCAAAGAGGTGATTTTAAATTGTACACAGTATAAAAAATCATGCTAGGGATTAGCTATCTTTTCCTGCCAAGATTATTTCAGTGCAGATAGCGACAGAAGCACTTCTGTATGTTAAATCTGTTGTACAGGTGGCTCAGTGGTATGGGAGACCTGAATAATAAAAACAGACAGACATCTCAGGCCTAAGGTAAGTAACGGTGTAGTAGAAGTGGTGAGTTTCATCCCCAGTGGAACGCTGCCAGCTGCCTGAGCCTTCAGCATAAAATTAAAGGAGAGACATGATGGTGGCTTTGAGTAGGCTGTACATCTTTCCCTCTTCCTTCCCCGCATAGACAGAGAATTTCTGGACTACACTGAGGACTTGGGGAAAGGAGGAAACTTAGTATGACATGCTGGGTGATAGACTGTGCTCTGGAATGCCTGGAGACTTCTGTCACCAGTAAATAGATAAAAACCTGCCTGGAACTATACTGGAATTACTCTTAGCTTTTCAGACATCAAGCTTCATATCTAGGGCTCTGTGCATCTCTGCAGGCTGCTTTACTTTGGCGTAATAGCCACTGATTTCTGAGGTGAAAGAAAAGAGGCAAACTATCGGAGAACAAAAATATAATTTCAATTCTTTCTAGAGTGCTAGGAAAAAAACTTTCTGATTCTGGTTTCCCAGTTTGTGCTATCTAAACCATGTTGGGGAAGGCAGCAATATTTCTCAATTCAATTTTTGTTAGACAGGTAATTTAAAAAAACAAAAGTTATCTAATTAACAAATTGAGTTCAAAGATTATGCTTTAGTTCTGAATGGGGACGGCTGACATTCAGAGAGGGAGGGCATTTGGATAAATTCCCATTAAATACTGACAGGTTTTTTTGGATAGATTATCAGCACTTCTGGATTTCAACTGGATATCAGCATAGATTTTCAAAGGAGCCCAAGTGAGTTAAATCCCAAACGCCCTTTGACTTTCGATGGGATTTGGGAATCTAACTCCTTTGGGTTCATTTGAGAATATCAGCCTAGATCGTCAGCAGCTATCAGCAAAGGTTACTGGATTACCAACGTCATTCCAATTCCAGTTCTTGCTTTTATCACTAATAGAAAAACTAAAGACCAATTTTAGAGATAGCAAGAACCAAACAGCTCACAAGTATTTTTAAAAGCGAGATAGTGAACTTCATGGCACATAGTTTAAGTGCCTTGTAGGATGAATAGATGAATCAACCCTGCTAGGATTTGAGCCTCTAGTTCCAGGGAATCTAGGTATTTCAAACCTGATGCTTAGATCACTGAAGCTATCTCTTCCAGAAGCCTCAAGCTTTTAAATATTCAAATTTCACTAGTGCAATTACAGCCCTGCTACCAACCAATAGTAACTACAGAGAAGGGCAAAGCTTCTGATTCTTGCTCATAACCAGGGAGGAAAACTGTGAGATTTTCTCAGCCTGCCAAAAAAGAGTAAGAAAGCAGCGTATAATTGAGAAATCCAAATACATTCTGCTGACTGGGACATTTATATCAGGTGCTACCAGCAAAACACCAAAAGGTGGGGGAGTGAGAATGACTATCTATAGTCACCCTAAACAATTCAGTAATGTTTAAACCTTAACCATTGTCAAGCAGTGAAACATTTTCTCCAAACCTTCAGATAATGGCATGGCAGTTTTAGTTAAGTTTTACCAAAAATATTGTCCTCTCTTGCACCAGCTGCCACACCTGAGGCAAGGGTGAGTGCCTACAGGATGTTTCTGTTCAAATGCTATTTTAAAAGGAAACGCTTGCTGCATTGGGAAAGCACACGGAAACAAAGAACTTGGGTAGCCAAGTGGTTGTGATAAAGGAAAAGGTGAATTCACACTTTTTCTGAGACTTGAACAGAACATCTGAATTCTCTCCCTTGAAGTTTTTTAGTGCTCACAAATACAAAGGGGTTATGAAACATAAAGGAAGAGTCATCCTAAGTAGAACAAGTAGCTTGTCCATTTCACTGAATGACATGGTGGCTGTGAAAAGCAAATGTACAGCAAGTCACAATTCTGAACAGTTAACTGAATGAAAACATTAAAGAGCTCATCTGAGGACTGATGTTGGCATTTAAAGGTTAGTTTCTAGCAAGTTTCTCATGAAGTTCTTGGCAGCAGGTGACCTCAGTGACTGTGATCTTGTCTCTCACATAATTTTCATAAAAAGCTATACTGCACCTTTATGAAACTGTTTACAGAAAAGCGAGGTGTGATCACAACTACGCTAAGGGGTGTCATACTCACTTCACTATAGACATGTGGACCAGTAGTTAAATATTCGATTACATGTCAGTCACAGCACATTAGGCAATCTTCCAGTCTGCCAGCTCTGCCTTGCCCAGCTCCAAGCTAAGTGTCATCAGGAAACAAGTAGCACTCTGAATTAAAGGGTCTGAAAAAAGATTATACTGCAGTCAATCTGCTAGGGGCATTTTAGTTCCAATATAAAACCCCCTTATTCTCAGTTCATTGGGTCTGATTCTCCTCTTCCTTGTACCTGGTGTAGTTATTTATGCCTTGTGAAAATGAATGCAAAGTGAGTGTGAAACAGTAGTATTCTGATCTGGTAGAGTTTTGCACTCACTTTGCGCAAGTTGTAAATTACTGCCCAAGGTGCAAGACTGTGGAGAATCAGGCCCCTGCTATCCAGCTGTGTTGCCAAACGTATTCTGTGTTTTCAAGTATAGCAGGTATAAAACTGTGTAACCATGGCTAAACACAGTTTGGCCTGTCTTGCTTATGAATGACTTACTGAAAATATGTTAGGAGTGGAATGTAAAATCTGTGGACCTGTTGCCCATTTTGTCTAGGCCAGAAATATTCTGCATCACCTCCAAGAAGAAAACTACTTTCCAAAACATCAGCTCATGAAGAAAGTTCCAACTCACTTGGAACTCTGCTTAATTTGTGCTGGAGTCCCTTCTAGAATAAGAAAAAGCCATGAATGTGCATGTTGGGAAAAAGAGAGTGTATGCCCGTTAGCACTCACTGGAACCGTATTGTCAATTTACTTAAACATCCTTCACCTATTTGAAACAGTTACTTGAAAAGTTAGTGGTCATACTGCCATTGTGAGTCTTAGTCTGCCTGTACTTAACCGGCACGTCTTGTTGGAAAACATTCAAAGTGAATCGGAAATGAAAGGAGACAATGCTGAAATCACTGCGACATTCACTAGTGGGAACTTCAGCATCATCTGGTTTTATAGTCACGCTGTTTTGCAACAAAAGGCGTAGGAAACCCAAAGGCAGTATCGCTGCTAACTTTTCAGGTGACCATGGCAGATACACAGAGAATGTTTAGCTACACAAATAATAAAATTCCAGTGGGTGCCAATAACCTCTACTCTTTCAGTGTCATGCTTCCCAAGTTGGATGGATGAAGCTTCAAATCTGTCCTCAGACTCCAATATCAGAGGACTAATTGGAAGGGGATATTTGACCATGAAGAATAACTAATGAAACAATAGAAGCCACATAGTACCATGAGCAAAGCTGGAAGTAGATTCCTACCATTTTAAATGCATTTGTGCATCTAGCTACAGTTGAGCATATTGTATCATGATGATGAGTACGGTATGAGAACCGAAATTAGTCAGATCGAGTGGGGTAAGGACTGTCAGGCAGAAGCAGTCTCATTGTTTGCAGAGGAATATGTACATGATGAGTGGCATGCAAGATTTGAAGGATTGCAGAGGGGAGTCAATTGCGGATGGCAACTTCTTGTGCTTTCCCTAAATCACCCACCAGCCATTGCATTTGCAGAGGGCATCTTTGGTGCGGATGGCAGTGTTATTACAGACAGAAGGACCCTGCTTAATGCAGCCTGTGATGTGTCTGACTTAAAAAAAAAAAAAAGATAAATCTTGACAGCTCGCCAAATACCACATCTGCCTCTCTTTGCACCTCAGAGGGTGAAGCTGAACAGCAAGGTGGTGAAGAAGAATAAACCTATCAATTAACAGAGGGGGGACTACTCTCTCTCTCTTTCTGTCGAACAACTGTAGGTGATCTCCCCTGCCCTTAAAAGAAGCCTCACTGCCTGTTGGCTAGCTGGCAAATGCAATCCGCAACACCTGTGTGACAGATAGGCACAGCTGTAAGCATGCTGCTGTTGATCCATCTGTAGAAGGCATCACATGCCAGTGCGAATCTTAGGAAGTGGGGGTGGGGGACAGCATGTATTACACTGCTCAGGATTTTTCCCCCATTGTTCATCTTTTATTTCCCCTCTCATATTGGTGTTTTCCCCTCCTTCTTACTACGACTGTGTTAGTGAATACTAATGAGACAATACAACCCAAGACGATCATTGATTGAGCAAATAAATTCTTTGGGTATTGAACACCTGTGACCTGACTAAGAAGGCAAGTTGAAGCCGGCTTACCTGATTACAGCTAAGTATTTTGGTTAGCACCTTTGGGTTTCCATCTCTAATTGCTGGTAATGATAACACTTGAATCATAATTCGATGGTCTGTAGGTTTCTCAGCTGTTTCTCCCTATGCAAAATAGATAATGGAATATTTTGCCCCTGACACCGAGTCTATATTTTGTATGCAATACATCAGCATTGTGTAAATTTTATGAACAACTTCTATTATCTTTGAAACCACAGGAACAACAAACAGTTATAATTATAGTCTGAAGATGCTGTAGAGTTTCAAATATGCCTACAGTAGTGGTATTACAATGAAAATGTTCTGTTTGCCTGCAGCCTTCGCTGTGTTCAATGACATCACAATTATGCTGCGTTTGAGCTGAAACTTCTGTCCTTAAACAGAAACAGCTTGTCTGAAACCTCTTAGGTTTTCCTTCTAATTTCTTTTGATTCTTCCTTGAGTTAAAACAGTCAAAATGGTGAATACAGTAGGATAGTGCATTTTTACAGGCTCTGGTGTCTGAGTTTGTTAACAGTAAGTTATAGGTGCTTTGTGTGGTTGCATTTGGGAAATGAATGCATGTTATTTAAAACCTCTTTATGTGCATCTGCTACTTGTCAACTTGTGATCTTCTGATCCTTGAATATTTGGCAACCCTGTGATTTGTGATAATGGAATTACAAAAAAAGTGATCAACAAAGACAGTACATTATAAATGTGCAAAGCAAGACTTTAGATGTTTGAAGAAAAATGAGCTTTGGAAAGGAGATAATGGTACTGAAGAAATATCTGAACAGTGCAAGCTTTTGGCAACAACCACACATCTTTAAATACGCAGCCAAATGTAAACATACCTGGGACAGATCCTCAGCTGCTCTAAATCATTGTAGCTCCATTGACATCCATGGAGCTATGATGATTTATTCCAGCTAAGCATCTGTCTCATACGCAAAATTTTTATTTTCTCTACCTCTCTGTTTTAAAGTGAATTTTTTATTTTCTAATGCTTGTTCATAAGCTTCAAACTAGGATCAGTTCTAGTTGCCAGTGGACATTTGTTCAAATCACACAAAATCACCTCAGTCTAAATCTACAAAAATCAATGGGAGTTAGGTGCCAAAATACTTTTGAGGACATGGATCTACATCTCTTGAGAATGTGCTCCAGGGAGGTCCCTTGCTAGAATAGCTGAGTGGTTGTGCGATCTAGTGTGCAGGGCAGTTTAGGGAGGCCTGTGAGCCTTTGCACCCTGATGGTTTTCATGCAAGCTATTAAAAACAATATTTAAAAAAAAAAAAACACGGCATGAAAATTTATCTATAAAACAAGATTTCACACCAGATTATTTAAAAGTCTCATGCATAGATGTGGCTTAATTCTGTACATTGTATGTGGTCTCTTTCTAATGCTGCCATTTATTTGTATTTGTATTTTCACGTTGTGATCGTTGTTATGATTTTAACTGTGTTTTGAATAATTTACTTATAGATCTGAATAATTAGTTTCATTGTCATTCAGATCCCAGCTGCACTGCATCAGTGCAAAGCATCCACAAAGCTGGCTTAGCCAAATACCTGAGGATTCATCACCCCATGAAGGGGTGAGGTAGGGCTGGTCACTCCTCCCATGTATGGGGTGTGTCAGAGCCACACCCAAAGAAAATGACTGCAGTACAGAGTTACTGCACTCTGCTATTGCCTTAGTGCCGCTGCAATCTGGTGCAAGTTAGTGCACAGTGAAGTAGCCTTATAGTTTATCTGAGGATTGAAGCACTCCCAGCTGGCCCCAAAAATGGGGAAGGGAGATGCACTCCCCCTTACTTCATCTTCAGATTGATTGAGCTCTGCCCAGTGCATACACTCAGGAATCTAACCTTAGGTGTTTTGACTTCATGTATGGAGAGATGTTCTTGTATTAACCACTTTGGTAGCCTTTATGTTGACAATGGGGTTACCTATATATTTTTATGAAAGGGCACATGTTTCATTCAGTAGTGCAGTAAATTCCATAGAGCCTACCACTTCAGGGGTTAATGTAGAATTCCAGGATCTTTCACCATTTAAGTTCCTTTTTATTCACCTTCAGCAGATGAGAAGAGGCCTCAGTGGTGTAGAAATAACCAGTGAAAACCATAGTGATGATATAATGATTGAATAATGGATCACAGAGCAGTACACTGAGTAAACAGCTGGCCATGTTATAATCACAGTGATTTTGTAGCGGTTTATCTTTAACACAGTAGAGAGACATGGTCTGTTGATTAAAGTACAAATGTAAGAATCAGGTGATATGAATTTTAATCCTGGCACTGCATGACTAACTGCATGACCTTGGTAAAATCACTTAACCCCATGAGTGTCTCGATTTCCCCATCTATGAAGGAGCGATAATAAAGAATTGATGTGAGTTTTAATTCATGAAGGTTTGTAAAGTGCTTTGAGATCCTCTGATGGGAAAATTGTCTTCAGAAGAGCAAAATACTGGGATCAGATCCTCAGCTAGTGTAAATCATCATCGTTACAGTGAAATCAGTGGATTTACCCCACCTAGAGCAAAGCAGATTTATATCAGTTAAGGGTCTGTCCCTTCATATAGGGTACTAGAAAGCTGCCACCTCATTTTCCGGAAAGATTTTTCCTGGAAACATGTTTACACTGGCAGAGGATCCTAAGTTTCTGAGTACCCAGCTCTGAGGAATTGTAAAAGTAAATGGCAGTACAATTTTGAAATATCTGAAAGATTTGCCTAGAATTGCTTGCACTTGTGTGGAAAAAACAGAAGGCAAGTTAGATGTCTTGTGTTCCCTTTAATTCTGCTGGCAAGGGCAGAGTTAAATTGGTGTAACCCTCACTGTGGAGGCTGTTATAATGTTTAAAAGTAGTAACATATGAACAGCTTCTGCTGATAAATTTACAGATTTGATGTAGTAAAATTTGTGCAAAAATTGTATCTAGACCAGCCTGAAAATTTTAATATTTTATAATGAAAAGACCCTCTTCTTAGGGCCTGTCTATACACAAATTGGAGCGAAATAAACTAAACTGGTATAATTAAATTGGCGCAAACCCCTGTGGGACACACTTATATCAATTTAAAAATTGTTACATTATACACGTTAAAGAAGCAAGGTAAACCAATATAAACCAGGTTGAAATTGATTTACGAGAGTCCACACACAAAATTGCACTGATTTGTACTAAACTGGTTTAAGATCACCCCTCTAGTTAAATCTGTAAACCTTTGTGCATAGACCATACCTTGGTTTCCAAACTCTATACTGTCATATTACACAACAGACTGAGGTGCTGATTATGCCACAGATAATGCAGTTGTTAATGATTAAATCAATTTTAAAAGCCATTACTATTCATTGACATAATTCTTGGAACATTATGCCACAGATTTACCTTTTGTGATGCAACAAAATGATAACATTGAAATGTTAAAAGTTGAGTGTCTGAACTGAGCGCCTGTGAAATCATTTAGACAAGATCGTTGTTGTTGTCATTGTAAAAGAACTAGAAAATGACAGAAGGAGAGTGAGAGAGAGAGAAATACCACACACTAGAGCAGTGCTTCTCAACAATCGGTCCATAGGCTGGCACTGGTCCCTGAGATCTCTGACACGGTATAGGAAGCCTGAGATCTCCCTGACACAGTATACGAAGCCAGTCCCTGGTATCAGAAAGGTTGAGAAACACTGCACTAGAATCTTTCCTGGAGGAAGATGTAAGATAAATAGGATTCCTACTTGTCTATTTCCTCTCTCCAAAGTGGAGGGTCTTCACCTAACAACAGAGCACCCTCCTCTGGCAGCTTGCCAAAAATGAAAGCCCGAATGGAGCTGTCTGTAGACTGGAAACTTTTAAGCAAAGAAAGGAAAGGACTCGCTGCAGTCTGTCCCTGTGAATTGATCAAATACAGGGGCACCAAACTTTGCCTAACTAAAGGCCACTTGCCAGAAACTCCAGGCAGTTGTACCTTACATAAAACAAGTAGGGGTGGCCATCAGAAATTATGAACCCCGGTTTGCAGTGCTCCAGCTTGAACTGAGCAGCTAAGATTACACCCTGAGACTTGTGGTGTTCCCAGGCTGCCCTTTATATTAAAATTGAGGGGAGCTATAGGCCACGTTATAAAACTCCATGAGCCACCCACTCCACCCCTCGGGCATCACTTTGCCCATTCTTGCTTTAATAAAACAAAAAAGATCACAGAATTCCAATAATAGCTTAATCAACAGACAGACTAGTAAACGCCTGCAGTGGAGGGACACTTTACAGAGCAATATACCGTACAACAAGCTTGCGTTAAAACATTGACCCACAACATTTGGTCCATAAAAATAGTTACATTCACAGAGACGCCTGGCAGTGATAGTTTTAATGCAGGATCTGTGTCATGGTATAAAATAAACAACTTCTGACAACAGAGTAAATAGACAAATGAAACGGTGAAAGTCTTTCCATATAAAACAACAAACATACAAACAGCTACTTTTAAATAACGTTAGTGTTGTTACACCAGAAAAGCACATTGGTGCAGTTTGAACAGAGAAAAATAAGATAAGTCCTTTGGCATGTCAATACAATTGGGCACACAGCAAGTTGTGCTGGTGCCCTTTCATGGAAAAATATTGAAGGACATATATTGCATGATGTTTCTGCTGTACAGTTGCTATCAGATATGGGTTTGTGCTGTGCCAAAAATGTAATATTATTGTAATGGAGCTTTTGTTTGTGAATTTTGACATGCCTTTAAAAAAATGGTGCCACACAGAAATATTGTAGTAGAGTCATTAAGTTTCCCACAGTGTTATAATAAGATCAGTTGCATTTTCTGCCAATGAGTTTGGCTGCGTTATCAGCAACAAAATCCAGTAGAAATAGGGATAGGCAAACTCAGTCTGTAATGTTCACTGTATCTCAAACCATTTTTTTTTTCAGGTCTGGAGGAGTTAATACAAGGACCCTGTGCCCACTTTCATTTCCCCACTCCTGAACCCACAACACTTCTTCCCTCCAGCTGTTCAGTAGACTTTGATTTCACCCCTCTTCCTCTTTGTAACCCTCTAAATGGCCTGCAAATTTCTCTTAAAGGACTTTGATTATCTCCCTATAACTCTTCAACAAGCACTTGCACCTCCCCCCCAAGATCATCCCATGTGTTCCCTGCATCCTTGAACCTCCCCCCCCAACTCAGACTTTCCTGTTCTGGGTTCACTAGTCTTGACATCATCTTCCTTTGACCCATGCCACTGCTGAATTAAAATCTCACATGGTATGAGATATGAATTGCAG
>ML675620.1:53336358-53381358 GCA_007922155.1 Mesoclemmys tuberculata
GGTCCACCCTGCTGTATTCATTGTGAAAGAAAGTCCTGAGCAGGGTGATGTGCTTCACATTGTATCCTAAAAATAGCAAAAGTTGGGATGTCTTCTCTTCTCTTGAAGTGTGAGAGACTGCAGCCAAACACCTTCCACAGGGAGTGCCTAGCCTCCAGTCTTGAGGGTCTGACAGTGGAACCATCACCCATAATACTCCTATTAGATTCAGCTGCTGTAGTGAGGCATAGAGAGAGAGGCCAAATGCCATAGCGGCTTTAAAGATTAGAACAAGGACCGCATAGCTGATCTGGAATTGGAGAGGATGTCAAAGTGAGACCCATCAACATGATGTGGTTTGCTGCTAAAAATTGGCTGCAAAGAAGGTATTCACTGTAGTATACTATCACAGAGGGGAAGAAAGCATGGATCACCATGTGAATATAAACAGAAAAGTTTCAATCTCCTGACTAGTATATCTGGAAGAAGGCATGTCTCGCCAATACTGACCACTGAGAGTCTAGAAGCGGTGATGCAGCCAGCAAGGGCCCAAGAAAATGAACTACCATGACAATCTTAGGGCAGCTGGACACAGTAGGAGGAGAGGTTATGGCTCCTTTCAATATCTCAAAGAATTTTCCCATTCCTGCCAGCCTCATTTTTGTTTTACCAGAGTTGAACTGGAGCCAGCTGCTTTTCATCTAGGTGTTGGGGTGTTTTCAGGTCTGGGGGAGCTGGGTAATGTCTGCACTTCATGAGATAGTAATGCAGAGATGGGAGTTCTCACCATGTTGTTGGCATTGAAACCCATAGCTTCTCACTATCTCCCCTAGCAGTCAAACTTATTTATTGGAAATGAGAAGGACTCCGTGGGCTAGAGCTCTGAAGGGAAGAGGAGGATTTATCTTAGAAGAATGGATGAAGCCTGTTTGGTACTGCTCTGTTCAGCCCTGAAAGGCCTCTAAGGAAGTCAGATACAACCAATTATCCATGGTGTAAAAAACTACTGTGATATCTAGCAATATTAGAATGGACATTTGTCCCCTGTCCATGGCAAAAAGGAGACTGTCCAGCACTTCAGTGAGGACAGTTCTTGTATCACATCCCAGCCTGAAGTCTGACTGGCAAGTTAAGGATATTGAAAGAGGGCAAGTGCTTCTTAAATCTGATTCAAGCTATCTTTTCAATAACCATATTGATAAGGAAAATTAGTGACAGGACGCCTAGATCGTTTGAAAAAGAGAGCTCAACTGTGGCTCTAGAAACCTCTGATAGTTCTGAGGGGGATGATAAGACAACATATTTGAAGGAGGGAACTAAAGGGAAGACTGAGAGCTACTGCCCAGTTGTGGGGATAGAGGGTTGCGAGGATGGGTAAAGTCTGTGGCTATTGCTGGCTTGGGAAGAGCATGGGAGAGATAACCTTAGCATGCTGAGTAAGCATCCTAAGTGAACCTCTAAAAATATATTTTATTTGGTTTGTCCATCTCAATGGCCTCAAATCCTGGGTCCATTAAAATGTTGAGAAACAGCAGTACCTTTTCATCCGTATTGCCCCATTTAATGTACTGTTTCTGTAAACGGGTTTGGTTAAAAACCAGCAAAAATCAGCATACCATCCGAGCTACTGTATGGGACTGCCCTCCTCTGTCACGTCTTTTTTGAAAGACCAAGGTGTTTGTTTCTGAGTGGTAATAAAAATGAGTAGATGCCACACAAAATCCCTTACTTGCAAATACAACTGAACCAAACAATAGGAATACCCTTTCCTTATTCTACAAAGAGCGTATTGATTGGCACTGGCTTTTATCCAAAAATATATCCCTCCTGGGAGGAGGGACCTATGCTTTTGAGTTTCAGCCCAAAGGGAGTTTCAGGCCTAAAAATAGGGCTTTATAACGGAAAGCACAGATGCAGCCTTAACTATAGTGGAGCCTTATGAATGGGGCACTCTAAGTATTACAACTAGTTATCACAGCAGAATTATAGTGCAAACCATGTCTATGCACAACTCATTGCCTTTTACGAACACATGTTCTAAGATCTTATAACAAATAAAAAAGTAGCCCATTTTGACCTTTGAAGCCTGTTGCAAAGTCATTGCTGAGATATTATTTGAGTAGCTTGAGGTAGAATAATGTTCAACTCAGCTTCCTGGAGCTGCATTTGAAATGCAATTAATTGACTGCTGTTAGTTGTCAATTAACATTTATTATCAATTAGTTCATCAAATTGATTAGTTGGCAGGACCTTAAAGCCTAAATGCACTCCTTTCCATTATAAATATGTCTATAAGAGTAAAAGCTACTCACTAATTGATGTCAAACTGAAATTGCTTATGTTGGTCAAGAGACAGAGCACATTGTGTTTTTTAAATCCATATTAAATGAATTTTGCAGAAAATACATTATCACAGTTAAAAAAACCCACTATCTTTGGTGCATCTGAGTTTGCAGGTAAATTTTTAAAAAATCATTAGGATATGGATCCCAGGATGAGAATTGTAGATGGGAAAAGGTTTTCCCTGATCTAAAAAAGTGACACTTCTAATCTACTGGTATAAATTTTACTTCATTAACCAACCTTTCAAAATGGCTTGTGGAATAAATATGTGACATGAAAACAGTTCAGATTTAGCAGATTTCCTCCCTTCCACTCCCCATCCTGCCCCTACAGGTCTGTCCAGGGTTCAGAAGGGCAGCTCTTCCACCACAGGCTCTAATCAGGATTACTGAAGAGGATCTCTTTGTGCTTGAAATGTGGATAGTGATTCCTATTTGAATGCTGTCTCAAAAAAAAAGGGGGGGTGAGTATTAAGGGAATTCTTTTCAGTTTCTTGTGTTTACAGGTTTTCATTCAGGATATATAATCTATTATGGGGGGGGATGTGATATCAGAGGGACCTTTACAGGAGCCACTGTTGTTTGAAGTGTAAGTTTAAATGCAGTTGTTACAACTGCTGCTGCAATTGACTCTCACGTCCTTGCAGCCTAGGGATAAGGAGCAAATAAAATCATGAAGAGTATCCCTTGACTTCTTACATGCACAAAATACCTGAGAGGGGTGCTTCACTTTCATTGCTTTTGTGCAACATAATTATTCCTGCCTCCCCAAAAACTGTGACCTAAATATGGCTGAAAGACACAACATGTGACCTGCTTAGTGCTGCCTGTCATGGCCTGGAGCCACAGCAGGAACTCTATTAGTGGGAACAGCACAGATGCTACCAGATGGCCAACATATTGTCCAGAGATGACCCATGTATAATTGCAGAAAGTTCAATACATTCAGGTTTTGAATTTAATTGCATTGACCACCTTAGCTACTGCAGCTACATGATTTAATTTATTTAAGGTGGATATTTACTTTGAGAGAGTGAGAAATCTTCATGCTTTAACTTCAACAGATTTTATATTGCACACAATGTATCAGCCCAAACTCTGTATTTACAGATGTGTCAGAGTGCATTCAAGTAGTCAAGGAACAATGGAAACTTGCCCTTTCACTGTCTGCAATTGATTTAGATAAAATATTTGGAATCAAATTCAGCAGACTTTACTCAAGCAAATAACCCACTGAAGTCCATGAAACCAAACAATGGGAAAGAAACACTATTGAAGTACATAAGAATTTTGCTTAAGTAAAGATTGCAGAATGTAACCCTTGATTTTTAACTTAAGGTATATTAGAGAGAAAGGGTAGTCTTGTGAAAACCCTGGACTGGGATTTAGGAAATCAGGGTTCAGTTCCCTTTTTCCCCCCAACAAACTTTGTGACCTTGGGCATGTTACTTTATCTCTCTGGGCCTGATCCAAAGTCCAGCAGCATTTAGATCAGGCTCTGTGTGCCTCAACTACTCCCAGCTTCTGTCTGTCTAGTCCATTTAGATTGTAAACTAATAATTGTTGTCTTTTTAAAAGGGGCATGGGGTCCATTCTAGGCTGGGGCCTCTAGGTACTGTTGTAATACACATGGTAATATATAAGATCCCAAAGATATTTATGACCTATTGCCACATTTTATCCTGGAGTATGTCGTATAATATCAGATTACACATCCTTTTATTGTACTGAATTGCACATCCTTGTATTCAGTCTTGTTGTTGATTCACTGGATGTCAGCCAGCACATCAGCAAAGCAGCTAATGTGAATCATCACTAAATTACTTAATATTCACATTATTTTTGCTTTATGTAATAAAGAGAACAGTTGAGACTTGGGACTGGGCCCAACCCACAAAGCTCAGATCTTCCTCCCAACTTTCAGGTGGTATTTGAAACTGGGTTTTTGGTTTGGCCCACTGTAGAAAAGAGAAGTTCTCCTCAAAGTCAGGCCTCAAATCCAAATCTCCTGCTAAATGTAGTGATGATGGGTTCAGGTTTTGGTGTGGTCTGATCCCTACCAAGTATTTGACAGTAATTTCCCTTATGTATATTAAACAAACTTGCAGTTACCATGCTTCAGAAACATTTTTATTTACGGAAAAACTGAAATTATATTTCACTTAAGAAACAATGAAAAAGTGTTTCAGTTTCTTTTTTTCTTTTCTTTTTTTACATATTGCTCTTTTTTTTCATGCTGTTACTAATCAAATGTAATCACCACGGCATGTGTTATTGATTTTGTAATTGCTTCTTGAATAGTTTGGACCCCAAGACAGTTACATTGTCATTTGGGTCATATATAGGCTAGTGGATGACTTATTTTATTAGGAAAATCCTTGAACACGCTGGATGCTTTGGATAGTTAAATACCAAAGACCTTCTACCACAGGCCTGGTTGCTTGTTTCAGATAACATACCCTTTGATGTGACCAGACAGCACTCTTTCATTAGCATTTCATTTGAAAAGCTTGCCCTCTACTGTACCATGTTTTAACAATACTGTAAACTAATGTTGTAAAGGCAGTGACTCTTTGTAAGCATTAATACTGGAGTTCTAAAGTCCTACAAAAGTAATTTGTTGTTTGGTGCCTAGACTCTGAAGTCATTGATGCCCTATCAATTCCTAAATAGACACAGGGCTAGTCTATACTGCAGTGTAAGTCCAGGGTTTAAACTCAGACTCAAGCCTAACCCCCCTTCTGTCTAAACACAAATTGCGCCAACCCAGGGGTCAGAGCCAGGTGCCAGGACCTCATGGATCTGGAAAGTCCAAAACTGAGTCAAACAAAGATCCAGGGTTCAAGCCCTATTGCTTTGCAGTATAGACACAGCACCACTGGACTGAGGCTCCGGGGGTATGTCTACACTTCAATAAAATGCCTGTGATTGGCCCCTGTCAACGGACTTGGACTTGTGGGACTCAGGTTGTGGGGCTATAAAATTGGAAAATAGACATTGGGATTGGGCTGGAGCCCAAGCTTTGGGACCTGCCCCAGCCTGAACCTGAACATGAACACTGCAATTTTATAGCTCCGCAGCCTGAATAATTAAAAAAAATATTTCTAGAAAAATGTGTATTAGAAAACGTTTTTAAAGATTTGGGCCAGATCTTTAGATGATGTAAATTGGTATAGCTCTATTGACTAAGAAGTTATGCTAATTATGCTGCGCATTTGGCCTCTGAGTATGAGCGTGTGTGTTGCCCTCATGAGTGTGTGTGAGATTTACACTAGTGTAACTCCATAGTAACACTTCGAATCGCTAGACTTCCTTTACTGGAAACAGAATTTGACTTCACACTTTTCAATGATCTTTCAATCACAGTTTGAGAGGAAACAGCCTTATTAGAGGAGATCATTTTTAAAACGCAGAAAGGCATCTGTTTTCTAGAGCTATTTGTGCCCCCCAAACTTGCTTTTTATTCATATCTCTCATTTAGCTAAAGCTGAAACAAACAAATGAAATTAATTACTCTTGAAGTTGGATATTGCCTTTTTGAGCTTTATGAGCCTACTTTTCTGAAATTAGAAATTGCTTACGCAGAGTACTTCTAGCTAAATCGCTTCCTACATTCACAAATTTTACAGTCCGATAAGTGCTTTGTAAGTATCATTTGTGTAAACAGAGGTGATATCCAGTAGCCAGTGGACTGATCCCAAGTGGATCTTGCCCCCTTACGGAACCATTCTGTCCAGGTCTTTTACGTAACTATGAGTGTCTGAATCATTGAGATTAGCTAAATAGAAATAAGTGTGTTGAACTGCACTTTTCCTGAGACTGTATGCCAGTTCAGTATGCTCTTAATTTAAGTTCCAAAAGAAGCTATAAACACATGTTAAAAATCAGATTTTAGGTTAGTGTCTTTAATGTAAAAAATCTATGTTCAAAATTTCTAACTTGAGATGCTGAAAAAGGCCCCTAAACAACTTCATTGACTTCAACGGGAACTCATCACCTCAGAAAATCAGGTGATTCTACTTAGGGTGCCCAAGTATGGATTTAGGGGCCAAACTTTAGATCTCTATGTTTGGAAATTTTAGCCTGAATTCTACCGGGTCCACAGAGCAGCGAAACTTTAAGTGAAGCTTTGGAACATAGACATTGCATGTCGTTTTTTTTAACCTTAGCTTCAAACTTTGCAGGCTCTGGTCCTGATCCTGAGGGAATCAAAGGGACTACATGTATGAATAAGGACTCCTCAGATGAGTAAATGTTTGCTGGTGAAGGCCCTAAGCACAGCTGTAATCACATGGAAGACTGTTTAACTTGTAAAGCCTATCAAGATCGGCTTGTACCCAATGCGTGCTTATGTAGTGCATAAGCCTTTTTAACAAAGGCTGGCATGGTCCACCTTAATTTTAGATAGGTAGTAGTTGCAATTATGTCAGCTACTTAAATTTATTTGCAGGCAGTCAATTCATATTGATCATAACTCGACCTTACAATGACCTTGAGCAAAGGTACTCCACGGCTGTTATAAATATTGTGATCAATATTGGAGTGTAACTGACTACACCTAGTTACTGATAAATGAAGTAAAAAAGTACATTATTTTCAGAAACAAAGATAACTGCTCATTTAGTCAACTGTTTGCAAAGGCTTCATATTGATACATGAAGTTATAATGACATTCTCGGGCACTTTTAAATTGTGGACAACAATAGGGTGCCGAGCCAGTGTAGCATATTAAGGCAAAAGAATCATTACTTCCCAACTTCAAATAAGAAATTTCATAATATTTATGACGACGATGCAGATAACAAATACATTCACTTAGCAGTACTTGCTGGAGATGGCTTGCATCAAACTGTGCTTTTTTTTTTTATGTGTGAGCCAGGTCTAGTGAAATAAAACACCATATTACCGTACATGGAACAAAGCCTTTAGTACCACTTATTTTACTTTAGTGCCACTCTCTTGCACATTTGTGCCTCAATTAAATTGCACATCCCCAGGTAAAACCAACTGTAATCATGAGGAAGAGATCATTTTGGTCTCAGCACATCTGCTACATGTTGATACATTTCCCTACACTGAGTCAAGTTAAAAGGAAGGATGTTAGAGAAGTTTTCCCCAGTTGTTCCTTTCATTTTGTTCAAAATTCCACTGAGCAATGCCTTGGCAACTTAAACTGAGACAAAATAGAAGTCTATGGGCAAAATGGTAACAGGTTGTGTTGCTGAGAAACCTGAGCACAGGAGCTGACCTCCTAGATGCTACATCCAACTGTCAAATTCTGTCTAGGGACGCTTTTGTTTTGAACAAGGTAGACCTGCTTCTCCTCCAAATCCACTAGTATGTTCCTCAGAAAGGCTGCTGTCACTACTACTGATGTGTTGGGCTGAAATGCTAAGTGCACTGCATACTCTTGGGCATCTCAGCTGTAGGAGGAGGTGAGGGCCTGTAGCACTTACAGCAGCAGGACTGGAGGAGTATTTCTTTGCCCCCTATCATCTACCCTGATAAGCCACAGAAGTTTTTTTTTCCTTCCATGCTTTTTGCAGTTTACATAACAGGATTTTTAGAAATAGATTTTTACATCTGTGACATACTTTACTAAAGACATTAATTAAATGGTGATAGATGGTTAAAGCTACTGAAATCAGAAACAGGAGGCAAAACATTCTCCAGATCCAGACCTCACATCGACCTCTCCACACTTAAATGTTTTCCCTATACACTTAAATTTCTCTCTTGATCCCTGGAGTTAATCTGATCATATTTCCTCTGCTCCATGCACTAGACTTTTTTGCACACTTCCTGTTTCTTTTTTATTGCAGTCATGTCCTTCTCCTACCTCCCCTTTACCTCTTACATTCCAGTGAAGCTATTTATTAATAAACCTGTGTTTTCAGTACAGTAGTACATCAATAAACGACAGAGTGGTTCAGTTAGTCAGCATTCTGGGAAATCCTGTGCTGTATTGAAGAACTGTAAATCTCCATTATTGCTTCCCATAGCACAAATAAAGAACACCCTCTTACCTTCGTGACATCCTCTTTGTTAATTTTTAAGGGTGAATGTGCAAGTTCATTGTAGCTAAGAGACTGAAATGCTTTGGACAGGATTGGTACCTGGTTCTGACTGGCAACTGAAGTTACTGTATTTCTTTCCAGGTAACTGTTCAATGTAAATCAAACACACATTGATTTAAGGTAAGGATGAGCAAATGGATCTGATTAAAATACAAGCCACACCCTCTTTTGCCTTTCCACATGGCTGGACTTTTGTTCATTCAAAGGATCGTATGTGCTCCATGATTTTACAATTCCTGGTGAGACCCCTCCTTTTATATTTCAGAATGATAATGTTGTGAGATATCTTCCCCACAGTACAGGTGTTATAGGATTCTGTTACAGAAGACCAATGAGTCTGCATTAAAAAAAGACTTACCGAAAGTAGGGCAGCGGGGTCTCTTGGGGCATTCATCCTACCTCTGTAGCATAGGTGAGAGGAGATGTGGGGTATGTGGGGAGATGGCTTTGTTTGGGAAGAGAGATCCAGGAATGGGTGGGAATTCCAATAAGTTCAGATGAGATGAAGATAAAGACTTTGCATTCTTATCGAAAGTGAACCCAAACTTGGAAGTTTTTGAGATTAGCCCAATCCCTAATTGAGGAGGTATGTCATCTGTTACTGTGTAGAAGCACATCCTATCCACATTGTAATTGCCTGACTGGAGTCATTGTAGTACATTACATTTATTTTGTTATCAAACTGTGTTGTATTGCATCACGTTCAGAACCAGCAGGATGGAGACATGGCTGACATGCTGCCTGTAACTGATGCAAGGAGACACAGTACATAAAACAAATACCTGCTTTTGCTAAGTCTCAATTAGTTAAAAATGTATTTTGACATTTCTGGGGAGAGTTTGAACCCATGGGTAATTCATTCTGTACTTCTCCAATCTTCTGCCAGCAGGCTCTGTCTTCCTAAGGACAGACCCCTTTTTGTTTAATTGAGAGGACATTCAAGCTGAGTGAGCTTTCAATTACCTTTTCTCACTTCAGGCTTTATAAACAGGTGAGAAAACCTACTCAGTCCAGTTGTTTCACCAAATCTGTTAGATTTCAGGTCTTTAGATGCCACTGAAATAAAAAAAAAATCTAATCCCAAAGGCACGTGGAAACGTAAAAGTAAAATACAGCAGATTTTTAGTTACTCTTTGAAAATTTGCATAAGAATGAAGAAATCCCCTGTGCAAATATTGCATGAGTGGGCCTCCCAACCTCTGGAAAAATGAAATGTATTAAAGATGGTGAAATTACAAAAGCAATAACTTTGCCATATTAATTAATCCTGAATTACAACAGAATTTTTATAAGTGCATATGACATCCATAGTATGCCAAATTAATTCTTTACGATCATAGCTATTGCAATCAATACTAAATGAATTCATAATGATACGATACTTAAAAAAAGGAGTTACCACAAAAACAATAAAAAGGCCATCATCATCAAAGCTATAGCATGCTAATAAAGTGTCACAAGATGGGCGCTAGCTATGAGAATCAATGGCAAACCTTTAATTTATCCCTGTGTTTGTCCTCACCCCCAAAACTCACACTATCCCTTTCCTCTACTTAGTAATTCCAGTAAGGGCTGTGCAATAGCATCTTTCTTTGGAGCCAATTAGAGAGATGATAAGAGATATGATTGACATGAGTGGTACAGTTTACTCCAGGGGAGGAATTTAGAGAATAAAAGTACATAGCCTAAGAGTTAGTCTACACTAGAAGATTAAGTCGGCTCTGCTACTTCACTCGGGGTGTGAAAAATCCACACTTCTGAGTGACATAGTTAAGGTGACTTTGTCCCTAGTGTAGACAGTGCTAGGTCAGTGGAAGAATTCTTCCATCTTCCTAGCTACTGCTCCTCTTGGAAGTGAATTATCTACCTCCCATCAGCATAGGTACAATGAAGCACTACAGTGGCACAATTGCATCTGTAGCAATTCAAGTGTAGATAAGCCCTAATTTTGAGGGAGGAAGGGTGTCCCTGAGAAATAGCATGAGTGCTCCAACAAATCTGTTAAGAGCAGATCTAAAGAGCAGCCAGAGGAAGCCATTAGGATCTCATCACTACTATTATTACATGACCTGGCTTTGGTGCCTAACTCCCTTTGAGGAGTGGGTTTAGGCCGCACCCCTCCCCTTAAATATTTCCTCCTGAGTAGCTTAGGCAGCTTGCTGGTTTATTATATGAATCATATTCATAGGTGCCTAACTCTCCCTATGCATTGTATAGGGAGCTGGACACATAACTCAGGGCGGTAAATTCCACTGGGTAACCTAAATTAGGTTTTGCAACATTGGGTCTAAGTCTTCTTTATGGATCTAGCCCTTCATGGCTGCATTGTGTTGCATATGATAGTCACCTGGAACTTCATAAAACGCCAAGGCTATTATTATTATTCATATAGCACCCAAATGTGTGTTGGGCACTTTTCAGTCATGAAGTATGACAGGTCCCTCCCCCAAAGATTTTACAGTACAAATGGATAGTGTACAAAGGAGTGGGGAAGAAATCAATATTTGTTTTTTATATTATGGGTAGGGCAGGTAGTGATGCCTATACTTAAGGTTGCTCAACATTTTCCATTATAAGACTTTTTTTTCAATTGTTCATAACCTTGGCAAACTTGAACCATTTTGGCTGATAATTTCTATGCTATGTGTCCTCTTTAGGCTGATGTATTTTCTTTTTTTTGGAAAAGCTTCAGTTCAGCAGTTCCCAATAACCACAGCAGAGGGGAAAATATATTGTTTTAATCTATGTTTAGAAAGTCGTCCATCCATTTCACTGAGAAGCTGTAGCTCTTCATTTAGTGAGCACTGTCCATCCTGGGCAAGGGTCCTGTGGAAAAAGTAGTCTGTGGTCATATGGTTACAGACTATCACAACACAGACACACAAGGGGGCTGAATTGAGGCTGTAGGGGAAACCTTAATTCAGTTTTTGAATGCTGAATTTTACAGTCTTAACATTTTTTTAATGTATTTTTTGAGTGTAACACAGTGTGATGAGTCATCACGTGGACACCCCCTTAATTTGGAGGGAAAGTTTGGAGGCAAGCCATCAGTGTTGTCTTCAGGGAAGAGGGGATCAGATCAGCATCTGTCCAATAGGGAGCACTGTGTGATGATTCCAGAATAAAGAGGAAGGGGACATAAGGTCATAGGGGGATTAGGAACAGGAAATGGCAGACGGATGATTGGTGAGTAGCATCCTGGAGGCAGCAGCCTGGGATCTGGCTGTGAATAAGCAGCCACACAGATAGGGCCTAAGAAAGTGCGTTCTCAAATGGGCAGACCTTGTAGGGTGGGGGGGAAAAGGCTAGCTTAGAGCAGAGCTGAGAAAAGAAAAGATGCCTGGGAAGACGGCATTCATCTGCGCTAGGAAAAGCCCACAGGACTCGCTGAGAAGTGGTCGTTACAGCCCCTACAGCACATGTCACTCAGACCCAAGCTAAAGAAATACTGTACATTGCTCTAGACATTAAGCCACTTGGCATCTTTGTAAATCCTTGGCAATCCTTTATGTTTTTTATTCATCTGTGAAAATAAGCATTCATTGCATCCCGGAGAGACAATGCTTGCCTTAGGTGCCATGGGGAAAATTCTGTTCTGAGCTATCTTGTTGTAATTCCGGAATAACTCCACTGAAGTCAATGGAGTTACCCAAGATTTACACTAGCTGAGAACAAAATCTGTCCCTGTATATATAGATCACACACCCAGACAGGATTTCTTGGTTCAAAGTTCTATGCAAATGATTTAAGTGGAGGGAGTGTCATGATTGACAAAAACACTCAACTGCCTTTTATTCTAGTTGGGATGGGGAAAGAGTGAGCCACATGCAGTTAGAGTGGTTTCCAAACATCTCCGTTCACTGCCAGTATTGGATTGAAGTCTTTAATTTCATTAGATGAACTGATTTTTTTCATTAGAACAAACTGATTTTTTCCATGCCTTACTCTTTCCTTTAAATGTATAAATGACCTGCGATTTGACTCATTACAATCTTGATATGATTGCTGTTTTCAAATGGACACCAAGCACAAGGCCTCAATCTGGGTTGGGCCTGTTAAGAAGAAACAGGTGTGAGAAAAGATGCAGACTTTCCACATAAAAGCTTCCAACAGACTTTCCCACCAAAACGTCTGACATTCATCACATTTCATATGTACCCAGACTGCTCTGTGCTGCTTTGTGTTTTACTCAAGGGGTGCCTGCAGCCAAAGCAGATCGGCCTGTGATCTTGTCAGATTTCACAAGGTAAGCAGTGTCAGGCCTGGTTAGTACATGAAGGAAAGACCTCTGGGGGAAAAAACAATATGATGCTGCAGGAGCCAGTATTGGTGATTCAATAGGGAGCATTCTTACATCTGAGTTATTGTTGAATTGGTGCCATAGCATGGTGACAAGGCACACAGTGCTATTGATTGTATCCACGTCTGTGAGACAACAGAGGTCCGGACTACTTGTGGTCATTAAAGATTGTAAGGCTCTTCCTAGCTAAATTCTTATGCAGGTAACTATATACTGCCACCTTATTATTCCCCTATTTCAGTTGGACTCAATATTCTGTATGACATGTAGTAAACCATAGTGTAGTGTGCTGTTAAATATTTACCTTTCTGATAGCTGACATATTCCACTCCAGAAGTGACTGCAGTTCAGTAACAAGGGCTTTTTATGTATATCTAACGTACAGTCTGTGTGTGTGTGTGTATGTAAAAAATACATGCATATAAAATATGGCTTACTTATGCAAGCTCTTACTCAGGTGAGTAATGCTTATTCATGTAAATAATTCCATTAACTGGGACTACTCATATTGGTAGCGGTTACTCACGTGTAGTATAGTAAGATTTTTTTCAGAATCAGGTATAGTTGGCACAATCCTGCGGGATGGAAGCTATTATATTAATCTGATAATGGCCCCGATTCAAAAGGGTACTAAAACCCGTGCCTAACTTCAAGCATGTGAGTCATTTAATTGATTTCAGTGGGACTGCTCATCTGTTTACAGTTAGCACATACGTAAGTGCCCTTTTGAATCAGGGTCACTATTATTTATTATTCTCATTAGACTGTAACATTTAAATCAATTAAGCATCACTACCAATATGTTTTAGTTTTAAATTCATTTCCATTTTTCATTGCGATGGTGTAAAAGCCACACTACATTTCTTTTACATTTGGTAAGAAAAAATAATGCTGAAGAAATGATAAACCTAAATAATAATATGGAGGGAAGATTCCAAATGTTATTGGAAATTCTGTATTTTTCCTGTGCCATTTTGGAGAAAACTAAGCTGGTAAAGGGGTTTTGATAACAAGATGAAAGTTCAGATTTTCAAAACTTCCGGAATTAGAAATGAATATTTAGGAGACCTGCAGACAAATCAGAAGATACCTGATAAAGTCCACTATAGTGCATGCACAAGCATGATGACTGTTAGGCTTTGCACATCCATGATCATGATTTAGCCCTCAGAGATTCGCTAATACTGATGTTAAATGCTTGAAATCAAAATTGTGAGGGCCTGCAGTCAGAGGACCCCAGGCTGAGATTTCATCATGCATCATAAATGAAGCTGGACTGTTGCTTGGTTTGCAGAGCACCAGTGGAAATGTGGGTGCCATGGAAGGGGATGCTGCTTATTATAGTCGAGGCAGAACTCTTCCCTCTGCGTCAAGATAGTAGAAATTTTTTTCAAATCAAAAGTTTTTTTGCTGTTGAACGGCCTTTTTACAAAAACAAAATCCAAAAAATTGGCTTGTTTTTTAATCAAAGATGTTATCCAGATGTTTGTGGGAATAGTTTATGTTTTGTTTCCCAAAAACCAAGTTTTGAAAAAGAAAACACATCTCTTACTCTTTTGATGATTCTTATGAGAAAATATTAAATTAAAAATGTTGTGAAAAAATGAAAAACGTTGTTTTTTGAATCCTGCAAAATGGAAACAACTTTGAAATATCAACTTCTTTTGCATTTTTAATTTTCTTTTTTGACCAGTCCCATGCCTTAGTGTGGTACTAGGGGACATTATCTGCCAGACATGCCAAGTAAAAACAAGGCTTTAATTTCTTTTGCTTATTAAAAGGTCAAACAATTCAGCAAAGATAGGGTTATTAACCTTTGTTTTAACTTGGATTTGTGACATTCTGCCCATCCATAGAATGGTGGATGGTTCACCTCAAGAGGCGGCTGCATTTCATTGCTAAATGAAAAGATCCGTAGTTGAGTGGATGTATCTCATTAGGTTAATAAATGTTTTGGGATCTTTGGGGATGAGAAATACTATAGTAAAAATCCAAATCATTAGAGGAAAATTGATCTGACTTCCCTATGCTCCGAAATTAACTGAAGATCTCTTTTAAAAGTCTTTGCCCAGTAAGGAGTCCTAATCTTTTTTTAAACACCATCATATGACAGACAAAGAATATTTCCATATTTTGAATACCCGGATACAATTTATCTCTACTAAAAATGACTTCTGCATAGCTTAATGATTGCTCTCTATGTATTTGATGCTATAAAAACCTCAAAAGATGAAATGGTCCTTGCCCCAAGGAGTTTGCAATCTGAGACTCCAGTCCTGCAACCAGATGCGCTTAAGTGGTGCTTCAGTGAAATCTGCTGTGTTCTACATGGCCACAAGGGTCTACCCCATAGCTCCAGTTACATGATTGGGGCCTCAATAAGTATATGTTACATGTTTATTTATGCCATAATAATCATAATTTTAGGGAATGTTTTTACAAGCCAGTGCTCTTTTTCCTCCTGGAGTTTTGTTTCCCCAAACAGTGCTCTCCAGAGTAAAATGTATCTGCTTAACAGAATTGAAATGAATTATGTTAATTTTCCAGCATAGAAATGAAATACTTCCAGTGGTTTTGCTATTCATTAGCCCTCCCGTTAAAAAGTAAAGGTCAGTTTACAATTAGGGTCTCTAGTAATATAGCAACAGAATGATTTAGTGCTCATTGGGGTGATGTACACAGGGAAAAACATGGATGATGAGCCAACTATTAAGGATGAGCTTTAAACTTGTAGAATTCCTTCTTCTCTCTCTCTCTCTCTTTTATTTTTTAATCCAGGCTTATTTCTGATTTACGTATTTCAAAGCTCACACAGCCAAAGGAGGGAGATTTTCTAGCAGTGGGGGGTTAGCCTATTAAAATTCATCATGATTCTCCTTGCTGAAAGGAGTAAACAAGAATCAATTTTCTTTAGTAAAGAAGTTGGCTGAGTTGCAGGTTCATCTTGGGTAGACCTAGTGGACTCTTACATAACGGTTACCAAAGAATTCAGAAATATAAAATTAGTCTCGCCTTCCACTTTTCAGTTAAGGAGGAGGGAAAAGAAAGGGGATAGAAATGTAAAGGAGTCAAAGCTTTTCAACAAGAAGATGCAGTACCGTAATTATGTGACCAAACAAATGTAATTGTATCCATTAAACTAAATAGAAAGCTGTTGGGGTGCAGCAAAGATTGGATTGTCTGTAAAGGTCATACAGACACCTAAAGTGTGGATAAACAATACCAACCACAGTCCTCCCTTCACACAATGTCTCTCTGCTCATTCTTTGATGGAGATGCATTTTCATAAGTATATGAAATACATATACGGTATCTATGTCTCTGCTTTTTGCCAGCACTATCCCAGGACAGGGCATTGGGTTTCTTTGAGCCCAAAGGATTAAGCCAGCACAGCCCCTCCTATTTGAAGCATATGATATTGATATCAGTGTTTTTGGTAAAGTAGGGATTCTAAAATGCACATATCACACAAGGCTCCATAAAGTCTATGCGCTGTAGAGATGTATAGGCAGGGGTGGAAAAGAGCCAAGAAAGGCTTCTGCTCTGAAAAGCAAGTATTATGTAATGGGTTAGATTTGTTTCAGGGCCTTCTATTTAATATTTGGTGTGTTTCCACTAAATATGGAAATAGGTTTGCATTTCAGGCCAGTTTGGGGTTTGTTCTAACCCCAGATCATTTGGGTTGGTTAAGAAGGTATAGGCCAGTACAGAGAGGGCTGCTTATTCTTAAACATTTGGAGTTAGTTTTCACGGAATTCTTCTAGTCAGGACAGTGTCTAAATCATACTGTCTTTTAGTCTTCCATACAATATTTTACTGTGTAAAGTATAATGAAGAACTCATGCAAAAAATCAGATTGTCTTCTTATTAACTAGAGAAACGTGTCATGGTCAATTTGAAGTCTTCTAAGGGTATTATAGCTTTGTTGAAATTGACAATGCTTACAGAAGATATCGTGTCACAGAGTATTTTATTAATCCACTGATTCCTATATGACACTAGGGCTAAACAAAACGTATCTTACTTTGCGTACCAATGACGATATTTTCAAAATTGTTTAAAATTAATTTTACCATGATCCTAAAAAAAGCTGAGGTAGCTGTGCTAGGATCATGCTAAAACTGAACTAAAGGCAAGTTTATACATATGCTGTATATTAAACTTAACCAGGTTAACGCCCCTTTCCTTTGGTTTTTGGAAGAGAGTCCCACATTGTCACATGCAAAGGGACATTTCAGCACTGATTTTTCATTTTCATGAGATTAAAAGTGAAACATGTAACCACAAAGCTGGTTTATGTCATCCCCCTGTTGGAGCCAGCAGTAATGCCAAAAATTAGATATTTGATAGGTTTGTGTGAGAAACAGATGCAGGAGGGATGCCATTCCCACAATTTTAAACTCCTTCTTATCTTTAAGCTAGAAAGAACATTCCAGATGAAGAAAAACTATCTTATTGGCTTAAAAAAGAGAAGGAGAGAGGGGGGAGAAACAAGTTAATTTAAAACCAATGTAATTCTTGGGAACTTAGAAACCATAAATGAGGTGTTTGTGTGTGTGTGTAACAACAAAAATAAACAAATAGATTCAGAGACATGCTTTTTCCTTGCTGTTTGTCTATTTAACTGAACCTATATTTTTGTTCTTTCTAGCTCCATTTATGTTTTTTGGGTGCAGGGAGAAGGTAAACATACATATGTTTAAGGGAAGAATTCCCCTCAGATGCACATACACAACCAATAAACCCAGTGAAAGCTAAAGCATCCAAAAAGTCTTCTTTCAGCTTTTTGTTTTGGAAGCAGTTTGTATGTCCCTGTTCTTTTTATTTCATTCTGCCAGCTGTCTGCTAAACAAATCTAGCCAGGTGGGGCTTACAACCCATGACTAAAAAACCTACTAGTGCAGCTGTCCAGCTTGCCCGGAGGAAGAATTCAAACAAATGGCAGGAATGAAAAGATTGGTTTTGTTTTCAAGAAAGTAACTACTGTACTTCCTTGCTTCATTTTTGTTCTGTTTGCTTTAGTTAACTCATGGCCTCTGAAGATTTTACAGCGTAATGGAAAATTCACTTTCATAGTTTTATCATTCAGTATGTTTTTTGGTATAGCTTGGATTTCTTTAATATTTTACAGTAATTATTTTATTCCGCGTTAGACACGTAGGACAACTTGGCTGCTTCAAGTGTTACTAAATGTATAATAATCTGACATTTTCTCTACAAATCACTGGTAAGCCATACTGAAGCTTAGCTGGATTTTTAAATATTCAATACTTGAATATATAACTAGTGAAGGGTGATGGTTGGTATTGTTTATCCACAAGCTGGGAACAGAACAGGCTTCTTTGCATTGCTTCATCAATCGACCTCAACTGTGATTTTCTAGTCAGCAAATGAGTGCTTCATTTTCTGCATCTGTGTTGGGCTAAACGAGAGCTGTTCTAAAAATTACCAGACTGCCATCTGATTCATAGTTCCATCAATAAGAGAAGATTATCAGTTAAGCCACTGAGCCACCTTCTTTTCCTCCTTTTTAAAAAAATGTATTTACCCACTTGGCATATCACAAACTTCAGCCAAGTCATTTAGTTCATTTTAAAACAGAAAAATTCTCTGTGATTTTTCTGAGTGACTACTGAGCAACTTGATTAGTGTTGTCCCAATCCTGGAACTTTGAAGTTCAGTGGCAAAACTCCCATTGATGTCTTTGGTTCAAGATCAAGCCGTTAGGGCCCAATCTTGTGAAATACTTAATTCCCTAGGAGATGAGCATTCTCTGCATCTCTCAGGTGTCACTCAGATCTTTGCAAGATCTACCTTTAAATGTACAAGTTACCTTAACGCCTCTCAGGAGTAGGGCAGCTCCTCACAAGATGAGGCCTTAATTATGGGCTCTGACATAGGTGCCCATCCAGCAAAATGCGCTTTTATTTTAAAGTTTCGAATAGCTCCACTGACTACCCATTATTAATTATTATTAGTAGTAGTATTGTAGTAGCATGTGGGAAACCCAATAAATAATAATTAGTAGTAGTAGTATAGTAGCATGTAGGAAACCCAAAAGTGTCAGGGTCCTATTGTGCTAGGCACTGTGCAGACAAGCAGCAAAGAAGATGGCCCTTTCCCTCAGAGAGCTAACTCGTGTGCTTTAAATTAAGCATGTGCTTCAGTGCTTTGCTGGATTTCAAGCAGATAAGGTTACCGCAGTTCCAATTTCAAGAGGCATTTTCCAAGTCCCCACTAGAATAGCAAAAAATCTGTAGCCCCCCAAACTGAAGAACTAGGGCACCAGTCTTGCAAAAAGTGGTGCACATGTGGACCCGAAAGCCTTCAGGCTTATTAAAGTCCTTAAGACTCTATATAAGCATTAGGGACCATACCAAGTATCTCTTTGAATGATCTGAGCCTAGCTTTGGAAAGAAGCAAGCCACTTATTATGCACATTCAGTGATTGTCATTTGTTCGCATTTATAAACCAAAATTAGTGTGAAAGGGATGTGAAGATTGTTTCCGTTTCTCTTTCTAGCAAGTACACATATTTCAGTCCTGACTAGCCAAAATATTCAGATAACCCCCTATTCCAGCTGATTTGGCAGGGCTGGTACTAGGCAGAATGAGGCATTCTGTCTCCTTGTTCTGTCATTTCTTAGGTGATGAGGAAACAATGCATGCTGTCTGGGCTGTAGGATTCAAAATGGCATCCAGCACAGGCAGGCAAAGCCAGATTGCTGTTGCCGTCGCTGTTATTTCCTTTTGTTATATAACAAGGCATGAGTGATATTGGTCGGGGTGCTCACAAGCCAAGAAAAAAGGAGGCCAATTTTTCATGAGGAAATTGAAGTGCTGATGCAGAACTAACCCTCACAGTTTGTTGTTGTTTAATGAAGAAGCAGCGAGTGGGGGATTTTGGCAAAACTTGGTGTGTACGCATAACAATCATAATGACATTATTTAACACACAATGGAGTGACAAAGGCACTGAAATGTTACAACTAAGAAATTGTACAAAGATTCTTTAACAACAAATTAGACAAAAGCACAGAGTTTGGTCACATTCTTAGACTCCATACAGCAAAATATTCCTGTTTAATTGTTGATTCTATTTTCATTGTGCATTTTTGCACATAGCGAGCCAAATTCTGAGTTACAACAGTGTAAGTCTGGAGTCATTCCACTGAGCCCGACGGTGTTGTTCCATATTTACATCAATGGTCATGAGAGCAGAATCTGACTTTGCAGACTGTGGATCGTTTTCCTACAATACCTGTTTTTCTTTGTTGCATTGAGAATACTCTTGTTCTAACTTCTGGGCAAAATTCCCATTCCCTTAAATGAGAGTAGGCTCAGACTCTGAAGGAATGTGTATTTCAATGTATAGAAGAATATATGTTTACATATAAAACTATGGTTCCATATGGGGAAAGCTAAGATTTAGTTACTGCTTTCCATATAAACTCATACGTGAAGTTATGATTATAGTTTGACAGCAAAGCATTTTACACTTGCAACATCTTTACTAAAAGGTTTTAATATTTTTAAAAATGGCGATAGCAAATACTGTATTGTAGTCATGGAGCGCCTTTGATTTCGAAGTGCTTTGCAATTCATTCATAAAGGTTCAAAATTCTCTGCAAAGAACAGAATAATTATCATGCTTGATAAGCATAGTCGAGATCTGATTTTGGGGATAAGATGCGTTAGTGAGTATTTTACACCATTCTCATGTCCTTTCATCCCTACTGTCAGGACAGTGGCCCACACTGTATGTACGCATCTCGCTTACAGATTGCTGGACCCAACACAGTTCTGGAATGCTTTGTGGGATTTTACCAGTTGGTCACTGAGCTAATGGGCCAATGGCTTAGTGCAATATTGTAACCATATGATGTCAAAGATCATTGTGGCAATGGCACCTGGACACCACCTGGTGACCTGACATACCTACATTTCACCATGGTATCCAGATGACCTGTAACATATGGAGCACAAGTGGGGGAGATGGCTGGAGTGCAAGTATAAGGAAAAGTCTCTTTGAATCTGAACAGTAGCGTCACAGAGATTCTTGCATTCCTATGCCTTTGCGATATTCAAGGCAAAAATAATATTTGGTCATAGCATCTGTAAACTCAAGACTAGGAAAACTGTTCTCAAGTTGTAGGTGTGCTGTACTGCCTAGCTTGGTAACAACAGAAGTGCTGGCTCTCACAGTTTTAATGTGAAACTCACATTATATGGTGACTTTGAAGTTTTTCATGATCACTGCAATTAATTCAGCAATTTTTGTCCGTTTCCAAAGTGGCCACCAAATCCTCTTCCTTTCAACGGGACTGTGAGCCCTCAGTCATTGTGGCTGCTATTTCCTTTTAACCTTTCTATATGGAAGTTAGGTTGCCCCTTAAAAGGTTGCCGATGTCTCCCATTGTTTGCAATAGGTTGAAGTCAGGCTGCTCTCAGGAAAGATGATCACCCTGGTGGTTGAGGAACTGGACAGGAAACTAGGAAAGCAGAAGAATATGGGGGCCAGAGCAAAATTCGGTGAGGCAGGAAGATATGGTCTCAGGAGGGAGGCTTGAGGTTTGAATGTGTGTAGGAAACAGAATGCAGATTGAAGAGGACAGTAAAATGTGGGGTGCCGTGAAGGACTGAGTAGCTTCCTGATGAATATGAGGTTTAAGAAAAGATCAAAAGGAAGACTAGTGATGTAGAAGGACAAGTAAAGGGAGGCAGAAAAAGTGAACATAAGTGTCAGGAGACTATAAGGGGACTGACAGGTGAGGGGAAGTAAGGGAGATCAGGGGCACAGAGTTGAGGTGCACAGGAGGAGAATGTGCCTGGGGTGGAAGATTGGTAGGGCAGAGATGGAGATAGAGTGGAACAGAATGGCTGTTACCCATGCCCTAAAGACTAGGAAAAGGTAAATTGAACCCCTTGCAAGTAACCAACAGAGAGGCTCACATTTTTCCATATGGATTTATGGTTGAATTTTACACATTGAATGATCATACATTAATTGGGGCAAGCATTTTCCCCCAGAAGGCAGGTTGTAAAAAAAAAAAAATCAGTTAATTCATTTTTAAGATAAGCTCATGATTTTGGGGGTGGGGTCTCATTATTTTCAAACAGTTGGGCTTGGTAATACTTCTCCCTCCAAAGGACTTTCAACTTATGTCGCAGATAAGTTCTGTGACATCCCAGCCACCCTGGCCACTTCTGTGGGAGCAGTCAGGCTGTCAGTTGGGGGAGGCAGTTGGGAACTCTGCCAGACGGTCCCTTTCCATGTGATGTGTAACTTTTTGTAAGATCTAGTACTGAGGGCTAGGACATAAAGGACACACTATGGCCAGCTCCCTTGCAAGTGACACCTTTATTACAGCTGCCTCCCAGCCTGCCCAGATGGACACCACTGGACAGGAGAGAGAATCCCTGCACTTTGATGGTGCTGCCACCGGTGGAAACATTGCTGCAGAAGCATCTTCATTACTTATCCCCTTGCCAGCTTCCACCCCCCCACCCCACCCAGCACTATGCCCAGCCCTTGAATGACTGAGGGAGGGGTGAAGAACTGGGAAGGATCTTGAAGGGGAAAGTAGAAAACCCTGGGTGTGAATCAAGAGTTGCCAACTCTTGCAATATCACTAGTCTTACGGTATTAAATGTTTTTTTCCCTGAAGATGCTCGTGATTTCTGGGCTGCATGGTGAACTTTTGGCCTTATTCAAAAGGGTTACAGTCTCCATTTACTCTCAGTGTGACTGAAGCCACAGGCTGCCCTCAACTAAGGTAGCTGCCAAAACATCAAGCCTCAATTGATTTTGAAGGTGGCAATTAGACTACCCCTAGCAAACATGGCCAACATCACCCATTGTTTCCAAGAAGCTAAAAGCTGCCCTGTCACTGGGCTGCTGTCAACGGCCGATGGCTGTGGCCCTCCCCCGGCCTCCAACCCCGGGGGAGACCGCAGCGCCTCCTTAATTTCAACGGGGAATCAGCGGAACAAGCCGGCGATGTGCCTGGTCCCCAGGCCGCAGGGCAGGCAAGCACTGGACGTCTTCCAGCCGTCCGGCTGGTGGTTGGAGGGCTCTCCCTCCGGGCAGCTAGGGGGAGGGGGAGGGGGACACAGGCCCACCCGTCTCCACTGCGTCCCAGCCCAGGGCCCTGTCAGTGGCACAGCTATTGCCACTGGCGCGGCGGGGCTCCGGCCTCAACACGCCGCAGGGGCTGGGCCCTTATCTCAGCCACTTATCTCTGGCTGTCCCTGGGCTACTTCCTCCTCGTACTCCCACGCCCCGGGTAGGCCGGAGGGATATAAGGCCCACGGCTGGCTTACCAGTCCTTCTTCGTTGGTGGGCAGCAACGGGGGTAGGTCATCTGCATCCGGCAGCTCATCCAGGTCGCGGTATTCACTGGGACTCTCAGCCTCTGGCAGCTCCTCCAGGTCTGGTCCGGCTTCTGGGGGGGCAGCAGCCGGCAGCTCCTCCAGGTCTGGTCCGGCCTCGGGAGGTTTGACCCACCGGGGTCGGTCTGGCTCCTCTGGCCAGGCTCGGGGTTCATAGGGGGGTCTGGCCAGTCTTTGGGGCTCGTCAGCCAGTCCCAATCCCCTGCTCCTGGAGGTCCTACCCACTCCCGGTCCCGGGGTTTATCCAGGGGCCAGTGGGGCTTTGGCCTGGAGCGTCAGACGTTCCCTTCCTCTGCGGGAGCCCAGGGTGGCACGTCTGCTTCCCACGGCTGTCTGCCTCTTACTGGGGCCAGGGCCCAAGCTTTTATACCGCCCCTTCCTGTGCAGGACCCGTCTCCCGCCCGCTGGTTGGACTGACTGGTTGGCCCTATCCGGGTCTGTCCTAAAGGTTGCCGGGCAGATTTATCTGGTTGCCTATACCGCCGTTCTATTGGCTGTGGCCCTCCCCCAGCCTCCAACCCCGGGGGAGACCACAGCGCCTCCTTACATGCCCCATGTGAAGAAGGTCACACCTTGGACAGTGTGGTTTGGAAGCAGGAAGTTGTGATGGGGCAGAGGAACATAGGGTAAAGAGAGGGAATCTGGTGAGGCTTCAGGGGAATGTGGTGAAGCAGTGGAGAGAATTTAGTGAATGGGAATTTGGGTGCAGGAAGAGACTAAAGAGTGTGAAAAGGGAAGAAAAGCACAGGGTAATATGGAGTGTCAGATGCAAATGATCAGGGGAATGGAGTAAGAAAGACTTGTTTGTGTGTCTGGAGGGTCTATCTGGGGGTGGGTAAAATGCATAGGGGGACAGGAGTATCCATTAATAGTGATACACTCCTGAGGGGGCAGAAGTAGGGAGTGAGACCTCTGGGACCAGTAAATCTCTTTGAGTGTGAGACCTCTGTTGGAGCCACAAGGTCCGTTGGGAGTAAGCCTAAGTTATTAGAAGAAGCCACTGCAAGTGAGAGACCTCTGGGGGATAAAAGGCACCAAAAGACGCAAGAGGGCTATTTAGGAAGAGTGTGATCTCTCCTGGGGACAGGAGGAGCAAATAGGAGATGAGAGCAAATAGGAGATGAGAGACTCCTGCATGGAGGAAAGGAGCCATTAGAGTTGTAAAAGGGGCAACAGGAGGTGATAGGCTTCTGGAGGACAGCAGGAGCCACTGGAAAATAGGTGAGCTATGAGGGAGGTAAGAACTTCCAAGAGAAGGGGAAGTTCTGAAGTAGGAGGGGAGTTTATACACATGGAGAGTAAAACTCCTGGAGGAACAGGGAAGCTGTGGAGGAGCCCCCCTGTGTGAAAACCCCTTAAACAGAAGGGGCAAGTCTGCAGGAGGGGATTGGGTGTGCAGGGTGGAAGAGACTCAGTGAGGAAGGGGATAAAAGCCACGGGGAAGAAATAGAGAAGGAAAGACAGTGGGGGAAAGGGGCAGATGGGGAGTGGGAGGAAAAGAGGGGGAAGGAGACTCCAGAAGGGAAGAGAGTGAGAGGTACAGGGAATGGGGAGTTGTTTGCAGTGAGGAGGGACAATGGGTGCAGTGAAAGGAAGAGATCTCATGCAGAAGAAGGAGAAGGAGGAATGGTCTTGTGGCTAAAATACTGCACTGGGACTGATTTAACACAGATTCGATGGAGGTGATGTTTGCTGGCAGGGGGAAGCCGTTTACAGTAATGTGAAGAGGCCATGTTTGCATACTCAGGGAGTTAGCCAGCCTTTCACCAAAATGGATTACAGTCTTTGAGTGCTACTGGACATTGCTCCTGCTACTGATATCTCTGGAACGTGCAGTATTTTTTATTATTGAGGGTTGGTGAGGAGGCCATCACTGTTCAGTAACTTGGCTGTTGCAAGAGTTGTCTATTTTGACACTTCCAAGCTAGGGTAATTATTATAATTCTCCCTATTTAGGACTATTAGGAAACTCCAGCTATTCAGAATACAGGCTTTTGCCTAAGGGAAGCTGCTATGATCACATCACGCATCAAGCCCAAGTCTTGCATTGTATTCCTGCGGACACAATTCAAGGTATCATCTTTCAAACCCAGTTTGTGATTCAGGTAGCAGAGTGATTGACTCTACTGCTGTACTCTGACACAGCAGGTAAGGCTAGCAGGGAGTTGCTGATGGTTGCTTGGTCAGAAGTCTCCAGGACTGCTTGCTGGGCTTTGCCTTAGGAAGGTGGAATTTGTGCTCCTTGTCAAACCATCAGATCCTGAGTCTACTGATCTCTCAGGCATAGGGTAGGACATATTTAGTCGCTTTCCCTTCATCTGATCTTTGATTCTTTTTTGGTGTTTTTATTCTTGAAAGAAAAGGGCAACAGGAGTACTTGTGATTTTTAAGGCAACGTTTCTTTCAAATTATCCATTGTAGGTAGTTTTAATTACATTTAGATGTATTTAGTGTCCAAACAAAGCACCTGGCTAGTAAGGCTATAAGCATCCTATAAATCAATAGACTGTGGGTAAACTAAGTCACTTTTGCCCAAGGTCACATGATAAGCCTGTGTCAGAGTCTGACACAGAGCCCTGGAGTCCTAGCTCTCTGATTTTCTCTTTAACAACCATAAAGCGTGTTAAAGGAAAATAAATTACTGATGTATGGGAGTGTCCTTTTGTTCTTCATTTTCAGTTCCAGGTGATCTGTATAGAACTTCTATTCCATCTCTTTCCAGGCCCCATTTCTCTATTTCTTTGTGTTTGCAAGGTGCACGCTCTCATTCTAAACTCCTCTCATTCTAAACTTATTATCCCCCTTTCTCCACATATAAAAACAGTGTTTTAATAGTACTCAAACCTGAGAAAAAAGTCTAGTTTCATTTGAAATTCTCTGAAGTGCCTTCCTATCCTTTCACACCCTCCAGATTCAAAGCTATCCTTTTTGCATATGAGTTTCAGGATTTTTTTCTCCCATACAATGTTCTAACTTTGTTTTTGTGCGTTCTTATCATTATTTTACCAGCATGTATAACACACATTTCCCACTTTAGAACTGTGGTATATATAACTGCAGAAATTATACACTCAGATGAATAAAGCAGCACAGTGACAAAAACTCTAGCAGGTTTTGAACCAGCGAGTAATCACTCCTACATATTGTCTATTATAGCCCAGTGTACAAACAGTACACATCACACAGGTGGAAGTGTGAAGCTGAGGCTCATTTAACAGTGTGATTTTTTCCCAGTGTATCACAATTACAGGAACACCTGTGCTTCATGACTTTGTGCTGATCCACACTGTGAAAATTCACAGTGTGTTTAGTAACCATTAACGTGCTTTGTTTCTTACAGCATCGATAGAGGGGTGGTCATTCTTCCTCTTGTTTTAAGAAAGAAACTTCAGTGGTCCAGGACTTGTGATATGGGTTGCACTTAAAGTACTTTGGAATGAAAATTCTTCATCACAGAAGTCTGAGGCTACTGCAGTGCAAGCTTCCCTGCAAATCTGTTTCAGTCATACCCTGAATGATATTTTGTGCCCATTCAGTCCATGGGCTCTCTGCTGAGACTGCCAACAAGGGTGCTAATTATGGCCATTGTGTTAGTTCTTTTTTTTTTCTGGTAATGTGGGTACTGGATCATTAGGAGGTAAACTGGGTCCAACATCTAATTTCATGTTAGCCACCCAACTACCATCATGGTGTTGGGATGCTGATGTCCAGTGCTGGGCTGCAATACAAAATATGTCACGGTAGTAATTCCAGATCTCTTAAAAGGCTTTTAATAGGTCTTCACCCCAGACTTCAACATAGATATTGACGCTAAATTCTATTTTATTCTATTGTGTTCTCCTTTTTGAAAGAGGAGCAAATACTGAGCAAGACTGGAACTTGCTCTTTGCAGCTGTGCAAGGGCACAAGGGGCATATGTCTCTGGACCACGGCTCTATGGGGGGAAAGTCTAGACACCATGGGGCCCCTACTCCTTACTCTATGAAGATGAGTGGGAAGTGGGTGGAACCTTGGGTCCCTCCCATTGACTTTCAATGACACTTAGGTTTCTATATGTCTAAATCACTTTTGAAAACAGGATTTAGGCTTCTAAGTCACTGGAGATATTTTGAAAATTTTACTCAATCTCAAACCCTTATCGTGTAAACCTCATCTTCCCATGCCCTGTGTTTGTGTATTGTTGTAAGTCCTCATTATATTATGTGTAATTTAGATTGACGTTTCTTCCAGGCAGGAATCTATCATTTGATTTTTCTGTAAAATGCCATTGACATGCACTGAGCTGTCCAAATGATAAATAATATTTTTTTACATTGCCTATAAGGCAAACCTGTCTTTCTCGCTTTCCATAAACCCTAACAAACCTCCTCTCTTTGCTGAATATGGACTGGAGCTTAGGAGTCCTGAGTTCTTTTCTTTGGTCTGTCCCACCTACTCTGCTTACTACAGCTCTGTCCTGGAGTGAACTTGGGGAAATATGTGCCCCTCTGAATCCATCTGTAAAAGAATTAAAATAATATTTACCCTACTTCACACTGTGTAGAGAGGGTTGATAAATTAATTAGCATAAAGTGCTTTGAGATCCTCAAATTAAAGAGCTAGATAAATATAAAGCAGTGGTAATAGTTGGATCATTTTAGGATCTCAGTGGTTCTGACCATCTGTGCTGGATTGGCTGTGATCTACAAATCTCAGAGGTTCCTAGAGTTATTTAGGTTAGGAGTGTTGGGCATACAGTTAGAGGGATTTCAGATCCAGATTAATCCTGGACCACACAAAATTTGATTAGCACAGCTGTTATGCCAATTATCGTTGGCAGTTACTAGATGCAAGAGGCATCTATGTTCTAGAGTGAAGAATGCATTTTAAATATCTATAAGAGGCAGACATTGTATGATACCTGTGTTGATGGAAAGCCTGGTCAGGATTAAGAAGGAGCTATGATATCGCAGGTCTTGAACCAAAGGCCGGGGGGTCCCGAGGCAGTCACTGCATCCTATCCTCTACCCAACATCTATTGAAACCTGCTGGGCTGAGACGCTACTAAGACTCTAGCCCCAGCCAAGGCACCACCCATGAGAGCTCCGACTGGAGGATTGCCTGGCTCCACCAATTGGTCCAACTAAGCTATTTAAGCCAGAAGGAACAGGAAGTTTGTCTGAGCAACAAGGTGATTTCCTGTTGTGGCTGTGTTCCTGCTTGTTCCTGCTTCCTGCACCCAATCCTGTTCCTGATTTCTGTTCCTGGCTCCTGCCTCACCCCTGCCTTCACTCCTGTTCCCACCATGCTCCCGCTCTGTGCTTGATCCTTGCCTCTTCTCCTGCCCTGATGCCTCACCTCCAATTATCATCTATCAGTCCTGGCTCTGGCCCTGGCTTCTGACTTCTGACCCTTGGCTCTGACATTTGACATCTGACTTCAGCTCTGGCCCTCAGCTTCAATTCCTGGTTCTGACTCTGGCTTGATCCCTGGCTATTGTACCTAGCAGTTGACTCTGGTGCTGACCTTTGGCTTTGTTCCCCAACCTGGATGCCTGCTCTGCCTATTAGACCTGGGTCCTGCTCTGACTACTAGGCCAGACTGCTTACATTCTGGTCCCTAACAGAGAGAAAAAGAAGTCAGAGAGGAGAAGACAGGGACAAAATCTTGGGATATAGGGGGATATAGCCGAACTGAAAAATTTGTATGCCGTTTTGAGAGTCACCCATTACTAGTTAGAATCAGAGCCAGGTTTAGGTAAACCGAGCCCAGTTCATGTCCCCTCTCCTCCCTGAAAGCATTTGGAACTATGTTAGGAGGAGTAGACAGCAGTGATAGAATACAGTGACAGTAAAAATGAAAGGAAGTCTTTTTTAAGGAGAACTTCAAGAACATTTGCTCAGTAATCTGTTTTAAGCATATATTTGCCACATTTCAACTGTGTGGAAACAATAGCACAAATCCATAAAAAAAGATGTTTTTTGGGGGAGGTGGGAAGGGGTGGGGAACCATGGCATTGTTCTGGAATACCTAATTTTGTAACAGCTTTATAGTGCTGACTCATCAGTACTGGAAGTCCAAAATAAATCATGGCTCTAATTTAATAGTTATGCTGAATAAATAAGACACAGTTTACCACCCAAACAGGATGGTGAAAGGTGGATTTCAGCAGCAAGAGATTTAATTAACAACAAAGGAGTCTGAGCCCAAATATGATGTAGAAACTGGTCACTGTTTACATTGGTTACTTGTTCACGAAGCAAGTTATGTTACTATACATAAAAAAGAAATAAAGAAAGAAACACCAGAACACTTAACGTTTCTAAAGTAGCTTCCTCAAATTCCTCAGCAAACAATATAAAATAACAACCTAATAATTTTGTATCTTAATCATGTTCAGTAAAGAAGTCCTTTAGATAATTGGCACTGCCTCTGTACTAGGCCAAACTTTCTTTTAAGTTACAAATACTCACAAAAGGTTTACATTATAAGGAGCTGCTTTGGAGATGTGCAGATTTAGTTTGTAAGTACAAAGTGAACATGCAAATTGCCTTATCTTGTGGGATTCACAAACAACCATCATTCAGATTGATTTAATACATAGCTTTTTATCTTTAAAAGTGTTAATTAGAAAATAGGGACAGTTCTCTGAACACTTAAGAGTAATAAATAGATCAAAACAGCATCCATGCTTCTGTGATGGAACTTCTGAAGACTTTATAAAGGGATTAATACAATTGTCAAAAAGACCACAGTATACATATTTAATGGTGCTACCAAGCTACAATTACATTTTTAGGACTCTGTTTGCTAAGCTTTTAAACACTCATTATATTTAAAAAAAAAAAAAAGACCACAACAACCCAGGGAATTTTCAGAACTTTAGCACATAACTCCTGGTTGCTATGCTAGCTAACCTTCTTTTTCTCATATTCAGCTCCCACCCCCAGGCCCAAAGTTACAGTGTTATGTCCACATTTTCCCGGTTTTGATCTAGCACCAGAAGTTTTTCAAGGTACGAGGGGAGAGCGTTCAAGTTGTAGAATTGTTAGGTCTGGAATAATCACTTTACACAAGATAGGGCATTTATAACAAATTTAGACTCAGACAAATATGAGATGTCCTTCAACTCTAATGGGCCTTAAAGGAAACTGGAAGCATGTCTGTAATGCTCTCGAATCTGGGTATGCTCAATTTGTACTTGATCCCTATTCTGCTGCCCATCACAGACTTTGACAACTACTACCATAAGGGACACTTCAGACTATCTCTAACCTAAGTGATACTCCCTGACGTCAGCTCAAGATGGCCAGACCTGAAGTTCCATGCCATTGGAGGAAATTCCTTTCTGACATCACATTTGGTGATTAGTTTAAGCGTATGTGTATATATGTGTGTGAAAAATATTGCTGTGGTTAAATATCTATTCCTATTTATACCCGACTGTATCAATGACATTAAGTATTTGACCTTTTGTTTCAATCCCCAGTAATATATATTTATTTTTCATCTATATCTGTATAAAATGTGTCAGACCAACATCTAGACAAATTTACAGTAAATCACATTAAAAACAGCAGCCTTAAATACTTGCTAAATGAGTATTTGCAAATGAAACCAGAGAAACTCCCCAATCAGTCTAACAAAGAAACAAAAAATAATTGAGATCACTGCAAAAAATCTCAGGTAAAATGGTAAATCTTGAAATGAGCCTTGAAGATCAACAATCTGAAGGATCCAAGGAAGAATAAGTTTCAGAGTCCAGCGACCTCCACTGACAAGCCTGTGCACTCACCTGGGTGAATCCTGGGTGAAATCCTGGCCCCAGTAAAGTAAATGGGAAAACTGCTGTTGACCTCAGTGTGCCCAGATAGAAAAAAGAAATTTGGCCACAGCTGTAACCTGGACACCCAGAATCAGCCAACAATGCAAGTAGAGCTAGGAGATATCTTTTGTGCAAATATATTTTTCACCCCCCCTAAAAATATGCAGTTGTGGTGTGACTGAAACTCTTTGAGAGCTCAAGTCAATTTCAGCATATTGTTTTGGTTACTGTCTTTTAACTGGAAATGTTGGAATGGTTCATTTGGCATTTCTGAAATGAAATATTTTTTTTTTCCCCAGAAATACTTTTTTTTCAGAATTTCCCTATATTTTATTTAAAAACAATAAATTAAAAATGTTAACAGCTCCCTGGCCCTCCCATCCCCCAAAGAAAACCTAAACAAATTGTTTTGGATTAAACTAAATGTTTTGTTTGACCAAAACCAAATTTTTTTCACTTTTTTTTTTCACTGAGAAATTAGGAAAAAAAAAATGTTTTGGTTCAATGTGAAGTGTGCATATAAACCAAAAAAATCAGTTTTTTACGCTGCTTTAAATTCAAGATCCTGGAGTGTTTCAAGACACTGAAGTTACAAGCTCGAGAAACATAATTCAGTCATTTGAGGGGGTAAGTATCATTTGCCTGCATTGCTTCCTCTGCTTCAGGTAGTTACTTCTCATCCAAGCCCCAGTTGGAGCTAGACATGGATAAAGCCAACCAGTCACAAAAGCCCAGTTCAATGACAGAGAGACTTGGAGCTTATGCAGATTTTCCCAGTGAATTGACCAGTTTTCCTGTTGCTGTTAGTCAAATCCATATCCAAGTCATTGTTTTGAGCGATAAATCTGTGAATAGCTTTGCCCATACAAATTTCTATTATTTGCACAAACCACTCAATATTAACTTATTAGATCTGAATATTTATAGGGACAACTTCGGAGAAGGAAAAGCTTTCATAATAACTGGGTGTCTGCTGCAGAGATGGAATGAGAGTCTCACCATTTCATATTTGCCATTCAGCTGTCAGAGCCCAGGTATGGCTGAGAGACTCCGCTGGAGAAGCTGAGAGCTATTTCTGAAGGAGTTAAGAGATCCAGCATTAGGGGTGGTTAGACCAAATCAGAGGGGTTGAGCGACATGACCAGGGTGAATGATGAAAGATTTGGAACAAGCTGAGAAAGATAGTGGGAGAACGCAGACATCTAGATTAGCTGAAGGAAAAAGGGACAGGAGAAAGTGTTATATTGTATGCATAGTTTTACAAATCAAATTTGCCATAAAATACAAAGCCTGATTTTATCTAAACTCACTGGACCCGATTCAAATTCCACTTGCACCAGTGTTATGGACATTGTCTTCAATACTTCTGAAAGAGCCTGGTGAGAAATCAAAATCAGGCCTAATGAATGTAGTCTTACTGTGTGCTTGTGTGACTGGTTGCTACAGAACTTTGGATGTGCCAACCCTATCTCAAGAAAATAAAACAAACATTTATGTATATTAATATACATAACTAGACATGAGTAATTTAGAGAGGGAAAGAAAATATACTCTGATAGTAAATATATGAACAACTTAATTTCTCACGGATTTTAAAAAGCACCTGACAATCTACATGGAAAGTGACATACATTTGAAGACAGTGTTGCTTAATATATTTAATGTATTTCTCTTCCCTGTTTTATCATTAGGGATATTTACATGAGAACGAGACTTCTGTTACTTTAGGAGTTGCCGTGCTGCTATTCCTCCTCTGAAGTCACAATCTTCTTTTGTGACATCACAGATAGTTAATGTTGAGATGATTATGATGTTAGAAGCAGAGGTTTATGGCTTTAGGTGAAAAAAAACCAGCAGAAGCACATGAACTCAAGCAATAAAGATCCTGCTTTCATTCAGATTTTAATGGCAAAGAACAAAGAAAGAAGCCTCCCAAAAATGACATCAGCAGAAATGTGCCTAGACAGAAAGATTTTTCAGTGTTTTCCAAGTGTCTTTGCATAGATAAGCCCTGAACATTTTTGTGAATTTTTGAGACCATGCAATATAAGGTAATTATCACAGTCACTACCTTGTCCATAACATGGTACAATGGTGCTCCTTCATTGTTTAAGTGCCTATTGTATGGTATCCCGTTTAAGTGGTTGTGTTAAATTGAATGGATTGGCTTGTGGAAAACTGCATCCTAAATTTGATGTAAATATGAATTAAGTATTAAGTAGCTCACTACCTTTGGATCACTCTAACATTGATTTTAAAGTAATAATAGTTTCAGTAATGTACAAAGAGCTATTTGATTTGGAAATAAAATATATATTACATGCTAATTTTATCTTCACTATCCTAACTTTTTTCATCTTTATGTTTGGACTTCATTTCCTTGATATACCTCCTCATCTTAATTCTTGAATTTTACTTTCACTGCCAGATTAGAGCTTTATTTTAACACAAACTTTCTGACTCCATTTCTACTGTTGAAGGGGCTAAGTCTTTCTTAGTTATTCACTTTTCTTCCTAGGAAAGTGAAAAATAAGAAAATTCAGATATTTAGTACATAGAAAATATTTTTTTCTGGTATGAGTTAGTTTTCCTGAATTAGCACCTTAGGGTTCCATCACACATCAATATGACATACTGGGATTTGAGATGATGCATCAGAAATTAGAAATGAGTCATTAAAACCCAAAGCTGGCATATAGTGGAGAACTTGCTATCTACACATTTGTAATGTTAACCTTTTTAGCATGTACTATGGCCTACATGGGGGTCTGTTTTTAATAAAAAGAATCAATTCCATCCTTCTTCTCAGGGCAACGGGTTGCTTGTTCACATTACTAGTCAACAACTCAACACCATTTTTAGTAACACCACAGAAAGAGAGAAACCTAGCACATTCTAATGAAAACTGAACAATTGTTTTGAAACTCGATAATGTGCTATAATACATTAGCTGAAAAGTGGGCAGAAGCTGTGTTAAGAGAGTTGACCTTCATGTACAGTACCTTTTGAGAAAGAAAGAAAGGAATTTTGACCAAAAAGCAAAATCAAGTTAAACTTTGCCAGTTTTAAAGGTGAGAAACTGCTATCCTGGAGAGCATTTGATAACAGAAACATAAGGTAATATGCATATAAAGACGACTTTCTGTAATTGTGTTTTGCTACTTTGCTTTTGTACAACAGTGGTCTACGTAATAATAATGCCTACCACTTACATAGTGCTTGTGCTCTGTAGATCTCAAGGTGCTTTATAGGAGTCGGTCAACGTTATGGGCCTTTCCATTAACTTCAGAATGCTTTGGATCGAGCCCTATAATCCCCTATTCACAAATAGGAAAACAATGTGACAGATTTGTCTAAATTCACACAAATCAGTTGCAGAACTGGAAATGGAATCCCACCCCTATGTCCTCCAGACCACATGGTCTTCCATCCTCTTCCCTCTTTTGCAAAGATTTCCTGGTCTTTCTCACCTATGGTTCCACCCTCTCTGCCACTCCTCATTTCTTTATCTTCAACTGTCTTGCCCATGCTTAATGTGGAGGGAAATGACACACGGATCAGATAGCAAAAGGCTGATGTATGTTGTAGCAAGATGGAGCTACATTTTTCAGCAACACCCATTAGGGATTTTGTAACCCCCAAAAGAGCAAATTGGAAGTCTGCAGACAATTCAGGAAATTTCAAAACTGCAGGGTTTTTGTTTGACATAAATGTGGAATTGAATAATACAATCATTACTCATGCCTTGTTGTTAATATTTATATTGAATGTAGTTTATTTTACCCTCCTAATATCCTCCTATTTTCAGTTTCCAGTGTACCACACATTTTTATATTGAAAGTGCATAACTGCACTTAAAGAAGTTGTCAGAGGAAAGTCAGAGGTTTTGATAGCTGGGTCAGAGAGACAATTTGAGCTTTTTCCATCAAGGAAGGTGTGGGTCGAGATTTCGCTTTTGACACTGGTTAGGCAGTTTAATTCTGTCATCCTTTTCAAAAGCCTCACCATCTCTTTCCATCTTCCTTGTGGGGTGTGTCTGAAATAACTTTATATTTTCTGTAGACCTCAGCTTCTTGTTACCCGCGTCACAAAATCTTGACAGTAACCAACTGTCTTCCCACAACATTCATTATATTCAATAACATTTCACTGAACGTTTTACCCAGACATAGTGAAATAATTTAGAATATTGAAATTAATGTACAATCCCTAGGCTTCAGAGTTAACATTCAATTGAGATAAATGTGTTGGTTCGCGCCTCACATGGCTATTGTTTCTGCAGTAACATGAAAACAGCACTACATCTATTTACCTTTGGTTCACATTTGGAAAGTTACCTTCCCAGCAATTTAATTCTTTTAAGTGGAAGCTTAGATTCTACTGCATAATCTTGCTGCAGAGATTGGCTGCTGTTGCAAATTCCATGATCATGGTATCACAGACTTAACAGGGCCCTGCACAATTTTAGATCATTTTGTTCTGAAAGCATCTAAATCCCTACCTGGTGTGGATAGCCACATCCACTTTACATTGCATGATGGCTTAGAGTCTTATTTTTGGTTTTGTAAATTGTCACTGCACTGGTGAATCTGGCCTTTTTAGTTTCTTGCAGACCTGAAACTCAGTAAAATTTGGGGAATCCAAACTTTCAGAGAATAAAGCTAAAAGGTGTTTGCACAAGCCTCTGTAAAGTGCAACTGCCGCTGAGTTTCATGCTCAGGGGAATGTCAGATGTGGTTAAAATAGCCTTATTCTTCCGGTTCATCAAGGACAACCTGCCCTAATGCTATGCCGGCATCTCTGGCTCCCCGTCACATCTCTTGGGTAAACCCCCAAAGCAGTGACTTTTTGACTAAGTGCCTGCCAAATCTCCTTTCTGGCAAAAACAACTGCTATTCTTGGCACAATAAAAGGCCTTTTCAAATTTTAGGAATTCCTCTCCAAGATGGTCATTTTCTTTTCTTTTAAATATTAGGTAATGATGCCTCTTTACCCACAGAAGCAGAAGATGCTACTACAGCCATTGATGAGGATGCATTGTTTTTGCATCTTGGATTCATACTTCCCAGCTCTGTGGTATTTTCTCTTAAAATCTGAATGTAGTTATTACTCATATGAACTGGAATGATTTTTAAAATTAAAAGCACCATTATAAATTTCAATCAGTATAAATAAACATACATCTGATTTTTGACTTTAGCTTTATAGGTATCCTTTAATGATTATAAGGAATAAGAGAATTAAGGGCCAGGCATCCAAAGATGCAGCGAAACACCTCGTGGGATTTTCAGAAGCCCCTGTACCCTAACTCCCATTGATTTCAATGAAATGTAGGTGCCTGAAGCTGCATTCACAATGGGGACATAGACTGAGTGTTGCAGCTCCTAATTGTTATGCTCCTGGCTGCCAAGTGGAATTTACAACGTCAAGTTAGAATCCCATGCTCCCTATATAATGCATGTGGAGAATTAGGTACCTAAAAGAACAGATTCACAGAAGCCTGCATGCCGAGTGGGGAGATCCCTAAGTTAGCCATTAGGAAATGCCACAGAGAGAGATATAGCCTATTCCCTTAAATGGAGTTAAGGGCTTCCCTCTACTCAGGATTTACAACCATGACCCCTTTCTTGCAGTTAGGTGAAGAAGCCAGGTGAGCCCTTTTTCAGGAAAAAGTATGGAGGGTGAGGGACACTTTTACCCAGTAACTAGGGTTCTCATTCAACACATGGAAGACAGTTTCATATCCTCGGTCTGCCTGATGCGTAATGGGAACTTGAAACCAGGTCCCTCAACACTAAGATGACCAGATGTCTTGATTTTATAGGTATAGTCCCGATATTTGGGGATTTTTCTTATATAGGCACCTCTCACTCTTCACCCCTGTCCCGATTTTTCATGCTTGCTATCTGGTTGCCCTACCCAAATCTAACAACTGGGTGCCCTAACAACTGGGCTATGCGATATGCGAGGTTTGGCCTCTTTCCTGTAGAATCTGTGTATAAAATACTTTCTACAAAATACTGAACGATTCATTAGGCCTAAGAGAACATGAGAGAGAAATATGCTATAGTCCAGATGAGAGGGTACTCACCTGGATATGGAAGAACCATGTTCCAGTCCCTGCTCCAATCACTACTTAAGGCGGGCATCACTTAACTCTGGCAGCTGTGTTTTGTGCAGTGGCCTCTGAGCACGTCTACTGAATTGGGCCCCACTGGCAAGAGAGGCAAGGGAATGCTGAGTTTGTGAATCCTGTTGAGGATTAGGCGTTAGGCACTGAGCTGCATCGTGGTGTCAGGACTGAGGCAGCAATGAGCATGCAGCCAGCAAAAACTGTAGGTGCCATGTGAGGGTAGGCGGCAGCTGAAGACGGGTTTTGAGGTTCTAATTTTTTAACTGAGGTGCCTAAAGTGGCACTTAGGTCACCTTTACAATAGACTACATATTTTCATTGCATGTACACAAGTGCTTTTTGTAGCCGCTTTCTCAGAGACAGAGGGTGCTAGCCAGTCTGATGGGAGATGATCTCCTGGATCTGAGCTAAAGTTAATTGTTCTTCCTCTCTGTGGATGAATAAAGAACACTCCACCTCCAAAAGGAGCTCATCTATTTGTAGGATGGTAAGTTACATGGTGATTTAAGAGTGTGAATCTCTAGATAAGTCAAATCATAGGGTCCAATGAGAGATGAATCACTCACTTCAAAATGTAGGTGCTTGTAGGTTGCAGCATTTTGCCCTTGTATTGTTGTACGGATGGCCAAGACACAGCACATGGGTTCTACAATGTGGCCCATGGACAATCTCACACTGAATAGTGAGGTCTGGTCTACAAGTCCCAACATGCAATATGCCACCTCTGAATTTGACACAAAAAGAATTTGCTCATTTTATACATATTAATGTGTATTCCTCTGGCAAAATCACCCTCAGTTAGGGTACCTACCTGGATACTTTGTAGCATTGTCAGATCACTTGTAGATAGAGGTAAGAAGAATATTTAGAGACAGTTATGTATGATAACTTTGGCACAGTCCAGCAATGGACATGACTCTGGCATTAATACTGGCCAATGTAATGTAATTGCATTAACACTGGTTAAGTGTATTCATGTTTAAAACTTATATTGATTGTTAATTATAAAGCTGCAGCCTTTTAACACCAACTGTTGATTCACTGTCTGTGAAAGCAGGGAGTCTTGAGGGCAAGGATAATTTATACTTGCCAAATCACTTAAAGAAAATTCCAAGTACATTGAAATTTGCATATTCAGTATTATAGAGGGTAATTAGGGATAGGCTAAATATTTATCCAGTTCTCAGCTTTAAATCACAAACTCAGAATGAACTGGCTGGTTCAAGGTTTTCTAATTGGAAATGAACTATAAAAAGGAAAAAAAATACCCCTCAAGTAATGATAAAATATTTTATGGTCTCATAACATCTCAAATTTGAAAAAAAAACAAAACAAGTCTCTTACCAGTTCACAAATTCACAAATGGTTCCCAGACTACTATTCTAAGCTAATAAAGAGAAATTCCCATATGAAAAAGTCCTGTGGAATTTAACAGCAATGAAACATAATAAAGTTCTATAGACATTTAATAGGGGTCTATAGAAATTAATCTAAAATCTTACAATCTAAAATTTAGTTGACAAAAATTTCCCTAATAGCAGAGATACAGTTTTCTATTACATTCCATAGGATGGTTAAAAAAAAACCCTGGAAAGCTTATCATTAAATTCTATAGGACCCTTTCATAATGGCTTCAAAAATAATAAATTATTAACTATCTATTTCATGATGGTGAACATGAATTAGAACAAAAAAAGCTAAATCTGACCTTATACAAGAAACTTTAAACCTTTGAAGATATACATAGAGCCCACCCACAAAAATACAAAAATTCACCGAGGCCCTAATTCAGCCAGGTAGTTGCCTTAGTGGTCAGGTATGAATATCTGACTAGTCCTATTGACTTCAGGTGTTTAAAGTGAGGTATGTGCTCATTCAGGTGAAGAGGGACCATATTCTGTGAATAGAATCTTTCAATATAAAAAAAAAATGGCCAAACAGAATAAAATTACCATGACCATAATTCTGTTGTGAGCTGTTGTTCTATTACTCCCTCAGTCCTTCCTGCCTTTACTCAGGGGATTGATTTAAGAATGTGTTTAGAAAGTTATATGCCCATATGATTTAGTTTTCTTGTGTATTATATTTTATTAACTTACGGGTTAGTAGAAGAAAGTCCTATCTCCAAAACTTTAGCAAGAAATAGCACTCTCTGTGTATAATTTGCTCTCTGCATAAACACTGAAGACGTCTCACTTTGCCTTAAAGGGAGCACCCCACTTTTCTGCAAGTTATCCAAATTTCTAATTTTTGTTATTTTGTGTGATGAAATGTCACATTTTTGCTAATATTGTTGAATAAAAACATTTTCTGACTGCTGAAATTTTCACCCGAAGTTGATGTAAATGACAAAATACCATTCAAAGGCTCTTTTACATGTAAATTTACTGCAAGAGGGAAAAAGTTGTTGAAAGGGTATCTCATCCTTCTTATATGTTTTGACCAAGTTGTCTATATCCTGGACTGCCTTATGTGCTGTGGCTGCTGTTCATGTAAGAGTGGAAAACATTTACTTTACCACTGTAACTCATTGGTTTGTTCTCTTTGGGTGAGTGTCTGTGCTGTCCCCAGGAGGTGGGAGGGAAGGCTACTACGTGTCCAGGTCTTCCCAGGATCATCCCATTTTTGAGGTAGCTCTCCCAGGAAATCTATAAGGCTGCTCAATACACAGGTCTGAGCTATCTGGTTTTATTGGCTAAGGATCATTATGGAAGTCCTATTGTTTTTGTACCTCGGAGGTGGCATTTGTAGTATATGTAGGGGGAGGGGGAAATGGTGTTTTTAAGTGATCTTTGCACCCTCCTGATCCTGGTTTGTCCCGGGGGCTAGAGAGGTGCCTGATGTAATGTAGACAGGCCTGGGGGTCTATATGAATTATGGAAGTCTCCCTGACTGCCCTATGGGCCCCAATACTGTCTGGAATTTTGAAATACATAGCTATGCAGGCCTGCCCCTCCCATTCTTCCGACCCACAGCATGGCCCTATGTCAGGGTTTGTGAAGGGATCCTTAGAGGGAAGACTGATGGCTGCCTTCTGCAATACCTGCACTGGGAGAATTCTCCCCTGGCTGGATGTGGGGCTTTAGGGAACCTTTATGCCACTCTGGCAAGTTTACTTGGCACATCAAGGGGTTGGAATAGTTGGAATCTCACCCATTAGTTTAAACTGCTTTGGCTCTGAGCCAGTAAAACATATAGGGGTATATGTAATTTTAAGTACAGGAGGAGTCCTGCTGGAGTCAGTGGTTCTACTCATGTGCTTAAAGTTAAATATGTATTTAAGTGCTTTGATGCCTTACAGCAGTAAGTGAACCAAAATTCTGAGTATGGTATTTCAAAACTTGAGAAGCTGGAATCTACCTTTGAATCTACCTTCTTTTTTTTCATGGATTTTCTACAATAGCTCTGAGGAAACATTTAAAAATGCCGTTTGTTTGTTGACACTTCAACTTCTATTTTGCATTAATTAACTTATTTATTTCTGTCAGCTTTTTAAGGACATTCCAGGCCTTCTGAAGGCTAAGTAAAGGTTAATAGAGAAAAACTCATTTAATTTGTGGAACCATGATCAGAAAATTATCATCAATCTTGTTTTCTTCAAGTATAATTTATAAAGTCCTTTTAATTTGATCAGCTTTCTTGAACTGATGACTTGTTTCAAGTCATTCATGTGGGGATAGCATACCTAGTATACATGATAAACAATATAAGGTAGATCAACTTCTTATAATCTAATTAGTTTGGTGTTTTTATTTTCTGTTATGCCCTTAATACAACTGTGCAAAATTCACAGTAATTGTTTCATGGAATTTTACATTTTTAAATTTTATTTTGCAGAATTTTATACTACTGCAATTTTTGTTTTATTTGCAAGTCTAATGAAAAACTAGACTCACCTCAAAACTTATGAAATTTGATCTGTTTTTTTTCTCTAAAGCTGGACTATTTTCATTGAATAAATGAGTCCATTTTAGTTTTAAAGAAGACAAAAACAAAGCAAGCAACAAAGTACTTCGCCATAGCTTTCCATAACAATGTTTCAGTTTTCACATCGAAAGAAATAAAATTTCAAATACTTTTGTTTTCATAACAAATACTGTAGGTACTTTTTGTCATGAATTAATATGATTAAAATATTCTGACTCATAGTTTATCATGATCACAACTCGATAGACTGGTATTTTAACAGAGTGGGAGAGCTTTCCTCAGTGGTGATTCTAATGGAAAATCATGAGTGATGCTTCTTTGGAGACTGATATTACATTTCTGATTAAAATGTTCCATTCTGTGATTAGTTTGTCTATGATGTGTCAGAGTGCAAACATGTTGCGTCCCTCTGGGTTTAAGAAACTGAAAGCAGAAAAAGGAGGTAATCAGCACTATTTCTGAATGTTTACTTCCGTATAGCCTATTATACAAATATAGACCCCAATCCTGCCAACTTCTATACATGCATTGAACTTTAAATACATGCATCGTCCCAATGACTATCTTTAGGCTGTTTGGTCCTGTTTCTTCCATCATAGTTCCTGGGATAAGACTTTGGGTTACTTTGATTAAAAAAAGGTGTTTTACAGAGTGATTCATTTTTATAGGGGCATTCTGTTGGTGACATCTGGGCATTAATAGCCTGTGGAGAGTTTATAGCAGGGGTGGTCTACTTACTGACTTACTGGCCCCCTGAGACTCTTTTCCCCACTGGGCAGGATCCTCTAGTCCCACCACACTGCTGCAGGGCAGAAGTTCCAAGCTCCCCACCCCAGTCTGGTAGTAGGACATGAGCCACACTTGAACTTTAAAATTGCTGCACGTGGCTCATGAACCACAGTTTGGCCACCCTTGCTATAAAGGCTGAGAATCCATTTGTATCTGCCTCCTTACAGGACATGTTTCCAGTGCATTTTTAGTTACATATCTGCCACTTCCTGACCACTTTGATAGAACTTTTGTTTCACTTAGGTTTTGACAAGCTCTCTCTCAATCCTTAGGACTAAGAAATAAAAATTTGGGATACAACAGATTTGGGGGAGGAGAGGTTGTGCCAACAACCAACCAAATCCAACCCAACTTAGATTTGAGGGTCCTTAAAAATGTAAAGTAAGAAGGACTGTGTGTTTTTTTTTTTCTTCTTTTTTTTCTTGTAGTTCTTTCTGTAAAAAAAAAAAAAAAATTAAAAAGCATGGGCCATATTCTCACCTTGAACTACATAAAGGATACGTTTGGTTCTCATGTTTCCTTATAGTTTGCATAGAGAGCACCCTGACTAATTTCTCGTGAGTAACTAATAGGTTGCATATCTACCAGAAACAGGTTATGGTTTGTTAGTCAGTTTACGGTCAAGAAGCTTGTATTTGATTAGCCACATATTTGTGTCTGATGCATGAATGACACATCTTTGGATGCTCATATTTTGCCTTAAAGTAAATGAGTTGAAGATACTTGAAAACGGTGCTGGCAAATAGAAATGTTTTCCCTTTGTCTCATGGAGCATAAACCATCATGGCATTACCTGCTGTTTAATGCTTGCCTTCTTTTTGCCTTTACTATCATCAATGCTATCATCAGTTGTGTCAGCACAGCTCTTGAATTAGAACTTGCAAGTTAACTTGTACTCCCTGTGCTGTCTAGCTGTCTACCCTGGAACAGCAGAACCAGAATATTGCCAAGTCTTGCATAAACAATGCCTATTGCTTTTGCTTTAATTTCTTAGCAACACAGGAGTAGATTTTAAAATGTATATTACAGTGAAGAGGATATGTTCAATCAGATGACAACAATTCTAACATACAGAGACGTGGTGACTCAAATTACTTCTTTATATGTTCAAATATAGTAAAAATACTGCTGGTTGATCATATTAACAATGTAGAAAAATGTACTCTTTCCATGCTTAGGATTGTGTCAAATGTTTATTTTAGCTTTTCACATCAGGAGAGCGTGCATAAATATTATTTACATTAATAATACACTGAACTTGATTATTATTGCAACAGATTGGTTTGGTTTCTGGAGTTTACTTGAATTGCTGGAAAATTCAAATTTTCTTTCCATGGCCTCCACAATGTTAAGAATTGCATAGCAATGACTAATCTGAGTGATTGACAGCAAACTGAATAAGTATCCACTTCTTCATTTATTCAGGATTTATATCCTAGTTGTCTTTTCTTCATGCAATAATTTGTTGAAAGCTTGCAGCTAGGTTGTACATAACCTTTATTTCAGCTATTGTTAGCACTTTTGTATGCCAGTGAAGGTTTCTGAAATTTTCAGTAGGATGTGTACTCCTAATAGGGAAACTTAATTACTCCCCTAGTACTTCGGAGCTATCATGGACATCTGAGTTATATACACTTCATATCTATTGCATAACCTTCAGCTCCCAGTCAACAGGGTTGTGTTGTATTTCACAGACTAGAATAAGGAGATTTTTATATCATTATTATTACTGTTACAAAGATTTAAGAGAAATCTATGCGTGCAAAACTTATTTGTGATTTCTCTCTCTCTCTCTCTCGATTGCCCATTTTATTCATGCCATTGAATCACATAAGGGCAAATTAATCATGTCACTTTTAAAACTAAAGGACAGCCATGTATCCTCTACAAGTGCTTTTGGCAATGGGCTAATTTTAATTCCCATGGTTGGTTTTAGTAAGCTCTTTTTCCCTTAAGTGAGAGGTGGATATTACATCAGACAGTTTTGAGATTCTCAGGTTAAAACAAAGCTAATCAACGCAAAGGTATCTGCTATATGACATTTGGTAGTTAACATCCAGTTTTGTAATACTGTCTTATGAAGTTAGTTTTTACCAGTACAGAGTAGTCAATACAATCACAGCTGTGTGGCAGACATTCCAGAGAGAGGAATAATTCATCATTCACTTCAGTAGAGTTCTCTGATGATGTGCATTCCCCAATCCTACAAACACTTAAGTATGTGCTTAATATTAAAGTGCTACTATGTGCTTAAAATGAAGCATATAGAAATGTGTTTTCAGGATTGAGGCCTTGTGTTTCAGGACTATCTATAGTTTCTTCATGACACAAAGATTATATTAACAAGGTTATCAATTTTAAATAATTTTACAATAATGTGCTAGGATTTTGCAAATAAATTACCTATTGGGCTACCTCTGCCCTCAGATATATGAATGCCTCTCCCACTGAAGTCAGTGGGATTTGTATGTGCATATTAGCAGGCAAATGTTGGCCCATCATGTGATTATTTTAAAATATTCTCTATAACTTCATAATATACAGTGAAAAAAATGGCTGGTGAGATTGATTAAAACATCACAGCTTTGCTTCAACATTTCATCAATCTCCAAAACTGTTTAATGTGAGTATGGCACAGAGCTAGAGAGAACGTTGCTATTTTTAGAGCAAGGCAAAAACTGCATGAAGTATGTCACAGATATGTGCTCAAATTTTTAAACGAATGTTCTTTGGCTGTGCTTTCACCTTTTTGTATGCAGTTGAAGCCATGGAAAGTCATAGAGCTTGTCTCTGCAGCAGGTTAACTATCCAGTAACTGTCCTCTTGCTATGGAAGCCCGTAAGACGAAGTAACATGCAACCATGGCTGGAAATTGTGAAGACAAAAGGGAAGTGTAGAGTGTATGAAAATGAACTCTCTAGTTTTCACAACCTACAGCATGAGACTCTGCAAAATCACATGGGATTCACATATGTCCCCCTCTTTTTTTGGCTAACAGCCCATTACTACGATCAGCAAGGAAAAGCTATTTCATGCTGACATTTTTCTCTACCATCCCATCAACATTGGTGGAAGAAGAAGCTTTTATAAATACTGGCTGCACCACATCTCAGGAAGCGACCAGTCAAGGGGTGAAAAGGAAATCATCAGAATTCAGACATATTCAAACAAATAGTGTTTAAAATTCTTTCCTGGCTGACTGACATCTGATCAACTTAAGACCCCTTTTGCATTAAGTCATCTTTGGATCCCTTAAG
>ML675620.1:53386358-53419006 GCA_007922155.1 Mesoclemmys tuberculata
CTCTATTCTGATCTGGATGTGCATAGCCACAGTGTCCGTGTATCATAGTCCAGGACCATCTACCAGCTGAGGTATCTCAAGGTATGTGGTACAAATTCTACTGGTGGAATATGAAGATTTGTACTCTGGTGAGCTAGAGTCTAAGACATTGGCTCCTCTTCCCACTCCAAGTCATGAGGTTAGCCCAGACAAGCATTCTAAAATCTCCTGGTCACCTTCACACTCTCATAGGACACATTACCAGGTTAGAGACCAATGGTACTCTCCCCTTTGGACACCATATTTCTACCCTTATGATCCCATTCACTGGCCCTATTGGGGTTCTTGGGATCCTTACTTCAGATCTCCTGATATTAGAGGCTCTGATCAGATGTTCATAAAGAGGTCACCTCACATACCACTTGGAAGTATTATGAAGAGGAAAATCAACTTCAACAAGTGGAGCCACTCCTGATAAAGCAACAGCACTGACTTCACCATTGCCACCTGATGATTTCAGACACTTTCAGGACCTCCTGAGAAGGATTGTGGAGTCACTCTAGTCACACGTAGCTGGACATTTTCCAGATGGAAGGCCGTAGTAAAGTGGCACATCCAATCAACAAAGCTATACTGGAGCTGGTTAAAACTGTGTGGCATACCTCAGCCATCTATACCTCACCCTCAGAAGGACGGAGAAAAAGTACTTAGAAAAGTAGGTCCTTCTGAGGCCATGGAATGCCTCCTGATATTTAGGTCCCACTCAAATTATAGAGTTTATTGGAGCAATTCCGGAGTCGATTTAAGCCAGAGCATACTTATCTGAGGACTGATTCCATATGACTTTGTTGCTCATCTTCAATGTAGCCATCAACTGATAGTTCAAACCTTCCTAATCCTCCTACACTGCCTGGTCTCCTCCACTTACATGACACCATTCTCAAGGCTCTGTTACCAGTGTCTTCAGTATATGCTCTGAGCAGAGACAACCTGGACAAATGAATCTTTATCCCCCAAAGCGTCCTGCCATCCTTCACCAGGTGGAAGGACACAGAAGTCATATGGGTAGGGGTTCCCTCATTCCCCGCCTCCACCCATGAAGAGGTTGATTACCGACGCTGGAGAGTGCACCTGGACAATCATATGACTCAAGGTTCATGGTCCCAACAAGAGTCTAAGCTACACATTAATCCCTTTGAATTGTGAGCAATACAAGAAGCCTGCAGAAGATTCCTGCCTTTCATCCTGACCCAGCATGTTCAGGTCATGTTGGACACTATGACTCACAGTATACTACCTAGCAAAGAGGGAGGAGCAAGTTCCTCTTCTTTTTGCACAGATGCTATCAAGCTGTGGAACTGGTGTAATTGTTACCTGATCATCCTCTCGGCAGGTTGTGTGATGAACATTTTGGCAGACAACCTCAGCAGTCACTTCTACAGGACCATGAGTGGAAACTGAATGACTTGGTAGTATAGAATATCTTCTGACAGTGTGATTCCACACTGTGAGACCTCTTTGTGTCCAGAAACAACAAGATGTGCCCAACCTCCTGTTCCAGAGCCGCTTGGGAGAAGCTTAGTGTCATGCTTTCAAAGGGGACATATTCCTAGTTCAATCATGGGAGCCACTGATGTATGCTTTCCCACCAATCCCTCTCTTCAATTCCTGAGGCAAATCAACCATGACAAAGCATCAATGATGCTAGTGGTGCTCTGCTGGCTGAGGCAGTTCTGCTTCACCAGCATGCTTCAGATGTCAGCAAGTCCCCGCATAGGAATCTAGTTATTTCTGAACCTGCTGACTCAGGTCAAAGGCAAGACCAGTCATTGCAAACCAGCATCCCTCCCTTTAACAGCCTGGTATTTGGATGGTTGATGGGCTTGGAAAGATCATGTTCAGAGGTGGTTCAGTCCACTCTCAATAATAGCGGGAAGATTTCTATGAGAAAATGAATGAAATTTTCTATGTTATGTCAACATCCCCAGATATCCCCAGAGATCCCTACCATCTTGGATCACCTCGTTTCTCCAAAAGAAATCAGGCCTATCTATCAGCTCACTGCATGTGAGAGCTTGGGGCTGTTATGGCAGATTCTCCCTACAGTCTTCCATGAGTATGTTACACCCCAAGTTCATTCCAAAGGTTCTCTCTGAATTCTACATGTCAGGTCATACACTTACCCCTTTTTTACTTGAAACTTCATGTCACCACTGAAGACAGGAAGCTCCATTCCCTGGGTGTCTGTTGAGTCTTAGCTTTTTACCTACAAATGATAAAACCTTCAGGAAATCTCTAAGACACTTATTTTTATTTCTGAGCAGATGAAAGGGGAAGCAATCTCCTTTACTTAAGCATGTGCCTAACTTTAAGCATGTGAATAGTCCCACTGAAGTAAAAGGGACAATTTATGTGCTTAAAGTGAGGCACATAATTATCATGATGAATTGGGGCCTCAGCATGTGAAGGGATTATAATAATGCTTTTTTTTAATTGTAAAGAACGTTGACATAACATCTTCAGTATAGTGTTAGTAATGAATGCAATCTTAAGATGCTGCTTACCTCTAAACATTGTTCAACTGATTTTTTTTGCTGAAAACTGGTATCTTTGGATTCAGTGGCCTGAAAATCAATAGTGAAAACCTTAAGCTACATACAGTGGTATATATCATGGTGCAACCTCTGCAAGGGTAATAATGTGTTAAAGGTATAGGAGTTTTAATTAAAAATATAGTTTTAAACTAATGTGTATATTCTATGTTTTCTTTAATCTCAGCAGTTAGATAATACAGCAAGTTTGGTAATCCATAATTTATGTAGAAAGTTAGCTTGGTAGTTCCCATAAAGCCAGTCACATCCCGTTATGTATTATTAAACTATTGAAAGTAAAAGTATGAAACGATGTTTTTTAAAAGAGCTTTTATAGGGGAAGAAGTAGTGTTTTTCTGCTTTTCTTTTCTTTTTTTCCATTTTTGCAGAGCTGGGGAACTTTAACTTTAAGGGCTGTTAGGTAATATTGACAGAATAACTGGTTTTCATCTTAGGGATATAATTGTGAATAAAACCTTGGATCTTTAAAATAGGTAATGTATGTATCAAACATGTCTGCTCCATATATTAAAACTACTGGCATTTATAAAAGGAACTATTTAGGTCTTGGGGTTGTTTAAAGATTCCTAATTTTTAACTTGCCTTTTAGACTTTATTTAGCTATGCAAGATATCACCATATTCAGGATTTTTTATAATAAACATGTCTAGTCAAAGAAAGCATTAATGAAGCAATTCCCCAAATAAAACAGCCCATCATATCTGAGTTGCAGCAGAGAGAAAGTGTGGTCTTTGTAGTTTAATCAAGATCACAAGACTTGTTTTGAGCGTCTGTCATCTTTAATTTTACGGCACTTCATTTCAGAGTGGGACTGCCAGGGTCACATGCAATTAAAACACAGGCAAGATTTGTCTTGTGAAATCTTAACATAAAAAGTAATGTGTTACTCTATTTTAACTTTTCTACTGAACTCTGTGAACTCACTAATTACTTTTCCCCCTCTTGTCACCTTTTGATATGACATGTATTTTATAGAGGAGATAGAAGTTTGGAATTTTTTTATATCATGCATATGATTGAGGATAACAAAATTAAACTGGAGAAAAAAGGAAATGTATTTTCAGAAATACAGTTTTAGAAATATCTGAGCATTACTCCTTCAATGACAAAGGGATTGGAGGATCAAATTCTAGGAAATAACCATTAATCTTCTTAACTAGGGCAGGTAGAAGTGTAATAGCGGAGCAAGGATTTTATTGAGGCCAATCACACGGGCTGGAGTTTATTCTTTTGCAGGTGGAGGAACGATAGAGGGAGGGTAAAGGGCCTTTAATGTGGTAGGCCATGAAAAGCACTAAAAGGCAGTGTCTATGTAGCTTCTTTAGCTTTAGCACAGTTGTTGCATCATAGTGATCAGTAAATTGCATAGACCCTTATTAACCTTATTGATAAGGAGCTTAGGGAAGTCCCATTCAGTCCACAATATATTCTTCTTTTTGTTCTCCTGTCTGTCTCAGTTTGCAATCCCAGTCTCTTTGTACAGAAAGCCTTTATGTTGCACCTCAAAATTCTGTGCAAGTACTCTGCCGATTTAAGTTGGAACAAGGGAACTGTGGAGCAGAAAAAGCAGGAGTACACATGGGGCCAAGGCCTATTTAAATATGTCTCGGACACCTGGAGAATGTTTGAAAATTTTGCATTTAAAGAATCTTTTATATTGCTCTTCTTTCAATGCAACTGGGGCCTGTGGGGATCAAGGGATTATTTTTGATACCTGTCTAAAAGAGTTATGTCTACACTGATTTCCATCCCTAGCTACTAATTAACCTTATTGTATACAGGAAACAGTCTATTTAATACCTGCATTCTTTCTGTAATGTCAAGTAAAATGAAATCTAGTGTGAAATCTAGTTAGCATTTGCCTTTTTGAAGTCATTTTAAAGTTTCCAGTCCTGGTGACTGTGACCTCAAAACTGATAGCTATAAAAATGGTGAGCCAGTCCCAATTTTAGCTTCAATAGGAATTTACTTAAAAGTTCTCCATTCACCTGGATATGCTGATGCACATGTAGTGAAGTGCACATTTTGGCACTTAACAGTGATTTCACAGGAACCATCCATTTCTAGGTCACCATATCCCAAAAAGGCCATATGTTCCTGCATTCTCCCCTAAGTAAAGGAACTCTTTCTTTCTACTGTTGAGGCTAGACTTTGACTGTTACAGTATAGAGGAGAGATATAAAAAATTTAATTAGTGATGGCAAAAGCAGATGCATTAAAAAGAACATGAAAGGATGTTTTAAAAAGAAATCCTGCCATCAAATGTAGGAGGTGGTAAGGACTACATGATGATTGTGAGAGGAATTTAAACTGCATAAAGGGGACCAAATGATGTGAAAAACCCTGCACGTTTTCAAGGCATTTTGAAGCCTGTTGCCCAACATAGATTTTTGAACATGTATAAACTAATCTATGGATGTGCAAGTCATATATCACACTTTTCGAAAATTATACCCAGTAACATGAATGTTTGCATATTATTCATTTTTTCTTTTGTACTTGGGCAAGAAAAGGAGTTTGCACCAGTAATTCTACCATAAATCTTGACCAAACCTTTGCTTTTGCATTCACTGACTTTTTTCAGCTTCATCACAAGAGTGTGAACTAAAACAAGGGCAGGGAGATTTACTGCTAAAGGAACTGATCCTCCAGCTTCAGCAACAGGAAGTTTTCAAACTGTGAAAAAAAGAAATTTCAGAAAAATGGATGTGAATTATTTGCCATGTTTTCACCCCTTTGTGTTTGCCTTCTGCAGTCATGTGAGTGATGTTTTGTTCATGGAAAATGAATTTTTGGCCCTGATAGTCATGTTGGGCCAGATTTTTGTACTTTTACTCATGTTGAATTATTCTTATCCTATCTGATGTCACATTGAAATCCATGTGGCTATTCATGGAATAAAATGTTACTCATCTTAAGAAAGGGTATCTAAATCTGGCCCTTCGTCATAGAAATATAAGGCTGGAAGGGATCTTGAGAGGTCATCTAGTCTGTCCCTCTCCCCTGCACTGAGGCAGGACCAAAGTATACCTAGACCATCCCTGAAAGCTTTTAGTGTAACCTGTTCTTAAATCCTTCAGTGACTGGGAATCCACAACCTCCCTTGATAACCTTTTATAGTACTTAAATATCCTTATATCAGGAGAGCTTTTCTTAATAGTCTAAATTTTCTAAATCTCCCTTGCAACAGATTGAATTGATTACTTCTTGCCGTAACTTGACACAGAGAACAAATGATCACTGTCCTCTTTATAACAGCACTTAACATATTTGAAGAGTGTTATCAGGTCTCTCTCAGTCTTCTTTTGTCAAGATCTAATATGCCCAGCTTTTTAAACAATCTTTCCTCATAGATCATGTTTTCTAAACCTTATATTTTTTTTTGTTGCTAGGTCTGTGCTTGTACATTCACACCACAATTGCTAATGAGTTGGTGACAGTGATTGTGATGAGTAGCTAATAGCTACTCGAGAGCAGTAAAAAACTCGAGAGCAGTAAATTTAACAAATGAATGAGGTAGATAGCTATGTAAAGATTGCTGTATATGGGAAGTGATGCAGTGCTTAACAACTATACACTATTATAGGTAGAGTTGACAAAACCCCATCGGGAGCCCTGGCACTTCTATGAAGGTAAATGTGGTAAGCAACAATATGTGACTGCATCTTTCACAACTAGGATCATGCACCAGTCCAAAAGCCAGAGAGCTCTCTTTTAGAATGAATGTAATAGACTAGATGAAGCTGTGTTGCAACATTTGTGTCTGGGTCTGCACATACCACTCCTCTCCCCAGCACACACAGTTGATGATTGGACTAGTGTGATGTTTGAATATTAATTTTAATTTTGGCCTCACCCTATCACCCTAATTTTTCTAGCAATGATATATCAGCATTTCCTGACTCGGATGGCCTAGAAAAGAAAATATTTAAATGCCCCCATGCTTCCCTTAATGCTTGTGGCCTAGCTCCTCTAAGGTCACAAACTGCTTTGAGCAGGGGGTGGACTAGATGACCTCCCGAGGTCCCTACCAACCCAAATATTCTATGATTCTATGCTCTTACCCACTTCCATTCAGAACTTCAAATTTTTCTTCTGTATTTCAGTTGCATCAGGCTTACTGTGGATGGATGGCACCCTTGAGAGTATAAACTGTATCTCCAAATGCCTGACATTGCAAAAGTCTATTTCCCTTTGGATATGGGGAAATTTCTGGAAGGAGCGTTTGGATGTCTTTGTAACTGTCTGGCTAGAGGGCTGATAATAAGTAACTTAAATTGTTGGAGCATCAGTGAAGGCAGACAGGTAGCAGACTTGGTGAATGGTCAGATATTTTACACTGGACCTTTTCTTGCCTCCACCTTACATCTCACACATGATGTATTTTGTAAGCAACATTCACATACATTTTACACTTTTCTTTAGAAACCACATTTCACATGTACACCCTCCATCATCTACTTAAAAAAAGTAACAGAAATAATTTGTCTTAACTGGGCAAGGTTTTTTTGTTTTGTTTATTTTTTGTCTTTCCTACTAAGCCCCTCTACAAAACAGCTAGAAATTTTCACTTTCAAAACATTAGCACAGCAAATTGCTATCTTTCTGAGCATGCCATTCTCTGTATTCTCATCATTTGAATGATTCAGGATCACTGTCTGGCAGTGTGAATCACAGCATGCCTTCATGCATGCCTCTTTTTCAATTATGTCTAAGAGGAAGACTGCTGGAGACCCATTTTTTTCATCTTTCACAGGACCCCAAAAGTGCTAGCTCTCATTTCAATACAATATTATGACAGTATGATAAAATGGATGTTAACAGGACACTGACAAATATGATCCATGGAGAGACAACACAATACATTATAGGGCAGAATGTATTACTCCTGTATTTTTATTAACACAAAATTATCTTTGTAAAGAGGGACTTATGATTTTATACTTACACCTTACAATACTCTATATAGCATTTAGATACCTATTCACTAGAACAGATATTTTGCACATTACATATATTTTTATTTTATCAGAGCACCACCAGTATCATTCCCAATTTACTAATGAAACCTGGCATTCATATGACTCATCAGCATGTTGGATGGTGCAAAGCATAAAAGCAGATTAATACAGAATACATTTTCTTTACCCATAAAAATGCACCTACTTACATTCTGTGTGCTGCCTTATTCAAAGCAAGCATGTCATTTCCTTCCATAGCAGGTTGCGTTAAAAATGAGCTTAATGTGTGAGAAAGCCATTATTGTACTAATGAAAAACCCTATAGTATTTGAATTTTTCATCACAGGCTATTTGTTTTGTAGCACGCAGCACTAGTATTTACTGTCACTAATACGGTATGCATTGTAATTAAGTTAACAGTAATCAAAATGGTAAATGGTTAGAAAAAGATGTTAATCTGAAAGGACCCCTTCCAAGAGACACTTTCTTTGAACGTCCACTACAAACTTTTAATGCTGTTTAAGTGGGAAAGGAGAAAAAAGGAACTGCGAAAAAAACATTTACACTGACACCTGTTTTCACTGCTACTGTACATTGATAAACCGCATATGAAGGTTCCTAAGGAGTCAGGTTTCCTTTTCTAGTTGTTTGCACATCACACAGATTTTACCATTTATAACCTTTTATAGTGCCCTTTCATATTTAGGCCTAAAACATTGCTCATGCTGGCTAGCACTGCACAGGAACATTAGTTAACATGCAACATTAGTTATCATGTGCAGTTTTCTAACTTCTACCTGGACACATCTGTGTCTGCAATTTCATATCTTCTTAAATTAAGGGTTTGTTTGGTCCTTTTATTTTCTTTGTTTTTTGGAATGGCTCTGTCAGGCATGCAGGGACATGCATATATTAGAAAGAAACTACTTTAACTGGCTCTTTCATCCAGAGATATATCAATATGTTTTTTGTACACAGGAAGGGAAGCAGGCTCTGCATCTTGGACCTCCTTTCCATACAAAGATTGTACCACTTTAAGTATACCAGAATAGTTAAAGAGCTACAATGCTCCTACAGGAAGGAGAATAGGCTATACTGGTATAAAGCACTTTATACCAATATAATGGGCCTTGTACCAGCCAAATTATATTGGTATAAAATTGTGACCTTAACTGAAATATCTATACTATGTGTGTAGATTAACCTTGCTTATCCATCTGTGCCGTGGTAGAGCTAAGGTTGCAAGTTCTTTCAGGAGGACTATTTCACACCAGTTTAGTATGTTTTCCCCCATGCGGGGGCCATTAGTTCTTAGGAGAGTTAGTTCTGTTATCCTATCAGATAAACATAGCGCTAGGAAACAGGCCAATAAAGCAGCTGACTCTGAGGGTAACTGATTTAAGAAAACATAAGTGTTCCCAAAGGAGTCCTGTTTGAGATTTGGGTTTGGCAAGGAAGGCAGTTCTGGCTAGAATGCCAAATTCTCTGGCAATGAAGTTGGGGCAATAAGTTTTAATTGTGTCAGTAGATCAACTGCTTTTGTAGTCAAATAATTCAAGGTTTTCCCCCACAGGCTGTTATGTCTGATTAGGGCAAGAGTAGTCCTATAATGTGCTGACTAGTTACACCATGTTTCCTATGTTGACTCATTTTTTTACCCACAAGTTGGTCATCCATTTTCACCGGGTTCCTCCTCCCTTAATGACTACGATAGTGCTCTTATTTTACAGAACTTGTGCAGGGGTTCATGGAGGTGTCCACTGGCATTGATTGTTTTGTACATGCACCTAGTTTTGACAATTAGGCATGGTATACGTTTAAATAAATGAATGAAGGATCTATTTAGAGCTGTCTAAACTTCAACAACCTCAAGCTTGTTTACATTCTGATGAACTTCCGGCAAATCCCACAACCAGCTTATTATTGGGTAAGCAAGGAGATCCCTGCAACCTCACTGTGGGGCATCTGTCGCTAAGGTTTCTAAAATGAGCATGTTCAGGGAGGAATGGACTCTAATAGAATAAGGTTTGCCCCCTCCACCACATTCTGTTTGACAAGTGGCCTGAGACAGATGCACACTTGCTTCTTAATTAGTTAGTTTTCTCCTTGCATCCAGTAAATTCTTCTAGATGCTTTTAGAATAGGGAGTGGCTGGCCATAGGAAAGTCAAGAAACAGTGCAACTGATCCCAGCAGTAACTTCTCGAAGCATATTTCAATTAAGGAAGGAAAAGACAATCTGACGTGTGTGCATGATGAATTCCCCTTTGAGCTAGGGAATGTTTAGGATCAAAAACCTGGTATCTTTTCTGAATCCCAAACAGTACAGATACCGAGAAGTGATGTTATGTTAATCTGAGACCTTCCTGGTGCAGGCTGTATTTGAACTTTGTAGGTATTATGGTCTTGTAGAAGTAAATAAAAAATTTGAGTTCCAGAGATTTTATTTATCTGCCTAGTTTCTTACTAATCTATAACTGTGCAGAAGATGGAATAACTGTCCTCATCTTTATGAGTGGGTGAAGAGGTGTGTAAGATCCTGAGAATGTGGCCTTTTGTTATCTGTGCTGATTGGCTTGGGATATAAGCACTCATGCTTGCTTAACTTTGTCACTATAGCATTTTCCTAGCAAGTGATACCTGGATGTTTTAGGGAAATTGGGTGGTTTGCAAAGTACTTTGCTTCTGTGAATGTATCAGAATCACACTTTTTTTGTAGCAGGCCCAAAAATATTCTCATGAGGAGAGAGGCAAGTCAAGAAAGCCCCGTTACCCTTCTTTGCAGTTGGCATTTTGTTATGGTCCAGAACTGAGGGCTTGGGAGGAAGGTCAGATGGATAGATGTCTGGTGGACTAGAGACACATCTCCCTGTTCATCCATTTCTGGAATGGCCATTTGACCAGAGGAAATACAAATGAGGGTTGAATAGGAAATAATTGGTTGTGATAGCACCTGTTCCACTTCTTCAGCAAAGTTTAAAAAAGTATAAAGCCAGCATGGGAGAGTGGCAGTACTAATTGAATCCCCCATCAATTAAAACAAGTGTGATTCTAAGTCCTATTTAATAGTGACCATGCTGATGCGTCCCTAAGAAATTATTTACAAGGATAATGATAAATTCTAAGTCAAGAAATCTTTGAACTTTTAGGTTCAAGGGCCTTAAAATCTGTATATGTCCCTTTTTTAAAAGGACCATCCACATTTGAAGGATAATGTGTCATTGTTCCTTAGTTTGTAAAATAGCAGTCAGGCCCCAAGACTCAAAACATTAATGCGCCTGAGTAGCTTTATGCACATGGGACAGCTCATGAGTGTAAAATTACTCATGTGCATAATTTGGTGCAAATTTAGCAAAATGAAAGAGAAAGGCATGTGTTCCATCCAGTTCTGTGCCCCCCCCCACTTTCTCCAGCACTTGCGGGTACATGATTCACTTAGGGTGAATCAGAGGTCATTTTCACCAATACCCCAGTATGGGAGTTTCTGTACTCCTCCAAGTCGAGTCTTGGGAGGCCTCTCTAAACCCAAAAAATCACTACCTATTACATCTGTGTATGGTGAAATATTCCATGTATAACCAATGCTATGGGAATTGTGCCCGTACCCTGTCCCATATGTCAGAAACCTCTTGAACTTTGAGGAGTTCACTATAGCCATAGGACCTAGGTGCACTGAAAACCAGCCTTGCTACAATTTTGCTTTGGCTCAGACTGTTGCATTGATGAGCACTGCAAAGCCTGTGCTGAACTCTCAGATCAGGCAAGAGTTTTGATTTCAAAACATCCTTGTTTGAGAAATAAGAAAAAAGTGTATAAAAGCCAGTTGTTTATAAAACATATATTATGCCTACAGGACTGAGAGCTCCTTCCTTATTGTTTAGATAGCTCATTTATTGTTGACGTCTCTTTTCCTACTGAGTGTGCACAGAAGCCCTGAAATCCTTTTACATTTTTAATAAGATTATTTTTTTCAAATTAGTGCAAGAAAACATGGATGCAATACTGCATAAATACTCTATAGAACAACAGCAGCAGAGGGAAAACATTCTCCAGTGTCTTCAGCTATTTGTGCTTCAAAGAGAAATGATGTTGTGAGAGAGAACTGTATAGTTTTTAAGTTCTGATGAAGGTGCTTGTACTATGTATCTCGGTGTATTTATGTTTAAAGCATCTACATTATCTTTGAGTATTAGCTAGGTGAAGCACATCTTTAAGTGTTTAGTGAAACTCAGTTCATTCTCCAGTGGCTAAAAGCCAAGAAAATGACACAGCCATATATTACTGTATCAGTTTGTTGCAATTGGCAGTCTCTTATCAGGTTGGATAATGATCACCTCTACCCTTTAAGCAGGACTGAGGGGCCTGGAAGAAAGTGCACTATGTCTGTAGCCCCACACTTGGCTTATGGTTAAACATAAACAGGGATCTCAACTGAAAAATAACATACTTTGTAAATTATGTTATTCATTTCTTTGTCTTCAGTCTATAGTAAAGTATATACATACATTCAGAAATACATATACATTCAGAAAGCCTGTGGTATTCTTCTGTTTTGATTTTTTTCCTTATCCTTTCACAGAGAAAGAAGTGCAAATGCACTACTCTAGTATATTGTGTGTCATTTTAGTTTTGGATCCTGGCTGTAAATTTACCCAGTCTCTTTCCCCTAAAGGTGTGAGGAAGGATAGTTCAGTGGCTGAGACACTGGTTTAGCACTTAGGAGACCTAGGTTCAATTCCTTGCCTAGTTAACAGCCTGCTTGGGCAAGTCACTTAGAGCCACACCCACAAAAGTATTGAGATCAAGGGGAGTTAGGTACCTGAATTCCTTTGATGATGTGGGGCTTAGGCTATGTCTACACTGACAAAAGTCACTGCTGTCAGATTGGCTTATCTGGATCAATTTAGTGGTCAGTGAAGATCTGGTCAGTCAATCCAGAAGTCGATGCTATTAATCCACCCCCGCAAGTGGTGTAGTGCTGCATCGACGGGAATGCAGTTCCTATTGGCGCAGTGCCGTGAAGACGGCGCACAGAAGAGAAGCATAGCAGCCAACGGGAGTTACGCAAGTTTTCTGTGTAGTTTGTGTAACTCCTGTCGACTGCCGCCAAATCACCGGGGTAAGTGTAGACCAAGCCTTAATCTCTTTGTGCTTCATTTCCACTTTTGTAAAGATGGAATAAGATAGTTTTTCATAGGGGTGTTGTAAGCCAAATAAATACATTAAAGATTGTGAGATACTTAGATACTGTAGCAAAGGGACTATATAATGTGGTAAGTGCCAGAGATGAGTACTGTGTGATTGCTTTTCTTACCCAGAGGTAATTATTCTCTCTCCCTTTTACAGGATCTGGTCACTTATGCTTTACATTGCAACAAATCTGTGACAACCTAAGCATTTATGGTGATCTGTGTGCTGTACATTTGGGCAATTCATAATTCACTGGAAGAGATAGTGGGAGTAGAACATAGATCTCTACCACTTGAGCTAAAAGAGAATCTCCATTAGATTTTAGCAGTACAGGACCCTGATACACAATTGATTCCATCTGAAGGGAGCAGAACTACACACACACATACCAACCAGCTCATGACAGCATTATTTACAGCCTTTTATATTTACTTTGTATATTTTGACACGTGATGTTACTGTGTGTTCAGACAAAGAGTCTTGGAGGTTGATGGTGATTATTAAATGACACACTTATTATTATTAATACTAATTTTAAAACGCTCCCTGCCCCCACTGTGCTTACAAATTACACATAATATAACATGAGAGGTGGCAAGGCAGCGGAAGGAGTAGGGAAGAAGTGGATCTTCAGGTGGGATTTAGGAGAGGTTATGGCTTTGCAGATCAGCTCACAAAGTGTGTTCCATGTGTCGTTCCACTGTGGAAAAAGCACTGACGTTGTTATGGCAGAAGTGCGGAAGCCAGGGGCTACTGATGAGCAGAGCTGTAGACATATCTATCCAGGAGCAATGAGGATTCCTGTAGGACCACAAAGCCGTGAACTCACTTGACTAATAGAGAACAAACTCCCTCGGTAGAGGGAAGCCAGAGTTGTTGTCATGATTTCCAAATGTTCTTGTCTTTCCACTGTTATCTTTGTCTTGCCAGTTTCAGCTTCAGACAGCAGCTTTTCATCCTAAGGAGCTGATCTCACATAGGCCTGGGGATATGGAGCTGAGTATCTGAATATTGGTGGCATTTGAGTCAGTAATTTTCCCCCAGTGGATTCATGTGGATTGGGGGGAGGGGGGTTGGGTTTAAAAATAGAACCTTGTGAAATGTCCCATATGAGTCCCTGGTTGTAAAAGGACTTGTTGCCCCTCTCCATGGTCCACAGTAAAGTCTCACAAGAAGAGCTGGAGCCTGCTCCATCCAGTATGTTCAGATACTAAGGGTCTAAGCCCCATATAAGTAGTTGCTCAGATAGATCTGCAGACATTACAGCGCTGCCTTTAGTGCAGCATTTAGGTCAGGGATCACTAAGCAGAGGTTTGTGCAGACTTCACATCCATGCAGTTAAGGGGAACCTCTATGCTCCAGGGAAAGCTTTTTGTCTGTTTGTTTTTTAAGAACAACTTCTTCTGCCTGCTACAGAATCCAAGTAACATATGAACATTTCACTGCTGACAATGCTGAGAATGACTTCAGTGACTGTGAACACCCAGGGGGCTGTAATGTGAATGGTCTTTATTAAGGAATAGACTGAGTTTCTGACCATCTTTCTTCCAGTTGACGCCACAGACTATAAACAGTACCTGGTATGTTGCTGTTGCAAAGAGTCTTGCGAATAGGATGCTGAAAAATGTTACTGTTATGTACTCGCTATTAGTCATAAAAGTGAAAGAGGCAGAGAATTGATGGGTTCCTGAAAATAAGGTGCATTTAGAAGCCTCAGAAGTGTATATTTTGTTTTTAGATGCTTAACTTATATATTCAACTGAGGTTAACTGTACATTTTTCATATGTCTCTTTAATTTTCATCAATGACTCCCACCCCAGTACATCTTTCTACTAGCCATTGCACCAGAATCATTGTAGCTCAAACATACCTCAGATTTTCCTGCTGCTAGATTCTTCTAACTTTACCAGTTGATCCTAGAGCCTGTGCTTGTTTAATGATGCAGCACCATCATTATACATTTATTCTCATAGATGATCACTCTAAGGAGCAACCTCTTCTGCTTAACAACTTGGTATTTTGTAAAATGCTGTTAAACAAAGCCAGTGTAATTCCTGATCTGTTAGGGGTGATACATGAGACATATCTCTCATGAACAGCAAATCTATGCATTAATCCTGTGTTTTGGGGTCTTTAATTACTTTAAATATTTGCTTCTAGATCTTTGTTTCACACATTTTATTTACATGGTTTATTTTTCATTTTGTGAACAAATCGATAACCAGACAGACTCTTTACCACACTGGATTAGTTTTATTTATTCTCTTTGAACTTGATTAAAAAGCTGTCAAACACAAGTGTACATTTTATCTGCAAAATACTTTTACAAAACATGGTAGAAGACATGTATAGCTGGAAACATACATTTTAAAATAAAACAATATTTGATATATTCTAGACAGTTACCCTTTTGTTTATCCATGACAACTGAAACTAACCATCAAATGCATAAATTGATTCAAGTCTAGCCAAGTAATCCTAAGGGCATATAAAAAAGGCTTTTTTAAAAGTTCTTGCTAGATGAATTTAATGTAGTTCACCAATAAAGCATCCTCAGGAGCATAATAAAAATCCTACATAACATGACATAGCTAGGGAAAGAGGAAAGATGTACAATGTGATGAAGAATCAAAATGGATGTTACATTAAAAAGGAGCAGTCATGCAATTTCTGAATTTCATGTACAGTATTTAGGAAAAAATGTCTAGGCTTTAATTTTGTGTCTAATTTTTTAGACAGAATATTTATAATACTTCAATAAATGCCCCTCCCCCCTCTTTAAACATATTCATTAGAAACTGGTTTGAACTGTCATTTTTCTAAGGGAAAAATTACTATTCAATATGTCTCCATAACTTTCACTATACATCAAAGGGAGCAGGTAAGTTATATTTACACCAAAAATTGATTATGAATCATAAAACGTCTGTTTCAATTTAACTGCTTTTAATATATTTTTAAAACCATTAACCTCCGTTGCTGTTTTATCTTGTTTTGCCACTGTATATGCTGGTAAGCAGCGGGTTCTATATTTTTTTATCGTCTTCTATACACCCAAGCTTGAAAATAATGGAATGCAAAATGACAGACGGATTTTTAACAGAATGAAACTCTCAAAGGGTTAATGTAGAATACATATAGGCAAATGTTGACAATATTTTTTTATTCCAATGTTTGAAAATTAAACACAAAATCATCATTAAGCTTTCACAAAATGAGGCATCTGTCACTTGAAAGAAAAAGAAATATTTCAGAAATATGTTTACAGAAATGTAAAAATATTAGACATCAAGACAGATGTGAACATTTTCAATAACAGGCCCTGTCTGTCAGTCTTCCTCAGAGCTGAAGATCTTACTGTATTCACTTAACATAAGTTGAACTATCTGGTTTTGGTACAGCATGTGTATTGCCATGTTCCCCGTCTCCTTTTCAGGTCTAAGGAGCGTTGGTCCAAATACAATTCCTAAGCTTTGTGTTGACATAAGATTCACGGATTCCTTGGCTGCTATCCTGTTGACAAAAGGAAAGAATTGGTTAAAAATGAAGGATGTCAAAGGAGTTGCTGTTGCATTTTAAGCAGAGAAGTGCATTTTATTGATTCTCCTATCAGTAAGGTTTATTTGGTTAAATTATCAAAAAGAAAGAAAAGCGGGGAGGGAAGAGAAGTCGATAACTTCTGGCAACATGGCAAATGATGAAAGCAAATTTATCTGTAGACTGTAAAACATTTATTGGGTTGAGATATAGTACCTGAATTTCAGTGCTCAGGTAAGAGTGCACAATTACATAACTACTTTATGTGTACCAATCCTTCTATTTTTTGTTTCTATGCATTCATGGTTGGATGCATGCTATCCCATTATGTACGTTTAGACAGTGGGGATAACTATCAGGCCCCCAGGGTTGGGAGACAGTCAGCTTTGTTAGGGAGGGGGGTCCTGGAAGGACCCTACTTACGTTAGCACAATTTCCTGTACTGGTGCATGGAAAAATTAAATGAAAAACTACATGAAACTTTGCCACTTCTACCAGTCTCAACCCAGTTATCTGAGTGGTGCAGGAATGGAAAGAAACTTTGAGAAAAATGGTAAAATATAACAGTATGTATGACATGTTTATCCTGACACAAGGCTTTCTAAAAGAAAATAAAACCTTCCATCTTAAATTAAAGGCTTTGGATTACAGCATTAGACATATTCGTTTTCCATATAATTTATGAAGCTGTTGTCTACAATATTAATATTAAATGTTGATAATCAGGTATTCAGTACTGAGAAGACTTTAACAACCTTACAGAGAAGACTTTAAAGATCAAGATATCTGATTTAAGAACAATACAGATTTATGGGATAAAGTTTAGGTGGCTAATTCTGAAAATTTGACCCACTGGGCCAAATCCTCACATAATGTAAATTAGAATAATTCCACATCAATCAACTGATTTACACCACTTGGGGACTTGGCCTATAATTTGCAAAAATATTGTCTAGCCTGAGAGTGGAAAAGTCTTTTTAAAGAACTACTTAAGAACTGTAACTTACACTATGGGTCTGATCCAAAGCCCAGTGAGGTTAATGGAAAGACTCCAATTGACTTCAGTGGGCTTTGGAACAGTCCTTATGAAAGCAAAATCCCAACATGTCTGATATTCTCTACTGGAGAATCCCAGTGAATAGAAATCTGTTTTCTTTAAAAATAAATAAAATAACTAGAATGGAAAGAGCTTAATATATGCAGGTTTTATAGAATAAATTATAGTCGGTCTTTACCCATGAATGCAGACTAAAGGTACCTTCGAAATTTAACTATACATTGATCTTCTTTTCTTTTCATTTATGAACCCTTTATAACATAGTAGTTTTAACACTTTTTGTCATTCTGAAAGGAGAAATGGCTTGCTCTCCAGGGTGAACTGACTGGGGGAAAGTACTGTCTAACCTTTGTTTCATTCTCTCTCTTACCTTCTGCATCTGATGTATCTGTTAAAAAATACTGACCAAAAATTTAAAAAGCAGAAATTCTTCTGTTTCTAAATGCTTTTTGCAAAAGCTACAGTAAGCTCCACTAACAGTGGCAAAATCTGCATGAGACATCATCTGTTCCATCCCTTAGAGAAAGATTTCTCTCCTGTTAGTGGGTGGGTCATGCAGTGAAGACTATCCTGTAGTGGAACCCTGCCAATCTTGTAGTTTACCACATTCCCTAAACACATTCATTTAGGTTTTTTGTGTGTATAAATAGGAAGCATTACTGTAGTTCAGTCTCATATTTGTAGCTGTGGTGTCCATTACACAAAGCACACTCCATATGGCACTAATCAGAACATCTTAATTATTAGTTTCTTAAAATATAACATCTATATTATAAATGAAAAAAAGAAGTTATTTTGCCACTATGGTAATATTAACATAGCATTGTTCATCTCAGGCAGGGGTTCAGACTGTCTCAGAGGTCAGGAAGGAAAACTACCTGTTAACAGCTTTGGTGCCAATTGAATAACTCTGAGCATCTGATTGCTGTCATACATTTTGTCTTAGTTATGTATTGTTATAAAAAAATTTTCATAAGGTTAACAGAGCCATTTTCCTAATATCACTCAAACAGTTGCCAGGTGATTAATAAAGTCCTGATCCTATAAAGAGTTATTTGTTCATGTGCTTAACTTTAAGCACATAAATAGTCCCAATGATTTCATCTAGCCTGTTGATATGATAAAAATTATGTATGTAAATAATCTTTGCAAGATCACTATATTACATTGACACAGATACAAGGATCCATTTCACACAGGAAAAATTCATGTGCAACTCTTCTATCATGCACATTTGGAGAAGTAAGCATTCTAGCACTTAGCCTGGTGACGCAGTGAGATGATACTTGTACTATTAACATCTGCAATCACCCCCAAAATATGCTGTTGCATCTTGCCTGTGGGAATTAATTTGGTGTGCTTCGAGGGCACCTACCAGATTGGGCCTTGCACGAACAAGTGCTTCTGGAGGAGGAGCTAGAGCTTCCCTCATAACCTTTAGTCCAGCAGTTAGACCACTCACCCAGGAGGCAGGAGGAAATCCCATCGTTTGCCTGATATGGAGCAGCAACTTGAAGATAGGTATCCCTCAGGGGGAGCAAGTACCCCAACACTGTGCTATAGGGTACAATAGGTAGGGCTCGCTGAACCTCTCCTATTGAAGCTGTTTTGTGTTGTATAAAATACTTAACTCTTCATTGAAACAGAGAGATGAACTTGGGGCTTCCACAGCCCAGAGTAGTGTCCTAACCACTGGTTTAGTGAGCCATTCTTGCTCTTTCTCTGGCCCAATGACTATTTAATTAGTCCATATAAAGTGGAACAGCTTCAAAGAGCCCTACCCCAGGATACCTTATAGCAGAGAGGTTAGGGCACTCACCTGTAATGTGGAACACATTATGTTCAACATAGGGAGGAGAAGAGGGGAAAATTTGATCCCAGGTCTCCCACATCCATGGTGAGTACTCTAATGACTGGGCTGAAGAATATAAAAAGGAAAACACCCCCTCCTCCCTTTTTTGTGAAAAAAGGCTTAGGCATCTGACTTCAGGAGCGGGTTCACAGGAGAGGCATCTCCTTCTGATCCGGACTTAGGGGCCTAAGTCCTTTTGACAGGCCAGGTTTCGATCACACCCCTCTTCTTGGCCTTTGCTATTGGCTAACTTAGGTGGCTCCCTGCTCAGGGTGCTGGCTTTTGTGGATCCCATTCTTAGGTACCTGGCTCTCCACGCAAACCATACAGGGAGTCTGGGTGCCTAACTTGGGGCTGTGGATTCCACTTGGCTCCAGGGTGCTGAGCCTAAGTCACTTTTGTCAGTCTAGCCCTGAATATTTAAATACTGCTCCCTCCCTGGCTCCGTCCCCACATGACACCAGCCCACAGTTGCAGACCAGCACATAGGGGATAGTATGTTACGACCTCTTAAGGTTAGTAATAGTAGAAGTGCTGCCTCCCAATCCCCAGGAAGGAATACTGTCTCTCTGAGGCAGAATGACTCCCTGTGCTCTTTCTGGGCTGTACACCCCTTACACAAAGGTCCATTTGGGCCCTACATAAATAACTAATGGTGTCATCATCTTATGGTCCATGGATATGGGCACTGGATCAGGAGTCAGGAGATCTAGTTCTATTTCAGGCTTTCTCAGAGTCCTATTGTGTGACCTCGGGCAAATCACTTCACTTCTCTGAGCCTCTCTTCCCCTTCCTACAGTTTGTCTGTCTTGCCTCTGTAGACTGTTAATCCAGTTATTGTGGGTAGTTCTCTGAGAGTATCCACCCCGTGTGCAGCAGCCGTGAAAAAAACCAGCAGAATGTTGGGAACCATTAGTTAAAGGGTAGATAATGTCAGAAAATGTTATAATGCTACTATATAAACCCATGGTATGCCCACAACTTGAACACAGTAAGAAGTTCTGGTCACCCCAACTCAATAAAGATGTATTAGCATTGGAAAATATTCAGGAAAGGGCAATGAAAATGATTAGGGGTATGGAACAGCTTCCATAGGAGGAGAGATTAAAAAGACTGGGACTGTTCATCTTAGAAAAGAGATGACTAAGCGGGGTATGAAAGAGGTCTATAAAATCATGAATGGTGTGGATAAAGTGAATAGGGAAGTGTTATTTACCCCGTCACATAACACAAGAACCTGGGTCACCCAATGAAATTAATAGGTAGCAGGTTTACAACAAACATAAGGAAGTCCTACTTCACGGAACACATGCAGTCAACCTGTGGAACTTGTTCCTGGGGATGGTGTGAAGGCCAAAATTATTAATGGGTTCAAAACAGAATTAGATACCTTCATGGAGGATAGGTACATCAATGGTATTGGCCAAGATGGCCAGGGACACAACCCCATGCTCTGGGTGTCCCTCAACTACTGACTCCTAGAAGCTGGGACTGGACGACAGGGGCTGGACCACGGGATAATTGACCTGTTCTGTTAATTCCCTCGGAAGCATCTGGTACTAGCAACCATTGGAAGACAGGATACTGGACTAGAGGGCCCATTGGTCTGACCCAGTAGGGCCGTTTTTATCTTCTTTGGGGGCCTGGACTTTCTCTCACTATGTTTTTGTTGAGAAGATGGCACAAAGGGGCACTGATTTTAGTTGGGGCCTCTACACACTAATGTAATATTAATAAATAATAACATTTGAAGTAGAAACTTTTTTGTAAAATTGTGGCTGTATTGCTGACTTGTGATCATCATCATCGTCATCAAAATATGAACTACTTAGCAGCCTGAGTTGTGTAAATGGTCTGATATAAAATTGACTTACAGAAACAAGTATCTCCTATTGGAAAGTGAATTTTAAATACGTCTAATTAATGACAATCTGAGGAAAATAATTATGACTTTGTGGTGTCATACCTTTTTCTTTCCAAATAAAAATTATTAATCAGTGGCATTATGGCTGCTGTTTTATATCCACAGTGGGAGCTACTCCTGTAGTTGTGAAGTGAAATTCAGTTTATAAAAAAAGGAAAAATTGGCAAGAATTCATTTTTGGCAAGAGCAAAAAAAAAAAAAAAAAGCTGATATACAGTTTACAACATAAAAAGGGAAAGGAAATGCCAGAGCTACTTTTTGTCAAGCCCAAATGGAAGGAGCAATGATCCATCCAGTTAAGATTATTTTAGAAACAATCTATAATCCAGTGCTACAGATTTTTGAAAATTGTCAAAAAAATTGTTGAGCTTTATACTGTGCAAGGTTTATTTTTTTCCTCCAAAAAGTGAGTTGAATTGCTAAGTCAAAGAATATTTGATATTCTTTAAGATCACAAGCCAAAAGAAACTCTCATTGAAACTACAGATCTACTCGTTATTATTAATAATGAAAAGAATTAGTGGTGTATTAAAACAGTAAAGTATCTGATTAGAGAACTCTAACATCAAGGACAGCTATATAAGCAAAAATACTTTTTAAAAATTTGTGCTATGGCTGTTGTCATGGTAACTGGAAGCTGGAAGCAATGTAATTGAGTGCAGGATAACTATACAGTTAAGGTCATTACTGTATAGGGAACAGGGCTCCCAAGTTCCATGTAAATGTAGTTTTCAGACACTAAAGGTAAAATCGTTATTGATTTTGAAGTTTGGGAGTCATTTTGGGTGTGACAATCCCTTCAGAAAAACTCTCTCTTAAGAAGTGAACTCTGTGTGAGTGACTAAGGAAGAGGTAAATCTTTCCTATTGGCAACACTGTTTCCTGTTCACTTTAAAATGGAAAAGCCTTATCGCTGAAACACACACCAAAATCTATTGCGGTAAATCAGTTTAAATTTTCTATGCTTTTAGTAATGTTAGTTACCATTTATTTCAACTTATATTAAAAATTAATTTTCAAGAGCCTGATTCTGCCACTCTTACAGTGATTGGGCAAAATATAATATGGCAAAATAGCAACATGAGGGAATATTAACAGAACAAATCAGAATAGCATGAATAAACAAATGGCTCAGCTTTTGAAACACTGATCATCAGCTGGTGTAATGCCTGCCGTGTTCCCTGAAGTCAGTGAAGCTACACCACTTTACACCAGTGGCCAGTGTTACTTTGAGGGTTGTTGTCAAGCACATCACTGCTTCTTCCAAAGTGGGACAAGAAGGAGAAAAGTAAGCTGTCAGCGAGGCAGTATATAGCTCGCCTGCAGCAATATGCACAGACATAATTAACCTATGGAACTCACTGATGCAAACTATGGTGATCAAGACTTTGGCAGAATTCAAGAAAAGATTAGAAATTTACAGAGATAATGAAAACTCCACTGTTACATGACAGGGGATAAAAATGTGATTATACTTATTTTTTCTGGGCACAGCCATTATAGCCCTAGTGTTAGAAAGAAACTTCCTCTGTGGACCTGTTATTCTTAAATTGCCATTTACAGTGTCTTGAATCTTTTCTGAAGACTGTTACTAACCACTGTCAAACACAGATCACTGGACTAGATGGAATATTGGTCAGATCCGATATGTAAATTCCTATGACCACATTTAGTGGACATTTAGTGGACCACATTTCATTGAGTCACGTTACCAATCAGTATCCCAAAATTAGCTAATATCTGCTTCCAATCCATAGTCAGGCACATGGAGATGAAACATCTTGGCTTCAGAAGCAATCTGTTAAGGGACTGGTCCGGTTGCGTGCTATGCTGAGTGTACTGACGTTAGGGACTTCATTAGTTAACAGATCTCTTTGCTTTACAGTTGCAGGGTTTTGGGTTGGCTTTACACAGTAGTTTCCTGATTTTTCATATTGCATATCTTTTAATCAGTGTTGATATATTAAATTTTGATTTTTATGATGATCTGATCCTAGCTGAGCATTTTACACTTTTCCCCCACAAAAGCTTGACTTGCAGAAGTAAAAAAAAAAACCAAAACAGGTATTGTATTATATACTTCGCCTTAGCAACAAGATATTTGGGGAGAAATCATCCAAGCTTGAAATAAAATCTTTATTGAAAGTAATTCTACATCCATGCCAGTCAGATACATTGTAGGATCAGAACAGATGTCCCAGGGGAAAACTGTGCACAAGTCAGAGTTGATTACTTGGACCTCCTGTCAGTTCTTAACTCATTGACAATGGCTGAGGCATTCAGTACAACTTTGTTTTCTTTATTCAGAAATAAAGTTAATATACTTACCTTAACTGTGCCAAATGTACTGGAAAATAACCTGATAATAAAAGTGCCATCCTACAAAGTGATAATGTCTGTGTTTATAAGCACATTTTGACAGGGCTTTTGCAGCTTAGTTGTGCACTATTAGGAAGGAAGTACATGTCCCAAACGATGCACAGATAGCCTATCAGGTTTCCTGTGACTACATTTCCTTTTTATTCAAAAGCCTCTGGTATGTATTTTTCTGATATACAGCATATTAAAGTCATTTTCTACTGCACACATCCTTCCACTCAGTGATGTTAGCCATTTTTCATGCAAATCGTTAATGTTATTTGGTATTGCAAGGCTGACCGAGATATGGGGTTTGATTTTGGGAGTCATTTTAAGACATTGGCAACAGTAAGCATCCTTTAGTAAAAAGGTCAAAGCCTTGCTTTCTGAATATGTAGGGGAATTGTGACCAGTCATAGGGTTAGCCAGTTCAGCCTAGATGGTGAAATTCACCCTATTCCGGCAACTAGTACAAGGCCTATGCTCCACTTAACCCTTCTTGAGAGATTTACCAATGTAATCAATATAATTCCCTTGATACCAATACCATAAACCCAATTTGTTTGAACTGGTCAGCTCATTGCAGTGCAATGCAGATAAATGTAAATTTTAATAATAAATTGGGATTCTCAATATTTTATGAATGCAAATGAACCTTCCATATTACTTATGTACTTTATGGATGATTTGCTCAGTGGCAGTGCGGTGGTATTCACTAGCTGATGAAGCTAAGTAAATGCAGACACTATGAAGTGAATCTCTAGCTTGCTGTTTGTTAACTTCATATACTATGTTTTGGGGAGAGAGGGTTTCTCTGTGCATATGTACACAGTATCTCAGATTTATTATTTATAGTGGAGCATCAAAGTATTATATTCCAATGTATACTCCTTTCAAAATGTAGTAGGTGGCTTGAACATATAATTCAAAGATTAGAGAAAATACCTAAAATGATTAATATAGTTTTAAACTGCTTTTCTTTCCACCAGCCTGAAATAGTAATGTGCTTAAAATTCCTATTTGCTCCAAAATATTGAATTAAAAATAATAACTACATTAGATTAGTAATAGAAACCAAGTCATAGTGTGCGATATACTAAAACAGAGGTCAGAAAGAGTTCAGACATATTTAAGGGCTTGCTTTAGTTGCAAATAGCTGGCTCCCAGGCCTACAAAAACTTCATAGCTTCTTGCCTTCTGCAGCTGCAGATGCTAATCACAACTCTTTGGGAGTAAGCCCTTCTCTTCAGAGGCTCTGGGACCCAAGATATAGAATTTGGTGTTGCCTCCTTCTCCAGAATAGCCTTCAGGGTCACTCATTTGACTCCCATATATGGTAACTGGGCAGCTGATAATGGGCATTCCCCTAGTTACCTTACAGCTGGAGTTCTTCCTTGGATAAACTGCAATGGAACCATGAAATTGAAACAATGGCTAAATGAAGTTTGAGGATAGGCTCTTATTTGGCCAAAAGACCAAGACCTGAGGCCAGCTGGAGGAAGAAATTCTTCTGGCCATTTGGCTTTCCCCTGAATTTAAGAGGAAGGTATTGTAAAATTTCACTCTCCCCCCACAAGGGCTCCCAGAGCCTGGGCTCCAGCAGAATCTGAATGTCTACACCTGAATGTCTACAATTAAACAGTCCCTTAGCCCGAGCCCCTTGAGCCGGAGTCAGCCAGCATGAGTCAGCCACAAGTGTTTAATTACAGCATACACATACCCAGAGAGACTAAGGTTGGAAACCACAAAGCTATTTAGGAGACTAAACCCAGATTTAGGCACCTAATTTCGCATTGTGATTCAGCAAAACTCCTGCAGAACACTGTAGGTGCCTAAACTCATTTGGTACTGATGTTTTTCAAAGGAAAAATTTCCTAGGCACCTAAGTTTCTGCCTCTGGGCACGTGTGTTGCTGCCTAACACTAGGAGTCTGGATAGCTATCTCATACTTAAGCCCCTGAGCGATTCATGAACCAAGGGAAGACAAGCATTCAGCCACCTAACTTGCCCAATGGCCCTGATCCAATAGGCATACTATGGGTGTGCCTACTAGATTGGGCCCCATTCAAAAGTGAGGTGGTGGTGGTAGAGCCCCTCCCTTATAACTCTTAGGCTAGTGGTTTGAGCACTCACCTGGGATGTGGGAGACTCACGTTCAGTTCCCTAGAGAAAGGATTTGAACATGAGTCTCTCACCTCTTAGGCAAATGCTCTAACCACTGCACTAAAAGTTAGAAGACGGGCACCAAGAACAAGATATTCTGATCTGCAGCTCCCCCGGTCTCTCCTGTTGAAGCTGCTCCACTATGGATATACAATGAACGTGTGATTGGAACAGGGCTGCTAACCATCGGGCCGCTTTAATCGCTCTTTAATTACTTATCTAAAGTGGAACAGTTTCAAGAGGAGAAACTGAGCAAGACCCACATCACACTATGCCAAAGTTCGGTGGCTCAACTGCTCATTTCAGCGGTGGGAGACCCCTATTCAAATGCTTGCTCCCTTTCTTCCACAAATGGGAGGATTGAACCTGGATCTCTCACATCCCAGATGAGTGCTCTGACCCATGGCCCAAAAATTATAAGGGAGCTTCTGCCACCACCTCCTCTGGAAGTTTTCTACATAGTGGGGCATCTGCCGAACTCATTCCTGCAAGAAACCACACCTAAATCAGGAGAGAGGTTTCAGTCTGGATTGTTAGCAGAACTAAATGCCCACCCTACAATCTGGACTCACATGCCTATCTCTCTAGAGGGGTGGGGTTTAGCACATCAGCATCTCCCATTGGCTAACTCAGATGGCTTCCTGCTAGCATGCTGGATTTTGTAAATTGCATTCTCGGGTGCCTATTCATTATATAGGGAGTGTAGGTGCCTAACTCAGCTTTGTGGACTGCAGTGCTCCTCCTGTGATTTTTCTAAGGACCCGAATGTTGGTGCTGTGATACTCAGGCCTTGTCTACACTTACCTCCGAGAGTCGACGGGAGTTATGCAAGCTATACAAGAACTGTGCATAACTCCTGGCGACTTCCCTGCTTCTGTTCTGCGTGCCGGCTTCACTGAGCTGCGTCAACGGGAAATGCGTTCTCATTGACACAGCGCTATACCACTTGAGTAGGTGGTCTTAATATGTCGATTTATGGATTGACTGAGCGGGTCTTTACTGACCACTCAGTCGATCCAGAGAAATTGATCTGACGGCAGCGAATTTGACGCCATCAGTGTAGCCATAGCTTCAATGTTGCAACGCCTATGTCCCTTCATGGATTCCACCTAAGTGACTTGCATAAGGTCTCTTACACATGAAGTTATGGAAAAGTAGGCTTTCTATATGATAGATCCTGTGCACCTAACACCATCACTAATGGACCATCCCTCCTGTCTGTCTGTTTCCCCTAGAGCTAAAGAATCTCCCAGTATTTAGGTAGCTATGGCAGGTGGTTTATAAAGAAATTATGGTCAGACATTTTGCTTTCTTTTAGAGTGTTGCATGGAGGCAGATATTCATACTTGCTAGAGGATTTTTGATAGAGAGAATTTAAATGAGGAAGGGCATTTAAGTGTGCTGAGTAAAGGACTGGGAATGAGGAGACAGAGGTTCCATTTAATCACTGGCTCTCTTTGCGTCTTAGGGAGAGATTTTCAAATTTCTCTAAGGAATTTAAGAGCAGAAATCGCTCTTGTAACTTCTCTATGGCTTGGTTTTCTAATTTGTACAATGGGGTAGTAAACTGTACCCATCTTTGTAAAGTGCTTTAACATCTAGAGATGGAAAAAGTGTTATATAAGTACAAGGTCATTTTGAATACAGTGTGTGTGTGTCTACTGGTGTGTCTATAAATGAGGGGAGAGGGGCAGGAAAGGACTGGAAGTTGCTTGTCTCTAACTGGAGGAGGAAGACTGAGCACCCTTTTCTGTCTCCTCCCACAACACCCAGCTTCCTTAACCTTCCCATGCATAACTCCCTGATCATCACCCAGCCTCCCACTCCCTGAGAGCTATCCTGGTGTTACACCTTACAGAACTGGTCACCCTACCAGTAAGATGTAGTCAACGAACTTTCAGGAGGCCAGTAACCAGACACAGGTTGTGGAATGACCCACTTGACCTCCAGAGTTTTTTTTTATCTCAGGCCTGGGCTTGCAAATCATACTAAGCCAGGGTAACTTTTCATTCAGTGATACACCTCCATGTCCTCTATTGTATTTGGCTTGTACAGTATTTAATTCATTATTTTTTGATTGAACACAAAGCACTTCTGATTAATATTTGAAGATAACACATCTGGGCAAATCATCTTAGTACCACAGAATCTTCTACCATTAGTGTAAAGCTAGTTTGTGCAGGAGGCAGAGCTTTCAAAGGAGCTGGTTCAAGACTGTGAAAAGAACTTCCCCTGGAAATCAAGGCCCTCACAAATCTCACCAGCGACTGATCCAAGTGCAAGGTGCATGTCTTTGACCTTCCTTCTCTAAAACAACCAAATAACAGCCTGTATATTTAAAAAACCCCAAACCCCCAACCAAAATCCTAGTAAAATAAAACACTGCACATGCAATTCTTCCCGTAGGAGGGAGGATGAGAGAAAGAATGTACCATATATACAGACATTAGGCACATTGTTTAATGCACTCCTTGAAGAAGCTTGGGGCTAGATCCACAAAAGTAAGTAAGGAATTGAAATGCTTAACTTTTAGGCACCCTGCAGCCTAGTGAAATCCACAACTCTGAGTTTAGTGCTCAGACTCCCTGTACAATGCACGGAGGGAGTTAAGTGTTTGCGAATGGAATTAACAGAAGCCAGCAAACTAACTATGCTAGCTAGTAGGAAATGCTGAAGGAGAGAGGTGGGTCTAAGCCGCACACCTCAAAGGCAGCTAGGCAACTAACACAGACATGTGGGAGGCACTTTCCTCTAGTTGAGATTCTCAGCTGCGAGCCATCTTCTGGATGTATGTGCCTACATGGGGTGATGGTGGTGTAGGAGGCCTAGGTTTGAATCCCTTCTGTGCCTGACTTGAGCCTAGGTCTCCTACATGGGTGCCTCAGCAGGCTGTTGGATATTTTAGGGTGAGTCTCTTAAAATATCCATTGGAGCAGAGTGAGAATGACTCTATAGGCTAGTGGTTAGGGCACTCACCTGGGTTCTAGTCCCTGTTCTAAATCAGGCAGAAGAGAGATTCAAACCTAGGTTGTTTACATCCCAAGTGATCCCAATCTCACCATTAGGATATTGATTATTGTGAGGTCAGCCTTTTGTGTACATTAGGCATGTTCTGAGGAAGCCTGTTGGATCACTGCCCTCTCCACTCTCCTGGCAAGGGAACACCTAGTTTGAGAATCCTGCTGGGGCTTAGGTACTGAGCTGAACAGCACCAACAGGACTTGGGTGGCTTTGTCCATGGCCACTGGCAGAAATTTAGGCACCTCCAGGTTTAGGTAGCAGTTGAGCAGGGGTTTTGAGGCTCTCAGTGGCACCTAAATGATAGACTTAGGCACCTAAAGTGGCACTTAGGTGCCTAAGTCCCTTTGTGGGCATAATTCTTGGATACTATGATGATGAAGGTGACATAAGAACGTATACAGACCGATAGATTCAGACGCAAATGTATGCATAGCCTTACTCACTACATTCTTGAGCACATCCTTTGTAACTTTTGCCTGTGGAAGCTGGGTTTTTTTTTTAGTTTATTACTGACTTCTACAGCAGACCAGCCTAGTGAGTAGCTCAATCTGTCATGGAGTCATGATCTATAAGTTTTGGGGCCTGCTTATTCCAGGAGGCAGCCAATACTTTCATATGAACATAGCTTTAAGTTTCTAAATGACTTTAATTTTTGTAATTCAAGAATGCCTTAAGCCACATTTCCCTGAAACATGAAAAAATCAAAAAGCAGTGAGGTAACAATCTCACTTGAATCAAGAACTGCAAAAATAGAGCCTTTATCATCAGCACAGCACATCCAAAAATGTCTTTGTAAAATAAATCAAATTATATGAGTTAATTGATTCCAGGCAACATCAGCAACTGCAGGTGGAAACTGACTAACAGGATGTTTATTAATGAAGGACTATTAATCAAAATTGACAATACCAATTCCTGTTTCTTTTATTTGAATTCTACCTGCAATGGCTATGGAAACATTTGTCGAATTTTTAAATGCCGATTTGTAAGACATAGAAATATTAACACTGGGGATTTTATCTGGAGATATAGAGCTATTTGTTTAAACGGTGAAAGGATATCCTAAATCCAATGTGACAGGCAATGCCAAAGATGCCAGTGGTAATTAATTAGCACTTAATTTAGACCACAGAACAACAGGATATGGAATTGGTGCTCAGTGCCATTTCCCCTTAGGCTCCATCTCATGAGGGTCAGGAGTATGGGTGGTGTGTTGAAGGTCAGTAAATAAATTGGGGGAACACATTGACACTGGACTTTTCATGATAGATATCCTTCACCCTTGTAACTGCCTCTGGCTATCATTGACGAGAAAAGGACTGTGATTGTTTCATGAAGAATGCTGTGTACTAGCGTGATTCAAGCAAGGTAGAGTTTGAACTCACATGTCACAAACTAGTCACACTGGATGCTTCCTAAAGAAACAGAACTATTCCAGCGCATGTCTATGCTAGAAACACACTTTTAAACACAGCAGGGAAAGCTTGAGAAAGCCTGACAAGCAAACAAATGCATTTTAAAAAGTTCTTAAATTTGCTAGATTTGTGAACTTAGCTTTGGCTAATTAAAATAAATGGAAGATTTTAAAGTGAGGGAAGAAATTAGGTCAGTAAGAAAAAACACGCACTTCTTCATTATGCTGTGGACTTTGTCTCTAATCACAATATTCAGCAGTTATATAGAACTGTCCATCCCGAGATCTCAAAGGTGGGTTAGCATTATTTTTTGCATTTTACCATTGAGGAAACTGGGTGGCTGAGATGCTAAGTGATATTTCCATGATCACACAATGAGTCTGTGCAGAAACTAGACAGCCGATCTGCTGACTCCTAGTCCATTTGCCTAGTCGTTGCATATAGCCCCCTTTGGACAACACATTCAAAAGAGAACGTGAAAAGCATGCAGGAGGGCCTGCAAATGAGTTAGTAAGGCTGTACACAATTGCGTATAACGGCAATGGTTTATTTTAAATTTGCTGGTGAGAAAAATAAAAAGCTGATAACCCCTTGCATTGTGTAAAATAATATAATCCTCATCCATCATAGCAGGCTTAGTGCTTCAGCCAAACAGTGCTATCACTAACTGTCTCCGCTTCTTTACTCTTCTCCCAACAACTGCAATCTCTGGGGAATGAGATGGATTTGGCATACCCAGAAAGGGGCATATGATCCTGCCTGCTACAAATACTCTACTTGCTCTAATACAGCCCATTTTGTTCCTGTAGCAGTTCAGCTGAACTGGCAGTTGGCATTAGCATTGCTGTTCAGGGATACCAATCGTTTTCTCAAGTTGCTAGCTACAAATGATACCCTGCCACACTTCAGAAAGTGATATTTTCCCCCATGATACCAGATGTAGAAACAGCAGAGCTGGTAGTGTGCCCCCTTCACACAGATTTAATTGCTATGGCAGATCCTCTGCTCACTGCACTACCACAGCTTTATATAGTAGTTTCCCCAACAGGGCTGTGTTATTTCACCAGAGAAATACCGGGCCAGACAACAGATGTCAGAAAATATCCCAGGGAACCATCAGGTTAGTATTTACCTTTGCTTTCACATCACCATGCTCCTTGCAGTGCCCTGTACATATCACCTCTAGCCCATGGGTGAAAACCCCATTGTAATCAATTGCAAAACTCCCATTGCTATCTATTCCTTAGCCTGGTGCAGTGTGTTGAAGCTGCAATAATCCCATTGGCAGCAAAGATGTGGACACAAAATATATTTCCAAAATGTCCAATTTCTGACTTAATGCCCACATGTAGCCATTTGGCTGAAATTTTCAAATTGGGGTGCTCAACTTTAGGCAACCTGTTTGAAAATGTAGCTGTTCCAATGTGTCATGAAAGCCTTGATGACAAACTTAGCTTTACCCTGCCAACCATAATTTTTATCCAGTAACATGAATAGAACAGTTTCTGTTCTATATGGCATGGGATATTCTTTGGAGTTGTGATAAAGGAGGGTTGGCAGAGCATGGCTTCATAAGAATCAGAGTACAACTGCACGTCCTTTGCTGTGAAATTCTAACAATGTATGTGCTCTATAGTTATTCCAAGTCCTGAAAAACCTGTGGGTGTTGGTCCACTAACGTGTGCCTTCTGCAAAAAAAAGAAAAAGAAAAACAAAAAACTGACCCATCCCTAGATCTTTTTCCTAGTATCCCTCTCTTGTTGATAGGATGAAAGTTTATACACATTGGCCTGCCTAGGAGCAATCATTGAGTATGGTACGTGAACTCTTCACAAGCTACTAGTGCAACATACATACATACATATTTGTATCAGATTTGAAAGACGCTTTAACATGCCTCTCAGCATCACAACTGCTTTGTGACTGATATAAAATATAATGAAATGACTATCTCTTAAATGCACTAGTGAATACATGCCATCCAGACTTTTTGATTTATTTAAACTTATGTACGTTTCATAACCCCATGAGCAATGTATTTATTATGTCAGCATTGTCTTTTCTACCCACACTTTGTCTTGTCCACTCATCTTAGCTTGATATTTATTCTTTATGCATATATTTAGCCCCTTGCACTAAATGCCCCAAATGTCTGGAATAAGTCTTTTCCATGCATCCTATTCTGTAGAATGCACCCTTTGCAGACTCTGCAAGTTTTGGAGGTTTCCATGTCTTCCCAAATTTAAATAGGGATTAGGTAGCTCGTTGGCCCTCTTGTTTGTTCAACTAACTATCTGCCTGCAGGATTGCTTCAGCGGGTCATGTGATCATGGCTGAACCCATCCTAATTGCCTCAGATGCACTACAAATGTCCACAGTTCATTTTCTGTCATACTAAAGTCACAGTTTTTGGCTTTCTGCCTCCGCTCCATTGAATACTGGTTTAGACCACCAGCTTGTAATTGTGGGAATGTCTAGAACTGAAGGCTTATTTTTACATTACATTTGTTTCTAATTGTGGTCATCCAAATCTTTAGTACCTGGCTGATCTAGCACTGGACTGTAGCTCCCTGGTGAAT
>ML675620.1:53419016-53487668 GCA_007922155.1 Mesoclemmys tuberculata
TATGGGGGGGCATAGCAGGGGTCTACTGAAGGAAGAAGAGGGTGTGGCCAGGGGATTGCCATGTTCTGGCTGCTCATAGCTGCCACAATGGCCTTAGGGACTGTTGCTGCCAGAGTTCAAATTAGGAGCCTGAGAACTGTCCAACATGTGCTGGGGGCTGAACTAGTCTCTAGCAAGACCCTGGATTACAGGATGTGCAAAGATGAGGTGCTTCCATTTTAATTCCTACATGGCACTGAGCTGTGAATTAGACCCCTGTGCCTCTGTGATGTGGTCAGGGTCAAATAGCTGCCTACAAGTCTGCAGGTTTCTATGTAACCTCTCCTTCAGATACACTTGAAAAAAACTCCTCAAATCACTGCCAGCTTTCATGTAAATTTCCTTAGAACAGGCGCAGTGGAGGGGGCTTGAACTGCACCACATCTAATTTGCTGTGTGATTCCTATTAACCCTTTCGATGAGGCCTCAGCTGCAGCATGTTCGGCAGCAGCACTCTTTTAATGAACTATCTTCAGTGCAAAGAGGACACTTCATATATACAGGGTTGTGCTACAGGTGTGTTTTGCCCAGCGTGTAGTAAGGCAGTACCAAAGTGGTTAATCGTTCATTCCCATAGCCTCTAAGGCCCAGATTTTTAAGGTATTTAGGCATTACTATATTCAGTGTTGCAAGGCCTAACCGATTTAAGAGCCTAAATCTCATTTTTTAAAAGGGATTTAGATACATAGGAGCCAAAATTCCATTGACAGCTCATTGGAAGTTTAACTCCTAAATGTCTAAATCTCTTTCAAAAATGGGATTTAGGCTTTTACATCATTTAGGCACTATAATGCTGAGGGCAGCAATGTCTAAATACCTTTAACAATCTGGGCCTAAGGGCCAGATTTTAAAAGGTATTTTAGGTGCCTAAAAGGATAGTCAGGTGCCTAGTGAGACATTCAAAAGTGTCTAGTGTGCATAACTCCTGTTGAAATCAATGGGAGTTAGGTGCCCTGGCACTTCTGAAAGTTCCATTATGTGCCTTGCTCGGCCTTCAGACAACTCAACATCTTTTAAAATCTGTCCCTAAATTCCTTATAAATAGTGAATCTTCTTTGCGCTCGCCTCCTTGGTCCTTACACTGAACTCAGATCTGGAGCAAACATGAACTGAGCCACAAGACAACTCTGGATCCTTATATTCCCATATTTGTCTTTCGGTCCCTCTGGTTGGACTTGCAGATCTCAACTTACCTGCTCTCTGGCAGTTTTCTGAGCTATCAATAGGAATTTTATTAATGAGGAGGATTAAGTTGTGCTGCGACTGTGCTGGAACCCATGTACATACAAACTGCATGTGTGTTTTACAGGAAGCCCCGGCACTATTTCCAGCTGCTAGAGATAACTGCAAATTTCTTAGGGACAGTAGATATTAATTCCAAGTGTAATTTAAGCCCAGTGTACAGAAAAGAATGATCTATTCAGTCACTAGGATAGTGTACCGATCATAGTTACATGACAGTGCAACATAACTCAGTATCAATCTGTAATGCAAAACTAGATAGCATATAGTATTATGTACGGTAAATATAATGTGGAGAATAATCCTGTTGGGAGACAGAGGGTCAGATTCTGCATTCTGTTTTGGCCCCTTTGTGCCGCTCCAGAGGTGTTACGGGACAGATAGCAGATGAAACCAGCACCCAGGAATATTCAGTGTAAAGGGGTTTGCAGAGGCTATAGAAGTTTCAGAACAGCTGTATGCCACCTCTCTTACAGTCCTTAGCGTAGCAATATGGGGAGGAAGCAAGACGAGAGTCTCTAGAATCTGAGTATGAAATCAGGCTGAATAAGAATGCTAAAGTTGAGACGATTACCTGAAACAACAGGACCTTCTCCAATTCTGCCTGCAGCATCTATGTATAAGGCAGAGCTTCTCTTGATCATTCCCTCCCAAACTTCTGGTACAACCTGTGCTGTCCCACACTAAGTCTTTTTCTCCATGCCCCTAGAGTCTCCTCTCTCCTTTACCTGTACAGAAGCTGTTTCTAGAAGTAGCAAGGATGAGGAGAGGGCCCTGAGTGGGGCAGACAGCCCTAAAGGGTCCATCTCTCTAGGCTGCTCCTCTCCTTCTCCCCAGCTCTCCTACAGGGATGGGCTCAGAGCAGAGAATGGAGCAACTGACAGGAGAAGTGCCAGGAAGGAGACAGTCAGGTAGCTTCTGACAAAACAGCAGCAGTGCCTTCTAGTTGCTGGGTGTGAGAACTGTAAAGGAAAAATCCCAGCTTCTGAGACAGAGGCAACTAGTTGAGACTTGTGACACAGGAGACGATACATCTATCATACTCTCTCAGCTGTGGGTTAGCCGTTCCACAGATTTATGATTTTACATTGCATCATAATGGGTAATGTATGAAAAGATAAATATTTTCCATTTAGTAACATCTTGCTGGGTTTTCATCTAACTCTATAATTTTAATTATAAAATGAACATAACCTGTATCAAATTATAAATATGTTAACATATTGAACGAGGACAAGAAAAATAAGCACCAGATTTTATGCTATACAGGCACATGAAGGTATAGTAAAAAAATCTGGTTTCCTTGACCACATTGTCATAATATGCATACATAACTGCTTATTGAATCCAGGCTGTGTAGACAACAGCAAGAACACTGGCTCCAGACCATCACAATGCATGCCCACAACAAAGAGGAGCAAAGAACAGGCTCTTTCATTGTGTGTTTCTAAGTATTACCAAAATAAGGGCGAAAAACGTTACCTCTGTCTGAAGTATCTCTATGTATCCATGCATAAGTTATTAACTGTGCTCCCTGAACACTATGGCTGAAAATATTAATATATTCAAATTATATTCTAGCTACTGCAAAAACAGTAGATCAGACAAATATATTAAAATCTCTTTAGACAAAAGGAGAAGTGTTATTTATATAGTTTCGCCTCCTTTACTTAAAGTCTTGAACATAAACCTTCACCATGCATAACATACTAGAAAGCAAGAGTATCCTTTGATATCTGAATGTGGATTTAAGTTCAAATGTAACCATAACACACTACTATTATACTTCTCATAAACAAATTTTCACTGATATTATGTAACTTGCGCTGTTCATAGAGCAAGAAAGAAGCAAAAATACAAAGCTGACTGTAATGCAAGGATGCCTTCTTTCAAACCCTGCAGGTCAAAACATCCTGGACCAAATCCTGAGGTTTGGCCAAACTGCATACAGCAGGTATTGAGAGTTGCAAAGATGGCTTAAAGCCACATTTGGATGCCCCTGATCTTAAGGCCATCTTGTGTAGGGCTGGTTCCTTGGCTTAATTTAGAGAAAGATAAAGACTGATTGAGTTTCTCAGTTGCTAACTGCTGTAAGGGGCCAGAAGAGCAATCAGAGGTCGGCACAGTCATGCCAAAGTCTTCTTTGCGCCCACTATGCCCCTTTTTCTCTGTTACGTCAGCAGTGGTGGTGCTGGGAAAGGAGTAAACTTTTTTTGTTACTGGAGGATTCCTGCTTTGCTTTGGTGTGATCCTCCTGCAGATTGACTCTCCAGCTGTGTGGTTAGATTACACCAATGATGCAGCAGAAAGTGACTGCACCCACACACAAGAATCTGGCCTACTGACTTTAATACTAAATGTTTACCCAGTGTGCATGGTGAAATTTCACCAAGCTGACTTCCAAGTCTTCACCAGATCCTTTAGACAACAGTAAACTGTTGGTTAACAATTATAAGAACATATTTCAAGTTAAAAGGCCTTTGCTGTGGCCAGTAGCCAGTCATCCATAAGATATTTTCCTTTCTACCATGCTTCAGGATTTCTGAATGCCTTGTGAAGAGATACTGCATAAGTGACAGCACACTATTGCTATGCAGATTTGCATTCCTGCCAATGGGTGTACTAAGGCCTTTTATTGGTGACAGCGAACAAAGTAGGTGGTCGTCTACCTCTTTTCTCACTTAAAAAAAAAAGGTGACATTTTTCACTGCCTGAAATGTCTGTGGAAGCATAGATACTGGTTTAGCTCACTATGAATTATTAGTGGAAAAGTGGGTCTCGGAAGAATGTTACATCTGAAATATTTTTCGTCACTTGAACATGTGCTGTCCAGAGCTGGCCCTGTTTTACCAGTTACAGGGAACAAACATTTCACATTCACAGATGCTCCTAATTTGGTGCGGTTTGGAGTGTAATTTAGATCAAACGTATCCATGTAAATGAGTCAGGGTTTCTTAATTAGGTGCTCTAAAGAAAAAAACTTGGACCACATCAGTAGGTGTGGGTGTGGTGCCCACAATACTGGAGTTTTTTCTATAGACAAAGCTTAGTTTTATTCAGGCATACTGTAGGTCTTTTTGGTTTTTAAGGCACAATAATAAATCTGCAGATGGCATAGACATAAAGACGCTACTTCAGAGGAGCTGTCTAAAAACACTGTCTCTTTGGCAAATGCCTTAAAGTAGGTCTTTCTGCTGTGATTTAGGTTTATATTTCATTGCCAGCTTTTTGTTCCCATTATAAATAGGGTGCATTCCAGTCCGCAGATTTGCTCTTAATTTTTTCAAACTCGTATTTGTTTACAAGGATTTGTAGATCTTCACAAGAAAATGGCCAAGATCCTGTTAGAAGTACAAATACTGCACTTGACCACAAATAGAGATGTATGGTGCTGATAATTTGGAGATGTTGAAAAGTGAAATGCTACTCTCTGAAGGCAAAATATATTGATTTCTCTTAAGATGATGACTGAAATAGTTGTTGCTCGTTTTGCAGTGTGTGAAAAATGATCTGATCTAATACAATTTCTGCAGTTTTATAAGCGATGTTTATCCATTGGCCTGGTTCATCAGAATTTGGTTTTGATTTTATATATTTGTCACTGACAAGCATGTATTTTTTATTATATCTCTAGCTATTGATCTAAAAATAATATCAAGGTCTGTTTTTCCATCAAAGTGCTGGGGAGCTACATGCCAAACTCTCACTAGCATTAATGAGTTACCTGCAAAAATTCTTTTTCAATTGATGGTAGAATTGATTTCATTGTGTTAAATTAATCATTTTGTACAGAACACTGAGATTTTGGCATTTGTCTTTTTTTCTGTAAGAAACTTCTAGATTGTGAATTTCTAGATTTTCAATAAGAAAATTTAAGAAACTTCTAGATTATGTATTTTGCAGCCTCATTTGAGAAACTCCAGGAGTTTGAGTAACTGAAATGAAAAACACTGCAATTAATCCCTTGGTGACCTGGTTCTGCACTTCAACATGTTGGGATCCAATCCTTTAAGATACAAAGAGCCTCCTCCAGTGTGCTGAGCACCCCCAGGATATTTGGATTTAAAAGAACTCAAAACTCAAAGGGATTGCAAAACCACGTAAATTAAACCCACCAGTAAAGTTCACTGGAATTTGTGCAACCCAGAAGCACGACCCACACGTGGTCCTCATTATGTAGGTAGACTAAGGACCTGACTATTTCAGAGTAAATAAGGAAGAGAATCCAGAACTTGTGATATACTGCATGACCTTAGGAAAGTTACTTATCTAAGTCTCAGCTCTTCCATCTTTACAATTAGGAAAATAAAACTCATCTACCTTAAAGGAGAATTGAGACTCCGTATTTGTAAAGCAAATGCTGATTTTTGGGTCCAACGTGCTATGTGAATGAAAAGTAAAAGTTCTTTGGGGATAGTGTGTACCTTATTTTTGTACACACCATGCTCTTTGGGGTCCACCACAGTATAAATATTTAATCAAAATATTATTATTTTTATCATTCCGTTTTTATTGCAATTTCAGTTCAGTACATTTCCACAATGGTGGCACATAGAAAATACACCAGGTGTAGTCACCTGCCAGATTCTTTATGAGAATTAGATTTTTTTTAAAAGTCATGAAAGACAGTAAAAAGTATATCTAAACTCACAGGAAAATGCAACTTGCACTATTTATTATATTTTCCCTTAAAACACTGTGAATTTGCAAAGTTCACATGATGCTAAAGAATGAATAATCTTTGAGGAATGTTTTATTCCACATTAAGAGTTGCTGTGTGGCATTGTTGTGGACTCTATGATATATATACACACTTTAGCATTTAATATTAAAGATTTTGTTGCTTTTTTGACTAACAACTTTGGATTTTTTCAGTCTACTGTCTTGGTGCAAATATGCTGAGATGTACATTCTTCATGTATTGAGAGTGTCCCCATGCCAGCAGAGGGAGAACATATTAATTTTAATTAATATAGTATACCCAAAATGTGCTTAATGGGATAAAAATTGATTCAACTTCTTTTCTGAGTAACCTAGAGGAAAACTGCACTTAGACAGGTTAAATATTTGCATTGCTTGAATCTCTCTCTGAATCTTTTATATAGATGAGATGGTGATCAATTGTTTTCCATGTCCACCAAAGGCAGGACAAAAAGTAAGCAGCTTAGTTTGCAGCAAGGAGCATTTAGGTTAGATATTAGGGGAAACGTTCAACTCTAAGGATGGGTAAGCACTGTCGCTGGTTACCCAGGATGGCTGTGGAATCCCCACCATTGAAACTTTTGAAGAATAGGTTAAATAGACATCTGCCAGGGGTGATCTAGAAATACTTAGTCCTGTGTCAATGCAGAGGGATGGACCCAATAACCTTTGTGGTCCCTTCTAGCACTACATTTCTATGAAACAGTAAAAGCAGGTGTCATGTGCAAAAAAGTTCCTTTATAATATATTTTACATTTACCCTTTTTGTGCCAGAAAATGGTAAATGAAATTTCATATAAGGCTTAAAATCTTAAACCTACAAAAGCCAAGCATCTTTGACTGCCATTAGAGTCCTTTGGGCAAGAGGGTAGGTCCCCAGCCACTAGGTGCATTACTATTCATTCACATTCATGCCTCTTCAGGTGAGAAGGCAAATTTTCTCCTCTTCAGATTCTCAGCATCTGCTCCCTTTGCTCTATTTTGCAGCACTGGGACACAAAATGTCCCTGTTCCCACTGTTGGTGTTCTAGCCCTATAGCTCTAGGCTAAAAGATGCTCAAGATCCTAAGTAAGGCCCTGATTCAGGAAACCATTTAAGCACATGCTTAAATTCAATTGATTTCATTGAATTGCTGATGCTGATGTGCTTTTCTGAATAGTGAGGCTTTCCTGAAGCAAGACCTAAATCTCCATTCACTTCTGTCTTCAGGTTTCAGGCCTCCTGCGATCTCCCTGAGGAGAGAATCTGCTGAACTTCTCTGCACCGCAGACTGCTTCATAATGAATATCTAAGCCTGGTGAATTTTCCTCGATTTGGGGTTTCTTTCTGAAAGGCTTGCACAGTTGTATATGAGAATTTTTCTGCTATGTAAAAGAGAGTTTTCCTGAGCCTAGATTTACTATCTAAGCCTATCCAAACCTGCTGATCTGCTGGTCAAGTAAAATATGTACCATACTTTAATAAATGAAAATCACATGTGTAACTTGCATCTTTTCTCCTCCACGGAAAAAATAAATATGGAAATTTTGCAACCATCCCATGCTAAGTATTACTAGTTGTCAGACAATAGCTTTAATTTCTGATTTATCCTCGGCATTCTGGGTATTGCTGCTGGACTTTTCATCACATTGTCATTCCTGCCTCTTGCGTGGGCTATTGTTTAGCTCTTCATACGTGCGGCTCCTTTTTTTTTAAGTTGGTAAAAATAAATCTATTTTGTTAAATGTAGTTTTCAGAAGCCGGTGTGCTTTGGAATGCAGTAAAGCCAAAACACACTGCTGTGTTTGTTTGTCTGTTTTCAGTTGCTGGATGCTTTTCTGTTCATGGTGTTATAAGGAAGTGGGGAACAATTCTTTTTAAAGCAACTAATAGACAAACCTCTGTAATACTTTCATGCCTTGTGTTAGGGTATTTGTTTTGTTCTGTTTTTTTGATCAACAACACCACTGCTTAATGAGGGACTTATTTGTAGTGAAATTGATTCAAGCCACTATTATTAAAGAACTGATAGTTTTAATGGGGGACCAGAGATTCTGATAATTTCATTTCTGACTGAAAGGAGGAAAAAAACTAGGATTGTAAGTGAATGACTGTAGCATAGCAAAACACAAGTGGCCTAAAGCGTAGGCAAATGGAGTGAACTAATTTATCAGACTTAAAGGTGAATCGAAAGGAATTGGCTTCCATCCGGAAAAGGCAGCCAGATAGGCCACAGTAACCGATCCATGTGATAAACCGGGAGGCAACTGCAAAACTCCCCAGACAACTTGCCTGATGTGCTTGCCAAGGAGCCAGATGCTGCTGCTGGAAGAATATTGGCCACACTTGGGCATCCGGGTTCAATGCCTTCCACTTGAAGAAGAGGGAGAGGGATTGCTAAGAGGCACTGTCTTTTTGTTTAATTCTTACAAAAGATACTTATTAATATAGTAAATAACACATTTTAATGCTTTTGAGGGGAAAGGGTATGACATTCAAGGATCTTTGTCAATAATACAGTGTTTGGTACTTTAGACGTTTTGCGTTAGTGCATCACACTAGAGAGGCATGAAAATCCTGTGGCTACAGCAGCAGACTCTGTGCAATAACTTTGAGCTTGCTGCCTCTGCCACTGATTTACTCTCTGAGCCTGGGTAAGTCACATAAATTCCCTGTGCCTCAGTTTTCCAATCTGTAGCATGTTTATAATAAGAGCTACCTCCAAGAAGAGTGTTGTGAGAATTACTTCGTTAATGTTCATAAAACACTGTAGGATTCATGGATGGAAGGTGCTGCTTCTCCTCACTTGAGATTACAAGTCTCAGTTTGTGAAGTAGTTTCTGTGGAGAGGGTGATTTCACGAATAGAGGATGGTTACTTCGTGTGGGACGAAATTCACGCTTGTGCAGATTGCCCGTGCATCACGGATGTCCTGTTTAAGCCTGTTTAAATTAGGATCTAAATGGGATTTATAGGTTTACGTGGACTTCGGTGGTTCCTAGGCTTAGCTGGCCCTCTGCACAGGAGTGAATATTTCTTCTGATGAACAAACAGGAAGGAAGGGTAGGTTGCTGTGCAGTCACAGTTCTAGTTTCATGAAAGAGGAAATAAGTAATTGAATGGGGAAGAGGGACACAAAATGCTGCATCAGCAGAATATGGATCATATTCTTTAGCCTTTTTACTGAGAAAAATCCCCACTAACTTCAGTGGGAGTTCTGCTGCATTAAAGATAGTAGAAACTGGCCTATTGTTTGTGTTTTATATTTTTATAGAAGGTATCAGGGGCCTCTTAGATTCAACTAGTTTGTAAAACACTGGATGAGGAATTAAACTGGCAAATGCCATATGATTTGTCTACCCAGCCCTGAACTGTGTGTGTTTTACCTTACATGTTATTTGGACAGATTTCACGTAAAATCAGTGGGAAACTCAAGGTTTTGCCCTTCTGTTGCAAAACGCTTAAAACAGCAAGTGCCTAAAAACCTGATATCCCATTTGCACTGTAACCTAGATCCATGCTTGCCTTAATGGGTGCGACCCTCTGGACTTAATAAATGATATTGTATCGATAGAATTTATCTTACAATGTTAGCTGTTTTTCTTTAAAAGAATGCAAGCTTTCTTTGATGCGCATTCTGTTCATGAGGGAACTCGGTGCAGTTTAGATCTTGTGGCCATTCTGAGACAGACAGGCTGGCTGGGCACAGTGTGGGCAGACATTATACATACTTTCCAGTTCAGTTCTGTCAGTACTTCACTGTTCTGTTCTGCTGCTCCAGCACTAGACCGCGCTTGCACAGCAATGACTGTTTGTGTCAAATATTCTGGATGGGCTTCTAAAGACTAGAAAGAGAGACCCTTCTCCTCCAGGTCCTTTCATGTGTGACCGACATCTGATCTGACCCCACTTCTCCAGGACTGAAAAGCCATGGAAAGAATCTGCTGTGCAACCTTGCTTTCATCAAGATTGATAATATTCAATTAGGCTAAGCAGAGTATTCCTTATTAAGGCCACATCCTCTCAGCAGTGCCACACATATGTATGGCTATATCTACACTTGGAGCTAGGGTTATGATTCCCAGCTTGCATAGACATATATACTCATCAAGGTAGCATGCTAAAAATAGTAGACTGGTAGCATTGGGGGGGAGCAGATGGGCTAGCTGTCCCGAGCATGGCTTTTGGGCAGGCTTGTACATGGGGCATGTAGCCTGTACTGCTGTTTGCTGCTGCACATGCTATTGCAGATACGTTACTATTTTTAGGGCGCTAGCTTGAGGAGAACTGGCTCAAGTATGTCTATGTGAGCTTGGAACCATACATTTAGCTCCCAGTGTAGATACAGCCACTTTGTTGGCTTCTGGGACGAATAGGGGAATTCTCCAGCTGTCCTCTGCCAGTGCCCAGCTGTGCCTTACATAAGAGTTCGGCAGCTGATACTCCAGCCTAAGCGCTCTATGGTTTGCAGCCTCCTTTACCTCTACACGGAAAGAATGGAGGATATGAGTAGTGATAGATTCTCCAGCTGCTCCTGTGATGGCAGCAGAGAATCCCCTATAGACTTAAACTTCACGGTGTGCAGGGGATTTGCACCGCCAGCACATTAGCCTCACAACGTGAAGGGCTCTCTGTAGCAGTGAAGTTGAGAAAAGGCTTTTCCCCTGAAACTGAATTCCTGAATCAGAACAAAGCCACAAGAGTCCTGTAGCACTTTAAAGACTAACATATTTCTGCAGGCATACGCTTTCGGGGGCTACAACCCACTTCGTCATATGCAGATTCAGAACAAACCCATTTACTTACACAAACAAACAAACTCTAAACAATTTGGGGTGAACACTATTGGTGAATACGGAGCAAAGTTTATGCCATGACTCACCTTGTGCAACTCCACCAGTTTCAAAGGAACTGCAAGAAGCGTGAGCCAGTGCAGAAGCTGGCTCATTGACTGTAGTTTTTCAGAAGAGCCACTGAAAACATCCCAGTACCCAATTCTGCTTTCATATACGTCTGTGTAATCTGCTTACATCAGGTGTGAATTAGAGCAGAATTGTTCCCCGAATATAACAGAAGCATTCTCATGATGGTTTCATACATGCATTTATTCAGAGTCTCTGCAAGCAATGTCCCTCTTTAGTTCCTACAGATTTTGATTGCATGGCAGGACCGCTAGATGTTTGATAATGTTTGATGTTTAATAAGATTCCAGCATGGACGATAGGGCAGAAGGGAGACGGGGCTGCTGAGCTACATGCACAAAAGCACATGTGCTCAGTAGATGTGCTGGCTGCACCAAGACTGTGTGGCGAGTTCCACACCATTCTCAGTATGGTGAGGTGAAGACCCAGTCTGCGCCCAGGTGTGTATAGGTGCAAGGGAGTTAATTGGAGCAGTACAGTGGGTATAGCTGGGGCAGTAGTGGAAGGATGTCACCTACAGCATTCTAATGAGTCAAACAAGCAGCCGTTTTTGGTGGCTTGTTGCTCAAAGTAGAATTAAGGTTGCTTCACTGGGCTGGGATACCAGGAGCAATGGGCTGGCCATGCTTTCTGAACTGTCTTACTCCCACCTGGATGATGTAGCCAAAACAAAATCGTGTATATATATATTTATACGTGATTAGATTCTGCGTGTAGCTCTAATCAACGATAGCAAGATGGGTCATTGTACAGGAAGTGGTGAGTAGCTTGTATTATAGCTATATTTTAGTATGATGTTGCTAAGTGATCTGAATCTAAAGGAAAGATAATTTCACCTGTTGTTGTACCTAAGTGAAACAGTTCTCATTTTACCTGCATGGATTTAAAAGAAATACAATGTCTGTATTTGTTGTTAATAGAGAGAGCAATGTATGTATTTTCATTTACCCTGATCTATTGGGCCTCCATGCTTCTTAAAGTGTATCCCTTCCTGCCCATTGATAAACTGTGGTCCAAGACCTTTATTCCACCTCTTCAATTCTGTTGTCATTTGTTTCCCATATAACTTTCTACCCCAGCTTCCATATCATGGAGCCAAGACTCATAAATAGTTCCTTCTCTCCATTAGGATGTGCTTATACGAGTCAGCACCACATGCTGACTTTCTTCAGACAGATTAAGAATATTGCTTCCATAATGCTCATAGTCCCAAATGGTCCAATTTATCATTCTTTCCTATCTTGCCTATCATGTCCAGTCTACATTGCACTGCTGCTGTGCTAGTGTACTCCACTATTATACCTGCTGATTCTCTGGGCTTTGACATAATGATAATTGGAAACGCAGCTATTCCTATTTGGATGAATAGAACATGTGTATATTTAGATAACCAATCTGCCCTCCTCCCTTCTGTGGTATTATGATCAGTCCATATACTGAGGACATATGCAACTACTAAGGATCATTATTGAATTATTTGTATTGCAGTAGTGCTCAGCTGTGTCAGGTGCTCTATATGCACGTAGTAAGAGACTGTTCTTGCCCTGAAGAGATTATAGTCAAAATAGACCGGAAAGACAAAGGAAGTGTTATCACCATTTTATAAACAAAGAACCAAGGCACAGAGAGATTAGGTAAGGTACCCAAGGACACACAGAAAGTCCATGACCGAGCCAGCAATTGAACTCACAATTCATGGGTTTTAGTCCAGTACATTAACTACAAAACCATCCTTTCATTCTTGTGTATATCTGATGTGATTTTCCTTCAGAGATTGGGTAACAGTAGTTTCTGCTGGTTGGGTCCACTTCTGGAGGGTATAATATGCTTCTATATATAGACTTATCTATACCCATTCCCACAGCACACACCTGGGCAGCCGGGAATACAGCTCTAGTCCATAGGCCTCTGCCACTTGATCTAAGGTTCTCTTTTAGCCAATAATTTCCCTTATAATTCCCTAGTTGATAGTAGTAGGTCACATACCCTTTCTTTAGGCCACCCCCTAAAGATCAGCATATACATTACAGGGAGACTGGGGCAATGACTTTTCCACAAAGCCATATTCACTTTTTTTTAATTGCTTTATGGATTGACTTACCTTTCTGTGCTTTCTCCACCAGTCCAGGGAATGTTTGACTTTGGTGGGCAGTGATAGAGGTTTGTCTAGTCAGTCTTTGTTAGGCCTGTAGCTCAAGATGAACCACATCTGTAGGCACCTCACGTAAAGTCTGTCATGAGGTATCACAGACCTGCCTGATGCTATATACCTGAGAAATTGGAGCCAGTGTCTGGCTGATATTTGAAGGCTGATTTGTACCATCTCTATGAGTGTGCCCAGGGGGTGGAACTTATGGTGTGATAGGAGCGCCTTCACATGTAATGAGTCAAGGTTGGCCCCTATGAACTCTAAGCCAGTGGTCCCCAAAATATTTTATGTCATGCCCCACTTATCCTTGCTTGCACCCCCATCCCAGCTGGCCACAGTTGGGGCCAGGAGCTGCGACTGCGGGTGGGGTCACAGCAGTTGTGAACTGAGTCGGGAAGAGTGGCTGGGAGTTGGGGGCCAAAGCTGGGGGTTGAGACCATTGTCCAGGTAGGAGTAGATCATTATCCCCTGGGACCGTAGGTGGGCCACCACTGCAGAGAGGATAGTGAAGAATACTCTTGGAGCTGATGAGAGTCCAAAGGGGAGTACTCTGTATTGGTAATGGTCCTGGCCCAGGGTAAATCTGAGAAATCATCCGTGGGAAGGTAGGATTGATATGTGGAAATAGGCATCCTGCAGGTCAAGGGATGAAAACCAATCTCCCTGTTCTAAAGTGGGAATGATAGCTGCTAGTGTGACCATCCTGAATTTTTGAGCTTTCACAAATTTGTTCAGTGCTTTGAGATCCAGTATGGATCTCCAACCTCCCTTCTTCTTGGGTATCAGAAAATAATGAGAGTAGAAACCTTTGTCTCATAGATGTTGACATAGAGGTTCTAAGGGTCCTGGACAAAGGAGGTGATCTATTTCTTGTGGAAGAGTCTCTGAAGAGGGATGGGGAAAGGTGCTGGGGAAGGAGGGAAGGGAAGTGAAGTGGATGGAATACTTATTGAGGATGATTTCCAGGACCCATCGGTCAGATATTATTCATTCCCAGTTGTTGTGGAATGAAGCAAGGGAGTACCCAAAGTGGGTGTAACAGATTGGTCAGCTCCGATTGGTGTTGAAGGAAGTGGTCTGTTGATGCCCTGACCAACATGTCAAAACTGTTGTTTTGGGGTGGATGATTGTGATGAGGAAGACTGGAGGCCTGCTGGTTTATGTTTAAAAAACATGGATTTTTTCCTCTGAGGGTCAGAGTAGCGCTGACTGGAAAATGCAGAGTGTGGGATTTAGGTTGAGGATGTGGACTAAATTTTCTTTTGTGTCCAAGAGTATAAATCTCTAGTTAGTGGAGAGTGGCCCTGGAGTCTTTAAGTATATAGAGGATGCATCAGCCTTCTTGGCAAACAATTTGGTGTCTTCGAAGGAAAGGTCCTCTAAAGTAGTTTTCACTTTCTTAGGGAAGCCAGAGAGGTTCAACCAGGAAGCTTGCTGGATAACCATTGTTGTAGAGATGGACTGGGCTACTGTGTTGGCTGTATCAAGCACTGACTGGAGCTCTATTTTGGCCACCAGTTTTCCCTAACAATAGCCTGAAATTGTTCGTGGTGCAATTCTCGGAGCTGATCAATAAAAACATTAAGGTTGGTGTAACTGACATAGTCATATGTCATATTGACATAGTTCATATCCCTAGCTGGGACGTAATATTTCTTATCAGCCCATTTTCAGGTAGGTGTGACTGATGCTGGGGTTTGCCATACAAGCTTGGCTGGGTCCAGAAGGGCCTCGTTGATGGGGAGGGCTATTTTGGAGGAAAAGAAGGAGTGCAAGATGTCCAAAAGTTTGTGATTGGTGTCTTTTACCTCCTTTAGGGGTATCTGCAGTGTGTTTGCTGCCCTTCTTGCTAGATTCTGAAATAGCCTGACTTCTTTGGCTAAGGATGGTGGGGTGGACATCACTGCCTCATCTGGAGAACAGGAAGAGATGCTGGTCTTTGGTGTTACTTCTTCCTCAGATCAGCCCTCCTATTCCTCCATGATCTCCTCTGAAGGTTCAGAGGCTCTGGATACCATGGCTGAGGCAGAGTGCCTCAAAGCTCATAGTCGGTCACACTGGACGCTCAGGAGGCATGGAGTCTGTATGACCCAGGGACCCCAGGTTGATAGCATGCACAGTAAGGAGCTTGAGAGAAGTGGTGAGAGATGACCTCCTCAGGCTCGCTATCTGATTCACTGGAGAGTGGAGGTACATTACATGGTGCCAGTGAAGATTCCTGTGCCCGAAGGAGACTTGGTGCCAGTGTCCTGGAACTGAGCAAGGGAGACTTTGGTATGTCAGATATCATGAGTTCTCTTGAGTGTCTGAATTCCTGCAGTGTCAGCCAAGCCAGTGCTTGTTGTTGGTGGGCTGGCACAGAGGGGATCAGGGATCTTGGTTGTACCGAGCGCTCCGAGGCTGGATGGCTCGCTGTTGATTGTGCCAATGGTTCTGTTCAGAACAGCAGCATCATCTTAGCCATGGCATGATCTCTGTCCTCATCTTTATCTGTCAGAACTGTTGCTTCAATGCTTACACCCATCAGGTCTTTAGGCGCATCAACGGTATGTGCCACTTCAGACCCTTTTTGGACTATCTCGGTACAGATGGCACCAAGGATACTGAATGTGCTGGTGATCTTTTTTGGCTATCTCAGAGCTCAATCTGGGGGCTCACAGCTCTTTTTTTTTTTTTTTTTTCAAGTCTTATGTGAGAGGTCCATGGTTGTTTTCTTCAACCTGTAGTCCTTAGATTTTGAGGGCTGTGGGGAAGATTCGTGCCATCTGGCTGACCCCTGGTATGGGTCTGAGGAAAGCTGAATATTTGCCTCCATGAGCAGGAGTTTTTGTCTCAGTTCTCTGTCTTTCTGAGATCTGGGCTTGAATTATTGGGAAAGACCACACTTTTGGGGAGTGTGACTTTCACTGAGACAGTGGATACAGTGGGAATGCTCATACGCTACCAGGATGGCCTTCCTGTACAAGAGGCACTTCTTAAAGCCTGGTAAACTGGACATACTCCATGCTTGGGTGACCCCAGACAAAGAGGAAAAGGAAAAGGTTTTTTTTGAAGGAAAAAGAAAATAAAGAAAGCTCAACAAGTAAGAGAAAAAGGATTAACTAACTACTGAAATGTTAAAATAGAGATAATGATGCGATGAACGGACTGCTAATAGCTCTGTCTCTAGCAAGGGATGGTTAAGAAGGAACTGAGGGGGAGTCTCGTGTGTGCACTGGCTAGCCTTGTGGCAGGGCACAAAGTGGGGACAGTGCACGTGTGGGCGAAAGGACACTGCTACCAAAGATCTCCTATCAGCCGTGCAGGGATGCAAACACACGTACAGTGGAGCACCCATAAGGACACTACTCAAAGAACTAGATGTATTTCTTTGTCGATTAAATCAGCATTTATTTGGTAGCCATATTCCCATAAAAAGGATCTACATATGGTGTATGTAGTGATCTATACAGTGCAGCAGAAAAGTATAAAGGCACCATTCATCAAAAGCTGGTTTCGGTCTGTTTTGTGCGGGGGTCTTTCTTATTTATACCGGGGGAACTTTATCCCTGTGCCAAGGGACAGCACAAAGTCTTATAAACCACTTAGACCATACATACACCTCACATTAAGAGTAGTTCTAATCTGAGAAGCGAGTATGTAAAATGGCACCTTCTTATTGAATGGATCTGTTCCCAGTCTCTTACTTCCATGAGCTTTACAGAGCCAGCATACTTAAGCGAGGAACTGGATTCTATCCCTTGTTGTTTAATAAATTATAATCTGTTACACCTGTCCAATCCCATTGAAAATAATGCAACTCTAGGTGCATCACTGAAGGCATAATTTGGCCTGCGACAATGCTTAAAGTGTGCCTGGTTAAAAGGAGGCACACACCCAGCAAATACAATTTCTACAGTTTGAGCTGGGTTGCCAAGGGGGGGCACATTTCAGTCCTCCCTGGGAGTAAACTCTCTCTGATTGGCTGATTTCCCCTCTTCCTGGGGTGTAAACAGACAATCAAAGCTGCTGCAGGCAGAACTCTCCCCCTCCACTCAGGAGCTGAAGCCATTCTCAGGACTGGAGTAAGGGGAAAAAGGAAAACAGATCAGAGCCAGTAAACTGAGGGTGGCTCCATTCCCTTTCCTCCCTTCACCTCCTGTGGACATTGGGGTGGCTTCTCTGCTTCTCCCCCCAAGAGGGGATCCTGCTGCAGCTTTCCCAGTGAGAATAGACAGATGTACTGTCTCTTTCATTTCTGTAGAAAATGATAGACCCTTTCACTTTTTTCAGACCACTTTAAATATTGCCTTCAGAAATGTCATTATCATTGAATCCAGAAAGGACAGAAAGAAAACCCAGCTTGAACATCAGATTCCAGCTTGATTTTGTAAGGCTGTTGTATTTGTCTCTTGTAAACTGGGCACAGTGAATATGTAAATTTTCGAGAGATGATAAACATGGAACTCAACAATGCTGTTTTTACCAATCTGGATTTGTGAGCCACATCCATCATCGTAGTTTCTTGTGTCTCGTCAATTTTTCCAGAGGAGGAGGGCACTTTAAACCTTTCCTAAGAGCTTGTGTAGGCATTCTGCATTGCACTGAACTTCACTACAAGTTAGAACAACCTATTTTCCATGTAAACTGCAAGTCTTTTTTTTCTGACTTATGCATGCACAAGGGCTATGTATATGAATAAAAATATATTGATTATATATACCAGTGTGCATAACTCAAAAATAGAAACAAACCTGAAGGACTGGGGTCAGAGTAAGGAGAATTTGCTAACTCGTAATTTACAAAACCAACTGCGTATATGCACACTGGATTATTCTGGGTAATGCTATATTTTATAATTCAACATAGACTAGTGTACAGTAATCCAAAGTGTTTTACCCCATGTGAAGAGAAGTACTGCAGAAGAGAAGAATGAAGGAGGATTTGATAGCGACCTTCAACTGCCGGAAAGGGGGTTCCAGGGAGGATGGAGCTAGGCTTTTCTCAGTGGAGGCAGGTGACAGAACAAGGAGCAATGATCTCAAGTTGCAGTGGGGGAAGTCTAGGTTGGATATTAGGAAAAACGTTTTTACTAGGAGGATGGAGAAGCTCTGGAATGGGTTACCTAGGAAGGTGGTGGAATCTCCATCCTTAGAGGTTTTTAAGGCCTCTCTTAATAAAGCCACGGCTGGGATGATTTAATTGGGGTTGGTTCTGCTTTGAGCAGGGAGTTGGACTAGATGACCTTCTGAGGTCCCTTTCAACGCTAATCTCTATAATTCTATTACTCTTCCATTTGCTAGTAATAAACAGAGTATTTAAGTCTAGCTGTACAGATCTCCCTATGAGTAGAGACAGAATATATGTAGATATTTTATAATCATATTCAGTTTTGCAAAAAGAGTATAGTGCATTGATATTGTTAGCTATTTGGGGTGGGATTTGGGCACCTAACTCCATTAGGCCCCTTTAAAAATCCCACTCCTTTAGTACAGTTAGCTCAACTTACTTTTTTAGATGTTCAAAGAGGATTTTCATTGTGTCACGGTTTGGCCTAGGGAGCTTCTGTACAAGATGTCTTATGGACTTAACTCGAGTGGCATTGTCTGGATTTTCTGGTGGAGAAAAACATAGAAAAAAGTATAAGATTTGAGTATCACTTTAGGATATAATTTGCATACAGTTATATCAGAGATCTTAGCAACAAGAGCTTAAATTAGAGGCCATTGTTAACATCTGGGTACCGTATAGCTATCTTAGAACACATCTTACCATCTGAGATACTGATGGCAAGCCTACGTGATAGCTTTCAAGGGATGAAACAATCTTTCTAATTGTTCAGGAAGCAATTTCTTATCAGAGAACTGATTTTGTATTCTCTGTATTTATTTTAATAGGCCATTTGGCTTGGTACAAGTGCAAATATTCCAAGGCTGGCCTACCTGCGAATAGTGAATAGCCTTATAAAGTAGAGTTTCACTCTGGAACTGCATTCCACCATCATTCCACCTTGCATCGTGATCTGTACTGGACACTTCCTTAAACTGAGTAACCATATGACACTTACTGTCTTTTTTTTGTTCACTCCTCCAACGATCAGATTTATCAGTATGCTTCTCTCTCTTTACCTCTAATCTCTCTATATCAAGCTGCTGATCCACACACTTATAGATGTTAACTTAATATTATGATTTTACTCACGCTTTCTAGTGATCAGCAATTGGCTGCACACAATTCCATTTTTTAATCTATCTCCTATAATTGGTTGTATTGGTACCATCATTTTTAACTGCCCTGTAGTAGGAAACAATTACTGTTACCAGTATACAATTGGTAACAAAAGAATATAAGAATGTTACTGCTGTCTTGATCAGGATAAGCATTATAGTTTAGTGTGATTCATGGATTCAAGGACAGAGGTTTTGCATTTGTCTTATGCTTATGATAGTTGCATTTATTTGCATTAGATGTTGTGACTAGAACAAAGACATGTATAACTGTGGTATCACTTAGGATCAGATTAGATAAGGTGCCAGTTGGTGATGTAGAGAAAACATCTTGTAAGCTGCATGTTCTAGATAGCCTGAGACTTCCTTTCTGACCTGATCATCTATGGTTTAATTATCATCTATAATTCTGAGTATATTTTCATATTTAATATTTATATTATTCTAGCATCCAGCTACTCCAGTCAGAATTGAGCCCTCTTTTAAGGTGCTGTATAAACATCTGTGATGGCACAGATTCTATCCTGAAGATCTTATAAACTAAGAAGCAAATTTATAATGACCACAGATCCATCATTTACATTGTGTTTAATTGTGAAATCTCTTCTCAGGGAGCTCTAGCCTTTCCTTGGCACATGCCCTCAGCATCTTTTCATGGTCATAGTTGTTACAATGTCTCTTGGGAAAAAATTAGACCCTAGAATAATCAACATACAGAATTTTTTTCTTTTAAAAGTCTTTTATGTGAATATAATTTCAGGGAAAGTTCGGAGACTGACAACCCCGGAGAATGAAGTCATCCACAGAACAGCCATAGGTATGGATAACAACAGACAGAGGTTTCTATGCACAACCCAATCACTGTATTTTGACCATGATATCTAGGGTCCCAGCTGTACAAGGGAGAAGGTAGTTCGGTTTCAATGCTCAGTCAGTCCTTGGCCTCTCTGATGAAGCTGCCAAAAGGGGTGGTCATTTTTGTCATGTGGACACCCTGTCCTGTGGGAATTAAATTGAAGATACTATCAAAATTGTATAACACTATAGTAGTTATACTTTTCAACTGATATCACTCTACAGCATTTTCCATTATATTTTCCAGAAAGAGTTCACTGGACTTAAGCACAGTTGCACTCACTTAGCTCAGGTCTGAATCCAGCCTAGGATTTTTAATAACCAGAGTTATGAAAGAAGTTCAACAAAACAAAACAACGCACCAGATGCTGGCTTGTTACTGAGTGCACAGTACTTCAGGGGAAATGCAGTGCAGTAAGGATTTACCATGGCATCTGTGGAGCTTTCCCTTCCCCCATACCCATGTTGATTTGCATGGTCATCTACCTGGATGTCACCCTCCACCACAGAAGTGGCTGCATTTCAGAAACTAGGGAAGTGATTCTAATATTGATATAATTTGTAAAACATTAAGCACCATATAAATGTACAATGATATTCTAATAATACCCAACCCCTTTAGAAAATGGAAGGTATGGACAGCTCTTCTTCTAAGGCAGACTCTGCCTCCTTTTTAAAGTGCATAACCAAAGACATGGCCAATGGAAAATAGGGTGAGAGATAGTTATCCAACTGCTAAAGCTGTGAAATCCTAGAAGAAATGGTGCATAAAATTATTTTATGAATCAGCCTATTGGTTAATTGTTAGCCTATTGTAAAAAAGGAAAAACAGGCAACATGTGGTAGTTTAGTCAGCATTTCTGAACTGGGAATGATAAACACCTCTGCCTGGCTCTGGCATTTATCAGTACTGAGATATTATAACCACATAGAGTCACAGCATGGTTACTGTTATCATCGAAAAAAAGAGCTAGCTAATCTTAATGGTTTGTAAAGCCGTTACCTGCACTGGTCTGACATTTATCATGATCATTTTACCACATGAGTCCTACATAGCAAAGGTATTTTATCTGGAAGGGACATCACTATGAATTATTATTTGCAGCTAGGTAGAAAATTGTATGTTGTAGATACCTTTTCTCATTATAAATCACAGTCACATTTCACCATTTCCCACACAAAGCTGCTGAGCCCAGGCTTTTTGCCACAATGCTTACTCTCTCTCCTTTTTATAGTTCCATGAAAATATTGGGTACTTTTTCATTAAAATGCTTGATATTGTTTTTTTTTTTTTTAAATGCTACATATGCTTGATTTTTTTGGTGTGTGTTAAAGGAATTTTTCTTCCATTTTATAAACTGAAGTTGATAAACTGTCTACTTTTTTTTAAATCTTGTTCCTGCTTCTATCTTACTGGCCAGACATGTCTCTGCTCTTGACCTTTTTGATGTAATATTTAACCATAGATCGGATGTAAGTCCTTTTGCTTGATTTTGAAATACCTATTCATTTTCTTCTGTGCCCCAAATCCTTGAGTTTCAGTTTAAAGACACTAAAGATTTTCTCCCTTCATTTTCCTAATTGGGAAGATTTTTTCATGAGTGTCTTTTTATCAAACTAAAAAGAAGGGGTAGGGAAATCCTACTGGAAGATTTGTGTAAATAGTAATCCAAGAGGTATCACCAACTATTTGTTGCCTAAGGAAGCCCATTAATACACAGTGCAAAGAAAGGGAAGACATTTTGTAGATGACATGGGTTTTTTTTGAAACTCTAAGGGTAAGTCCAGAAAATGAAATAGACTAATTTATATATATTAAAGTAGCTCAAAGGTACAATTTATAATCACAAAATGAAAAAAAAACCTTGTTAAAAGAGTAACAGTGACTTCTGGAAAGTTATATTTTCTTTTGTCTAAAGTGTTTCAATAGGAATAAAAACAACCAAAAATGGCACCCACATAATAAAGAGGGAGAACATTTAGAGCCTCCATTTTTTCCATTTTAGAAGAAATATCAAAGGAGAATGTAACAATTTTATCAAATTAAGATAGTTTCAAGTGAATTGCAGATGGTAGTTCTATGCAATATTTTGCTGATACATATATTTAGAAACTGGGTTACTGTATTTAAAAATAAGGTTCTCTTTAAGAAAGCAAGACTGTAGAGATGCTCTTGTTTATATTTAAATGAAGAATGCATTAAACAAGCTACAAAGCATTTAATATTATATAGGCTCTTTTGCAAATGAGCCCTGGATAAACATTTGAACATGGAAGAAAGCATGATGTGCCTGTAACATTAGCAGTGGCTGGGTGAAAATGAATGAAGAAAGTAACCTTTAGCTCTTATATCCATAAAGAATACTTAAACAAATCCCATTGAATCTTTCTTTTAATCATTAATTTTAAATGGACCGAGCTGTTTACAACAAACCACTTTGTTTTAGAACAGGAAGTCCAAGGTTTATCTCCAATAACTCACATTTTCTAGGAAGGGATGTATGTCTCTAACCTGACATGCATTCATTATTTTGCAAGGTACTGGAGTCTGACCTTTGACCCTTCTCAGACCTGCTGCATTATTCATGCCTGACTTACTTTGTGTAGTTTTACTACAGTACCCATTTCCCTTTACCAGCAGCTTCAGTTACTTGTGCATGTTTAACGTTAAACTGGCATTTATGGTTCACATTAATGCTTAATTTTATTTCAAGCCATGATCTCTTCTTTTTGTCCTGTTGAACCTTAGTGTTGTGTTGTTGGGGGAAAAAAAGTACTATATGATTCTGCATAAAATATTGAACTATTGAGCTGTCACCAATGGTAAGATTTTTTAAAAGTATGCTTCCTTCCTAGTTTTTTTATATTGCATTTCTCACCTTTTTTTTTTCTTTTCTTGGTAAACTTTATGCTATGTTCAAAATGTCAGACACTGTTGCAACAGCAAATTCCATAACCCGAGAATACCTCTAACAATTCACAATTGATTCAACTGTTCGGTTTTGTTTTTGTTTTAATCAGAATTGAGTGGGCTAGGTGGATTTTTGAATGCTAATGAAATTGTGAGACTTATGCTGCTGGCTACCGCCAGCCATAGTGTGGGCAGACGCTCTGCAAGCTTCCCCACTGTGTTGCTGTGCAAGCATCCCCGCTGTTATGTTTGCTATAGTTTTAATGTCTGTGAAAAATTCCTGATGAAACTAAATTATGTTATACTCTCTTGTTTATGTAAATAAAACACCCGATTTAGCCAGTTTGTCCTGCCCTTGCCCATTTTAGAAGCTCTCTTATAGTACGAGTGTTTAACTTAACCTCAAATCCTATCAACTGCCTCTGTGCTATTAGGATATGAGAATTTACTTAAAACAGAATGCACATTGGACTTGATTTTTCAGAAGTGCTGAGTGCCCACAACTCCAATTGCAATCGGCAGATTTCAGTATTCAATACCTCTGAAAACAAAGCCCATTGTGGTTAGAAAATACAAGTCCGAATTTTTTTTAAAAGATTCTTCATATCTATGTCCTTTTTAATATCATTTGAAAAGCAGGGCTGTTTCATCTTGTGTAACACTAAAGTCCCAATCTTAATCATCTGCTATAGACAACGCAAAACCTTATTGCACATATACATTGTGAAATACTACTATATTTTTAAAAAATCCATAAGAAATGTTCAAACTAACTAATGTTCGCTATAAGGAGAATAACCAATTTGTGATCTGAATTGATTTACTTTTTATTCATGCCTCAGAAATAGATGTTGCAAAAAAAAATATTACAAGAAACCTTTTTATATATCCAATTGATGAATTCACTAAATGTGATACAGAGTGGAGTTTTCAATGAATATTCATACAACTCTTGCAATCCATTAGTGAGACTTAAGACAATGAGTTTGCAACTCCATCCCATTTAACAAAAATATATGTGGAATTAATGGGAAAAACAGCACTTACAAAACTTAAACTTTAATGTATCAAACTCCAGGTGCCAGAGTTTGAGGGAAATAACCAATAATAGTCATTTTTTACATATTTGATGGGACTGATTATGCAATGTGCAACTCTAAATGGCTTATAGCACATTGTAGCATGGTTCCATCCCATTGGCTACAGTAGGGTGCAGGCAGATGGATGACAGTGACAAGGAGAGAAGTGCTTTTGCTTAGCCGTGCGTTAAGATGCCATCCAGAAGCTCTGTGCACTGCAGACACTTCATTAGGATGCCAGGATAATGGTAAACTACCACTCAGAGTGACACCCCATTTCCTGCTTACTGAGCTCTCCAACCTCGGCAGATGTCAACAATCTCACAGTGCTACAGACCAGACCTAACTTTCCAGTCACTTTGACTCCAATTTTTTTCCCTTAACAGTGCCATACATTACATGCAATATGTAACAGCAAATACCAAACGGAAGACAAAATTTGTTGCCCTAATTATAACAAAGCAGCATCTGACTTAGGTACTGTATGCCCAGAGTACATACAATAAGCTGGCATTATAAAAGAGGGATGCTCTTTATTAGTCAATTCTAAGGGTTAATTAGACTTAGAACTTTAATAACTAATAGTCAGAGTCTGATCCCAGGAGAAGTGAGTTTCATGACTAACTTCCATTTAAATTTGGGGAAAAAAAATTTGCTGAGCTCTTTTCCGATAGATTTCATATTCACTTTCAGCCTTGTGCATGGTTTTCTGCACAGAAAGAGCAGACTTGAGCATCTGGATGGTGTGATATTTTCCCTGCAAATGCACAACTCAAGGCTGTCACATACCTCCCTAACAGCAGTAATAGCCAGCAGAGACTCTGTGCTACAATACTTACCCTATACTTCTTGCCAGAGACACAAACAAGCAAAAAAAGCTTGCTTATCCTTTATTAAATGATCTCTGTTTAAAAGGCTCTAAATCATAATGTATTTTTTTTTTCTGGTCTAAATTTTATTTTTCAGTTCTCTGTGTATCCAGAAACAGACTACCTCATGAAAGAATTATTTATGGTTTTGAAACCAGAAATACCTATTTACTTTATATAAATTTCATTTAGAATATTTCCTTGTGGGCCAGCTTGCTATTTTAGCAGGAGTGCTCCGGACTGACACAAAGATAACCCAGAATCTTATTTTCTTTGGAAAGGGAAGAAACATGAGAAGTCAGCACAGTCAGCCAGAGGGAGCTTTGTGTTCGCTCAGAAGAGTGCCCCCCCAAAACTCCACGCCTGAGTTCAGGAATGGCTTTGAGTGGCATTCATGGGGACCCTTTCCCGCCTTGCCAGATCTGTGTGGCGTAACATAAATGTGGTGAATGGAAGTGAGTTAAAGAAAAGAAAAAATAGCCAAGATTGCGAGGAATCCATCTGGGATGAGATGAGATAGGGTTTTGGGTTTGTTTCTGTTCTCCTTGCCTGGAAATTAAGATGCTTACCAGGAATCGTTACAAAACGGCTGGAAACATGGGGTCAAATCCTGAAGTCTTTACTAAGGTATTTGCCATCCTTACTTGGGCAAAACTCCCCTCAAACAAGCAGAAATGAAGAACCCAAAGCTGCACTTGGTGAAGTCAATGAGATATTGCCACTGACTTTTGTGGGAACACGACTAGTCCCTAAGGGAGGACTTTAGGATTGGATCCATATAGTATAAAAGCAAATACCTTTTATTTAATTAAAATGTAAAGTTGTGATTATTCTTAAAACCTGTTTAAAATGCATTGAAAATAATTTTGCACATCCTCATGACAATAACATTTTGTTACACTATAACCTTTAGTATGATGTCTCCTAATTCTGCTTGAGATTAAGAAGGGTGATTCCTCATATGTGCTAATACTGGCTATATTTGGGGGTTGGGAGTTTCCAGATTTTTTGGAACCAAATAGTATGCACATTTTATTCTTTTTTTTCATCTAAATAATTTTTTTAAAAAACCAACAACAGTGAACAGTGTCTCCCCAAGGGAGATTTAGATTTGAAGACTGTTCATTATATCATTTGAATAAGACTAGACCTGGCCTTTTGACTTTGAACCACTACCAAATTTCAGGCTGTGAGGAAATTGTTCTACATTTCCTGACAAATTGAGTTAAGCAGACATTAAGTGGGCTTTAAGAAAACAAATGGCCATCTTTATCACAGGTGGACACTGATGGCTTAATGGGGCCTGGGTTGATTGTATCACTTCTAATGGCTTGACGGGAAGCATTAGGGCTTTTGCATAAAGAACTGGCATTGCGAACCCTGCTAACACAGACCTGTCAAGCGTTCTGTATCCCTTTGTGCATGGAAGCAGATGTTTGTATGTATACTATGAACTGGCATTAGAGCAAGCGACAGATGCCTGTATGAATGCCAGGTTTGTGAATTTTTACAGCAGGAGCATGTTCTGAGGAAATGCAGCCCTGCCCTCTATCATAGGTAATTCCCACTGGAACTTACTAAATCCCAGCTATGTTTTCATTATTTGGTTTTCCTAGCAACTGGATGAATGTGTCTGTCCTGAAAATGCAAGATGAGAACGCGACCAAATTCTTACAGATTTGCAATATTGGGGCTGTTTTGAAGTTATTATTTTCTGTAATTTCCGTTGCACCCTGTAATCTAAACCAACATTCCTCAGAGGGGAAAGTGGTATTACAGCTATCTAATTAAAACTTGTGTTAATGTTAGCCTGGTAACCAGCCATTCCCTCCTCTCCCTGACTCCCCTCTCCCCCCCCAAAAAAACCGAAATGCTGAATTAGACTCACAGCACTACATTGCTTTCCACATACAGAACTTACACTGTAGTTATCTGTCAACAATACGAACAGGTAGCTTGCAGTCCATTAAACAAACACAGTGCCCCCCTCACTTTTATTTGACATTTTATTTGGCTATGACAAATGAGCAGCAGTTGGATTATAACATAATTTGTCTTGTCTTTATTACCAGCACAAAGGACACCATTCATTAATTATTCTGCCGTTGCAGCTTAACACTAACTGGAAAGGTCCCTCTTCGGACAGATGGCGGGGACGATGTTATTTATATCAATCAGCCAAAATCCTCAACAAGGATTACTGTTCCTGAGACTAAATGATTTATTTCTTTTTACCTCACCCTCCCTCAACCCCGTCTGCTTTCAGAGATTTCTCTATAAAAACAAAATTTGATGGGAATCTTAAAGCAAAGCCATATTTAACCTGTTAGCTTGCAAAACAACATGCATGTTACATCAGTTTAACTACACAACATTAGTTGCATATTTTGAACTGTTTTAGCTTTTTTTGATCTTCGACTCCACAGAAAAAAGATTAACTGAGGGTCTTGGAGCAGCAAGTTCAGCAAAAGTTTGCCTTTTCTGTAACACCATACTGCTGTTGTCCCCAGAGACCACCAGGATCAGGAAATGGTGCCAGCTGTCAGGATTTCTGTCTCTGATAAGATGAGATGACCCACCTTATTACAGAAAGACCAGAGTAGACCTTTTGCAAGATGAACTAGGATGTTTAGTAAAACTCTAGGCTAAACGGCGGGTCAAATCATACATGAGACAGATGCTCATCGGATACAAGTCTTTATTCAGTATCAAGGGGTGGAGGGATTTTACTTTACTTGCTCTGTCTTGTTAATGACTCTGCCCAATACAGAATCAAACAGGAATAATTTCTACAGACTGAATCCAGATGTAAAAATCTTTTGAACATCTCTTACAAGATCTCTGAAATGGTGTCTTTTCTTATAGACATTCTCTTTAGAAACGAAATCCGTATGGATTGTTATATCACATGAGGATTAAGACATTTAAAGTTTTATCCAACTTGCACACTCTGTTATAATAAAGACAAAAATACAGAAACTTTTATTGTCTGCAGAAATTATTGATATAGCCTTGCTATCCTGATTAGTTTGCAAATATTAAAAGTCCCATCAAGACAAATATCAGCAACATGCAAATATCCTTGCAGGTTGTGATTAAGATTTTAAATGTATCCTTTTGCTTTTAGTTAATGAAAAACAAAGTCTTGAAGGATCTAAGTTGTAATTTATTAAACATGAAAGGCTCCTTGATGAAATATAGAAATGAGATATATTTTGCATTTCAAAGATTTAAGCTGACAACTTACTTGCATGCAAATAAGAGCAAGATTTGTAAAAATATTTGAAAAGAAATTATTCCTGAATGTACTTATTACAATAATGTGGCATGTAGATAAGAGAAACACACAGCATTAAAAGACATTCATTTCTCCAAAGTCTTAAAATTAGCTTCTCTCTGCCATTGTGTATTAATGTTCTTCTTCAGGAATGCAGCATATTAAAGAACTGAACAGAATTAGTAATAAATTTGTTAATTACAAATTTAAGCAACACAACTGTGTTGTTTTCCCAATATGTTTTTTTCAAAAGCAGAATTGCTAATGCATTTTAATCATTTATGTATAAACATTTGAGGATAAAATATTCTGAAGTTTATCAATTTCAAGAGCTGTTTATTTGCTGGCAAAATAGGGCATGTTATACAACATATATCTTATCATTTTTGCTCATCAAATCCCCATTTGCTGAATGCAAATTTCTCTGGTCTAAGTGCTCTTGCACCTCAATTTAAATGAATAATAGGATAGACTCTATTAAAATCGGTTTAAGGTTGCCATGGGTGACATATCAGTAGGGTTAAAATGAGAAAAAAGGTCACAGAAGCAGTCCTTACAACCTGTTTTTTTACCATAATGAAGCATACGTAAGTATCCATGTAGGTTTAAACAACAACATATGGAAATTGAACCCAATACGTAGTTTGTAGATCTTTTCAATTTTTTTTAGACAACCTATTCCAGAACAAATAAATGTAAAATCATAGTACCATCAATAACTCTGGGAGTATATTCAGTTGCATTGAAAATTAGAGAGTGAGCCCCAGTACAGTAACGCGGTAGTCTGACAGATTGTAGATTTGTAATAATAACAGAGAACTCAGATGAAGACTGTATTTTTATTGTGGCAAATCCTTCATTTCAAGGAACCAGCAAGGTACTGTAATCATATTAACAAAGAAGCCAGAAACTATACCGAAACACCTCATTTAAGAAGAATTTTGAGTCCTCGGCTAACCTGATTTATAGGATTATGCATGCAGCTATTTCATAAGTATTGAAAATACTATCACTTCACAGTGAAGGGTTCCTTGATCTATCTCTTTTGTGTGTGCCGTAGTCTTATCCTGTTGAAAGCTGAACAAATAACACTACTGACCATTTTGAAGACTTGAGGAATAAAGTAAAATCACAACTTTTCTGAATTTTTGGATCTGTTTTAAAAGTCAAAATCTATTTAATAAAGTACTACACTTATTGCTGAGTTTTTATATTATTTATGGTTCTCATTTGGATTTCACAGAATCAGATTTTTGTTACAAGTGTTATATTTCCTCTCTTTTTAACCTATATTAAAAAGGAAAATCTCCTTATTTGCTAAGGTTACAGTGTTAGTTTAATTTTCATAGGAGCAGTGGAATATTTTGAAGCGAGTAACATTTACCAAGTCATTAGTTTTATGCAAACTAGGAAGGAAGATGAAAGAAAAAAAAATATCAATTATTTATAGATTGTTAAAATGTATCTTAGTGCAGTGCTACTGTATAGAAATGACAATTAGCCAAACTTACCTTCTTTAATTAATAATGCATACATTATGCTCTTTGGGCAACTAATCACCAGTTCTACAAATTTGTTTGACACTGTTGAAGATACCTATCAGATGAGTTAAAAAAAAAACCAACCCAATGCTCTGCCATTTAAAAGGCTTTCAGCTATCCCAGAAGTGGTGAGGTGCTTCTAGTGAACAAAATGGTGGTCTATAAGTTGCTTGACTATGTGAAGGAAACATAAAATTACAATCCAAACATTCCTAAAAGGCCAAATTCAAAATATAAGCTTTATACAATCTATTGCATTTAGCAATATCTTTGTCAATACAAACTTAGCTCTTACAGAGGTCCATCAGCAGTTTCCTGATCACTGATCTGATTATGAGCATAAGCAGGCCACATTGGACATCCTATTTTTCCTGCCCATAAATTTGAGTGGGATAGAGCTGCCTGTGGAAGGGGCACATATTCTATTCACACCTATATTGCTGCTTCATCAAACAGTAGGCTCTGAGACCCATTTTCTGCTGAAGGACAGACTCATAACAGAGTCAGCAATGCTAATTCTGTGTGTTCTCACTGCAGTCCCTCTGGGACATGCACAGCTTTTGACATAATCAACCACTGACTTCTCCATGCAGTTACAGGTACCACAATATGGAAAGAACATTCAGTGTTTGCAAGGGGAAATGCCATGGGTGGCTTCCTCATCCATGATGATACCTATTAGGCTCCTCAGTGAATTATTAGTATTCAAGGAGTGCCTTAAATAAGTTTTACTACATATTTGGTAGTCTTCATGTTAAAAGACTAATCATTTGATGTTAATACTTATGGCTACTAGCATTGGTTTTATAGTTCTGAAAGCCACCAAAGTTTTGTAGGGTTCTCGGAAAACATATTTTCCAGTGAGCGTCTTCCTGATTGTTATTGTTTGCTTAGTGATCTTTATCATAGCAGATATATACGTGACTTGCTACACCTATAAGCATGTCCAGCCATTTCTCTAATGGCTTTTGCTTTGCAGTAGCTTTTACACACCAGTTATTCAGGTAGAATATTTTCTATGCCTGAGATAGACTTCATGTAAGACAGATTTAGGATGGCAGGATGTAGAAGAGGGTTGCATTTGGGAAAAACACCACTTTGTGGTCAAATCACCTGTGACATGGAGATTTTGACCCAGATCTTGATATGGGGTGCAGCTGCCATCAACACCTGAATAAACTGTGGACTCATCCAAAGAAAGATTATCTCCACACTGAAAGTCAGATAAGTCATTATTTCTACTGCAATTTTTGGCTTTCACTCACAGATCACATGGGGGATTTTCATCCTTAATTTGCTCCTGAAAATCCTTCTTCCTCATTCAGCTTCCTTCATATCACATGATCTAGTTTCAGGTATTTTAACTAGTACTTTATAGCTTTATAAAGGTGGAGCTGCTAAAAGAAGTTTTTATGTAAGAGCTTGTTAGATGCCTCACAAATATGTTTTACTCAGCTCTGCACTGGTCATTGGCTAACTGTTAATATACAGAAAACAAAGGAGTATTTTACTATCAGAGAATAACACACAATATTTTTTCCTATGGTTGTGTTTGTTATAAGAATACTCTTTGCATTAATTTGTGGAGAGTCTTGAATTTATAAATATTAAGGCATTGCCAAATATTTTAACTATCCCTACATGGAAAATTGTCTTTAAATACTGGCAGGTTTTTTTCTTTTTAGCATTTACTTGTGGACCAGAAACACTTTCAGTCTATTGCCCCTGGCCTTCTGTGAAAATGTTAGTTAGTAATGCTCATAAAAACTCAATTCATCAATGTGAACATAATTTGCTATGAACAGAAAGCTCACAAAAGGGTGAATTTGTCAGATAGACAGGTGGCCTGAGATCTCTCCCTGATACTGAATGATATGAATAATAGATTCTGGTAAATGTATGCCAAGACTTGAGCTGTAAACACAGCTGCCTCCGTTCCCTTCCAGAATAACAGCTTCGAGAATGAAAGCCGAGGAACCACAGTTCCACCTGAGGACTAAGCTTGTGTACACACGCACACACACAAATGCATATGCACTCTCACGAAGAAAACAAGTGTCATAAAAAAGGACATAGCTAGTAGTTTTAATCGCATTCTCAGATCCCACCCAGGAATGCCTGTTAAAGTATCTTCAAAGTGCTTAATTTTGCACCCACTGAGTCAAAGGGAAAACATCAGATAACTTCAGGAGGCACAGGATCAGGCCCAAAGCTAATAAACTTGGTGATATTACTGCTTATTGTGTAAAAAAAAACATCCTGGCTTGCTCTCTCTCTGCTACAGTATTATGTACAAACATTAGCTAGGTAAAATCGTTTTAGTTCTGCACAACACTTTGTATTCTAGACTTTAGTACTTTTTAAGGCTCACGCCTATTGTAACTTTTCCAATTTTCGCTGAATTTTTCAATTGTTCATTACAGTGCACAGAACATCTTAAGAAGAAATTGCAAGTGCAAAAGTGGCCTTTTCACTTTTCTGCTGCTCTGATCCTGGGCTGTTACCCAGGTGTACTTTAGAGCAGCTTTCAGGTTGCTCTAAATTAAGCCAACTTCCAATGGCCCCAAGGGATTGCTACAGCAACCAGAGAGTGGTGGAGAGGTGGGGGATCTGGACAGGCCTCTAAGGTGGCAATAGTGGGTAGAAAGCAGAGGACAGGACACAGGAGCTGTTATGCTGATTGTACACCACTGGAGGAGTTCCCCATCACAAGGTGGCTAGCTACACCTGTTTACAGACTCTACCAATGATGTGGCTCAAAGTGGCTGAGATGCACTTGAGAATCTGGGTCTTATAATCTATTTTCCAAATCCTTGCCAGGCTATGCACATACATTTAAGAGAAGGGATGTAAAACATTTCAGAAGATCGTGGCTGGTTACAGTGTTTTGATTTATCAAGCACTTTTATCTTCACAATTCTAGGTGTGCCTAGAGATTATTAGAGATATTTTCCTGCCAAATATGGCCAAATTTTCATATATATTTTGATCCATGTAGGTCTGAACTAAGGTATTTCCCCCTGAAATGAGCCTCATTTTGGCTTCTAGGCACCAAGTGGGCTCCTCAGTCAATTCTTCACTGGAAATAACATAGCCGAGCAAATGAATTGGGGACTGCATTATCTAAAGCTGATGCATGTTTGTTCTGATATTTGTTATGTAGGGAGGATGTTCTCTATAATGAGTTGGCTAAGGTGCAGGACATGTTTTTTTCTCTGCACTCAGAACCAAAACATTCTAAAGCTCTGAAAATGTGACAGAATATGAGATATTGATGGCAAAAGGGAAGTTTTTTGAACAAATGAGAATCATTGTCAGAATAATGAAAGAGAAATGAGCTATGATTTAATCTGTTTTCTAGCAATGTCACAGAGGAGCTGTGAGACAAGCTATCTGCAAAATTCAGAATCATTACCCGTACAAAGCCATTCATACACTTTATGACTTTGGGCAAGTGGAGGGGACACGGACGTGCCAAAAATTGTATGCAGACACTTCACTATTAATTACATATTTACAGAAGTTCACACACCTAAGTAATACCACATTCAGTTGGCTGTAATTTAAACTCACTACTGTATTAGTTTCAGCACTGACTGTGGCATGTGCACCTGGCTTACTCCCGCTCTTTCTGGTGAAATATTAATTCTTTCTGGATATCCGTTGTATCTGTGGAAGACATAAAAATCCAGTATTTTGCATTTTTGGAGGCCATAAGAAGCCAGACAGATCAGTGGATGTAACCCACCTACCATACGTATTACACTGGGACATGTATAGCAAACTTGGATAGAACAAAATCACAGGTGTAGTGGCTTAGCAGAAAAGTCTCAAACTGTTTCAGTGCCTTGGAACAATGTATAAACTGCTGTTCCAGTTACCCTGATCCTCCACATATATTCTGTAGCCAATGTGTGAGGTTTGGGCATAAGGAAGGGAGAGGTGGTTACCTAGGATGCTGCTGCCTCAGTCACCTCCACAGCTAAGGTCTGGGAGCTGTGAAGAAGGTTGGAAGAGCAGTGAGGAGGAGGTAGGGAAACAGCTGCTTTATATGTCCCCTTCTCAGGGCAAATATAATAGACAACTTATAGCTGCCAAGAACAGTGATAATTTCTCCTATGTGACTTTGCTACATTGCAGAAGGGTTACAGGACAGGCAGCTGGAAATGGGACTCAGCCACAGGGAGCAGAGCTCAGCTGCCATTGCTACAGGCAGTGTAAAATGGTATGAACACGTACGAGCCACAGAAAAAGACCTCACTGAACCTGTGGATCTCAGAGAGTATGTAAGAAATGGCAGTTCTGGTCATTGGTTGGTCCCCTTTGCACCATCCCTAATTTACTGGCTGAAAAAGCGGTAGAGTAGCAGAAGCTAAGAACCTATGGATCACTCTTCTCTTCACAGTGCATATCTGAGAGTAGCATAAAATCCATCAACTAAGCTATCTTCAGGGTCCACTCATGAGGCAAAGAAGTCGATAATCCAGAGGATAGTTCAGGTATCCCGATCACCAAATTAGTAAGGAAGAGCTCAGCAGCAATGGCAACAGCAGCAGCAGCAACAGGAGAAGATAGACCCACAACTTCTGAGGTAATTGTCAGTAGACTTTCCCATGAATGTTTTAATCCATGAATACAGGTGTGACGCTGGCAGATCAGCTGCCAGGTCATGCCACAGCCCCTAGGCCCCAAATGAACATTTACAAATGCATAGCTGGAAACCTGTGTGGCTCACCTGTGTGTTAGCATTGTTAAAACAGATGTTAGGTTTATAAGAACATGTTTGGTGTTTAGACTTTATGAAATGCTTGAAATGGTTGCATGTGTTAATCTCATTTAACATCTGTACCCCATGTTATAAGGTTATATTACGTGTTTGCATTGTAAACCTCTGTCACTGTGTAACTCCCCAAACAGGAAAGAAACTTTAATTAATGTAAAGACTGACTTTCTACCGAAGGTGTTAGGTTCCGCCCACAAGAAGTCCCACTGTGCCATTCAAAGTCCCAAATGAGCAATTTTGAAACTTCGAAGACAAAGACTTTGTTGATTTCACCCCCCCCCATACCTATGAAGAGGAAATGTGCACAAGGACACATCCCATCAGCTTAAACTCTGGGGGAAGGAAATAAAAATCCCTGACCAGAAGAAATTGGATCTCTATGCTGCTTGAACTTTGAGAGGGCAAGATTTCTAAGCATAAGCAAGGGATCCCAAACTGCTTAGCTTCGGTAAACCCCAGAGGATATATAGAGCTTGCATTTTACAGCAGCTTCTACTACCTTTGGAACCTAAGACTGAAACTCATTTGCCTGTATGTTTACCTGCTTTAACCTTGTCAATAACTCTTTTTTTTCCTTATTTAATAAATCGTCAGTTAATAAATCTTTAGTTAATTTATTATAGAGTTGGCTACAAGCATTTTATTTGGTGTTGGATCTAAGGTGCAATTGAACTGGGGTAAGTGACTGGTCCTTTGGGACTAGGAGTAACCTGATTATTGTTGTGGTTTTTGATGTAATGGACCATCGATCACAAAGGCAAGTTACCTGGGTGACAAGATAGACTGAGGTCACAAAGGGAATGTCTTTGACTCCTTGTTAAAGCTGCTATAATGCTTGAGGAGTTCACACTTGATACTTGGTTAGTGAAATCTAAGTTATATAACTCACAACCATTTTGGGGTTTGTGCCCTGTTTCTTAACAGTCTGCCCTAATGATGCTACTCACACTCCTGAGCCACTCCAGACAGCTTGACAACATGTTTGTCTCCTGAGCCAAAATATTGCTGGGAGGTTAGACATGGGATTTCAGCTGGAGTTTGACACATCTGCAATGGTAAGGTAAATTACCATGAAGCTAGCTTATGTTGTAAGAGGTCTAGAGATCCCAGTTGTTCATCAATGTGTGAAACTGGGGTTAATTTACAGGGAAAAAGCAAATGGGATTTTATGCTGTTCATGTAATACTTTCCCAACACTGCTCTGGTGCAATTTGGAATCTTACACATCTGCCTACATTTGCACAGCAAAAAAACCAAAAACAAAAACAACAAAACAAAACCCAAGCCCTGAGAAAAATATGCTTAACATTCATTTATGCAATTTTTATGTAAATTTTTGAATGCAAAATGGGCAATCCACTATTCAACTCCCCAAATCCATCAGCTATCCCCAAAAATCCATTATTTGCTTCCACACAAATACATCAGTCTTCTGCCCATATTCCATTAATTCTCCCACCTCTTCAGTACATTAATTTTTCCTCCACCCCATTCCATTAATTCTTTCTCTTCCACTGATGTAATTCTGCTCTGAAATCTATTAGTCTCACCTCCTGTTCGCACCCCATTAACACCCCCAATAATTTTCTCAGTTCCACATGTCTGTCCCTCAGATCTCCACCTCACCCAATGTCCCCTGCCCCATCACTGTCTGTTAATCATCCCTTCCAAGTCACCCATTCTACACTTAGACCCCTTTCTTCCCAGTCTTATTCCTCCTCAAGCCTGTCAGTTCTCTCCTTCCTTTTAAGTAGTTCTCTCCCTGGCTCCTGCACACACCTAAGATGGGTATTATGCCCCTTTGGCTGTAGGTACAATAGTTCTCATTGCTGCTGCTCTGACTCCGTCTCCCTCCTGAGACAGCTTTCCAGAGAGGAACCAAGGACAAGGAAAGAGCCTGATTGGCTGTCAGGAACCAAGAAAGAAGAGGGGGTCTCGACCATAGATTCTGCTTATCTTGGCAGTGGCCAAGTAAGCCAAAGCCTCAGAGTGGAAAACTAGGGAGTCAGAGAACAGATTGAAAAAATGAACCCTCTGGCCAAAAGAGTGAGGTGAGGCCAATTTGCAATCTGGGCTGACAAGTGCATTACATTCCGCACTAACTAAGAACTAAGACAGGTGGCTAGAAGGTTTATGGTCTCCAGTGAGGAGGCCTGAGGTTCATGGAGAAGCTGGTGTCCGGTGGTCAGATGTTGAGGTCAATGTGTTTATGGAAAATATAAAGGTTTTGTTGAAGAGGATGGTCAGAGTGCCCAATCTGAGGGGCAGGGTTTAGTTAATTAATCATTGATGTTCCTCTGGCAACGTTTCTGTGGTTGGAGTTGGAATTGGAGGGTGATCCAACTGTCACACTCGATACTCAGAATGTTATGTTAAAATGGGCCGGGATAGGTGGGAAAAGACTCTGGGAGGAGCTATTAGTGCTGCAGATAAGTGTGTGTCCCACTTCAGAGAGACTGATTATTTTCAAAAAGACATGTCTGTTTGGGATTTGAGGTTTAAATGAGATTGTATCTCTTTCACTTTGGTAAAATTATAAATGGGCCTGGCACCTTCAAGGCCCTTGACTGTGAAAAGTGGAGGACAGAGACTTGGTGCAAGGCACCTGAACAACATTATGTTTGGTTTAGTGTCATTGAAAGAAAAAGGAGAACCAGAAGAGATTACCCACACTTAAGGCATCTGGAGTTTTGCAAAAGGACCGAGGTGTTGCAACCCCTAAGTTTTAGATGCCAAGAAAATCACTGTGAATCGCAACCCTGTGTTAGATGCTCAGGCTCATTATACAATGAATGGGGAGTGATAGGTGTCTGAGAATGGGCTCCACAAATGCTAGCACACTGAGCCAGGGGCCACCTGAACTAACGAATTGGAGGTGCTGACTGCAGGAGCGTGTCTTTAGCCCTGTCCCTTTCACAGGATATGTCTACACTGCCGCTGGAAGCATGCTTCTCAGCACAGGTAGACAGACTTGTGCCAGCATGCTAAAAACAGCAGTGTAGTCAGGGGGAGAACAGATGGAGGCTTGGGCCAGCTACAACCTTGGGGTCTGTGCGGGTTTGTACTCAGCTGGCTGGCCCAAGCTGCTGCCTATGCTACCCCAGCTAGGCTGCTATTTGTAAGTGCTAGCTAGCGCACAGGTAGTCCATGTCTGTCTAGCTGAGCTGGGAAGCATAACCCCAGCTGTAGTATAGACATACCCACAGAGTTAGGCACCTAAGTCTGGACTGCAGGAAAGTGCCATCTCTTCTTGGGACACTCAGCTATAAAAACACTCCTAGAGTCAAGCACCTAAGACCTTTCTTGCAAGAAGTGCCGGAGGAGGTGCGGTGGTGCTGCTGCTCACCTTATAACTTTCTGCCTTGTGGCTAGAGAACTCACCCAGGATGCAGGAGAACCAAGAACAATTCTCTCCTCCGGCTGATAGGGAGAAAGGATTTGAGCAAGGATCTCTCACCATTTTGAAGAGTGCCCTGACCACTCTTGCAGTCTCTTCTGCTGAAGTTGTTGCATTTTGGATAAATAATTTAAAAGTCCTGGATCCTGGTTCTCCCGCTGTGCAAGTGAGTACCCTATGCACCAGGCTCTAAAATCATTCTTACTCTCACATTGGCTCAGTGGGAGCCTGTTGTTTCCATTGCAAATATATCTCGAGACCCATTTTACAAAGAAAAAGTGGCTTGTAGTGAACAGTAGTGTTTGATATGCAAGCATCCCACTTATGAAATGGAAGTTACTAGTTAGCTCACAACCCACCAACAATTTAAGACTTGTACATAGACTGTTTGACCTACCACCTTTCCCCAAAAGTCACACTAGAACCATACAGCTCCACCAGTTCAAAACTGCTCTAAAGCTACTGGAGGATTGCCCAGCATAGGGGATCCTTTAGTGATTTACAGCTGCCTTAGTGGTTTCTAAGCCACACACTTTTCCTGCAAGCTAGTGCAAAGCAAAATGGCCAGTGCATCCCTGTAACTCAGCAATGCACAGCTGCTCTGTTAGCTCCTTAAGCTTGATGGCAGTTGGTACAAGATAAATCAGCATTTTGCACCTTCACATCACCCATTGCAGTGTGGCTGCAAGATCAGGTAGTGCAAAGGTGGTTAGAAGCTACCTGTTCAACTCCCGTTAGGACTTGTGCTGACCACTGCTTAGCTAGATCCCATGATTTGGCCCATGATCTCCCAACAGCAGTGTGCCATAATACACAGGATACAACTAGACAGAAACGAACAAAGTATAAATAAAAGGCATAATAAATGAAAAAAGCTGCCATTTTTCATTAGATGGGGGATAATTTACCTAGGATTTAAGATCCCAGGAAATTGAAAATTGAAATGCTATTATTTACATGGTATATTGACATCCACACCCATGTAAAAAAATCTGATAAGCTGAAATGTTGTAAACACTCCATGAAAGTCTATGTAGATAAACTTGTGGAACTATACCGTTTTACTCTGTTTACATAGTATCTAGTAAAATGGATCCCCAATTTGATGTGGCATTTAGGCTAATATGTACAATATAATTAATAATAATTAATCATTATAATTTGGTATTTTGAAGCCTTTACACTTATGACAAGTTATTCACATGTTGTTGCTCTTATTGCCTTCTCTCTATAAGTGGGGGAAATATAAAAGCTGTAATCCATTAAGATTCAATATATATATATAACCTAGAGAGGGAGTGTAATAAAGTAAAAGTGTTTAGAGCAGGGGACTAGGAGTCAGGACTGTTTATGCCTGACTCTGCCAGTGACTTAGTGTGTGATCTCAGGCAAATTGCAAATCTCTCTGTGCCTAGGTTTAACTCTGTGAAATGTATATCATTCTTCTCACCTACCTACCTACCTACCTCTCAGTGATTCTGTGAATCTTAGTTAGTTAACGCATAGTAAGAATCTTAAAATCCTTAGATCCTTGGATGACAGCAGAGCTGGGTGAATAAATAATTAAACAAATAAATAAAGGACCCCTGGATGTTCTTGCAAATCAAACCTGCTGACTTGCTTTGCTGCTGCGTATTCACGAACAATCAGGTGAGTATTTTTATTCACAAGAATATTCACGAAGACAAAATCATTTTGTATACCAGCATGGATAAATATATCTGAGAGTATATACCAGATGTTTTCTCAAGCCTATTTTGAAAAACCATTTTTATTGTTTGCACAATGACTTCTAAACCAGTTATAAAGGTTCATTAATTATTTGCCAAAAGGAAAGTTTCTAAGCTCTGATATCTGTTTTTGGATTGCTTTAACTGTATCGGTTTAGAAACTGATGCAATTCCCTACTGTGGAGACGGTTATACCAGGTCCTTATCTCTGGACCTTATAAAGGTCCTTATTTCTGTGTCCACATTATGGGGTTGCACAAATGTAACTACATTGATTTCAAACCAATATAGTTAAAGCAGTACAAAAACTGTGTGTAGATCAGTCCTTAAACTTAGGTCATCCAATTGGAGAACATGCCATGTTATTTAATTGACTAAATTATACAGGGCAAACAACAGAGGGAAAATGATAGCCACAGGTCAGGACCAAACCACATGCTGAAATGTATTCACAGGAAGTATCTGTAGGAAAACTAAAAATAATGAACAAAATAGTAAGACTCATCACCTGTTTGACAAGAATGCACAAACATGAAAAGGCTATGTTCATCCCTAGATTCAGCCATAGTACTAACAATACACGAGCAGTAACAAGGCTAAATTATTCTTAAGAGATAATTCAACCTGCTACAGCAAAATATTAGAATAAATTGAAAAACAGGAATTTACATGATACCTTATTCAACAACTCAGGAGAACATACACTATATCTGCAGGATAGCAATTTTTTCCCCCTCCAGATGTCTCTTTTTCTTTCCAGAAGTTGCAGAGCATTGGACAAGCAATAACAGATGATGAACACATGCATAACTACAAATGGGCAAACTGATTGTTTTCAGAATTGGTATAAACATTTGCTCTTGGATAGAGATTTAGCCCATAGCGAATCTTTACATTCTCGTTATAAACCTCTGACAAAAAAAGAGTTTATAATGGAAATGCTGACAGTGTGAAAACGTGGTTACGGTCAGGAAAGTGAATGGATAAAAGTGGCATTTTTGTAGTTCCATATGTGTACTCCATCAATGATTTCCATGCCTGATTTTGCTAAGTTTATACTTGAGAGCAAGAGCCTGCTAACTGCTTCTACTGCCAGTTCTACCAAGGAGCGGAAAATAAAACTACCATGTACATCATCACTTACAATAAAAATTCAGAATCAGAACAACTCTGGCAACTTGGCTGAAGAGAGCACAGCTTGCTCTTTAGCAGCCGTGTTATTATTATTTATTTATAAATCAAGGTCAGGGCCTTATTGTGGTAGGTGCTGTACAAATACATTGGAAGACACAGCAGGAACTTGGAGTTAAAGGGAGAGTAAGAGACTGTAAAAGTAAAAGAAGGAGTGAGTAAAATGAATGGAAAACTACATAGAAGCAGGGAGTTGAGGAGAGCAGAAAGAATATGACACAAAGAATAAGGTTAGGCAGAGGTATGAGAGGAGTGTGATGACAAGGGATCACCAACCCAATGAGAAAATGGAGGGAAAAATCCAGCATCCAAATTTCAAAGGAGGCTGTGAAGGTTTCTTCCAGTTACTGCTCCTGTTCTGCATTTGGGAAGTGTAAAGAGAGACCGCTGGGCTTAGGTTCCACTGGATCTGGTGTGAGAACTTGAGCAATTAGATGGCCTCCTTCACTTTCCAGTGAAAGCTGTTCCTATCTGCTTTAATATATGAGCCTCTAGAGTCAAGAATTTCTATGAAGTGGCAGAGTGGGGGAAGCTACTGGGCCCAGTGCTTACTCCTAATATTTTCATGAAAAGGGAAAAGAGAAGAAAAGAAAGGAAAAAGCAAAACATACTTCAGAGTCAAAGGGATCAGTAAGATCTCCTCTCAAAGTTCAGTACTTAAGGTGGCTCAGTGCTAATGGCAATATTAAAAATGAGGGATAGCCCAAAGAATGCTGGGAATTCCTACACTTTGAAATTCATATGATAGCAAACAGCAGCTGTAAAGGAAGATTTGAGATGCTGAATAATGACTTCATGGGCTGGAGAAAAGAACATAAAATGGAATACATGCAAATGAATCTCTAAGATATCCTTCTGCTGCCAAGCATAAGTGAAGGAAAAAAGCCTGACACTGGAGACCAATCAATGGATATGCCAGTCGTGTAGAAAACAGGGCTCTGGAATCACAGATCATCTGAATGCTTTCTGGGATAATTGATTAGGTGGTCTCCTATTTCTAGGTTCAAAACTGTCAGGGTTTATCAGGCTGGCTTTAAGATCTCAATTATGGATATAAAATAATGGAAAAATATGTAAGGAAAATAATCCAGATCTCTAATTTTTAAAAGGAGGGAGAAATCAGTAATGTCAAATGAGACCTAGGGCTGATAAGAAATAGTAAATTAGACTTACATTGGCAATGTGATACGTCAGGGGAAAAAATACTACTGAAATTTTGGGCTGTATTCATAGCTATATCAATTCTAAGGGGAAAAGACTGTCACTTAAGGCTAGATTCAAAAAGGAATTTAGATGATACAGAGTGTCTCCATGTCTAACTTCTAGGTGCCAAGAAAATCCCTGGGATTCACAGAGCCTGAGTTAGGCATCTAGCTCCATATATAATGAATGGGGGAAAACAGGCACCTCTGAATGAGATACACAAATACAAGTATGCTATGTGGTTTCTTGCCTCGGCCAATGGGAGAGGCCAAACAGGCGTGTGTGCTAAGGCCCTCCCCTTTCTTAGAGATGGATTCCTAAGTTCAGGCTGCTGGGAGGCATCTCTCTCTGCTTGGGATTCACAGTTGCAATTTCTGTCTTGTGGTTAGGTGCCTACACTGTTTCAGCAAGAAGACCAGCATGTGCATGGAGGACAATCTCCTTTATAACTTTTAGCTGAGTAATTAGGCTACTCATTTGGGATGTGGAAGACCCCAAGTCCCCCTCTCCACCCAAGAGGGGAAAAAGAGTTGAACAGGGCTTTGCCACCTCTCAGGTGAGTGCTGTAGGCTCTGGTCTATGGGATGATCTGATATGGTGAATCCCTCAGTCTTTCCTATTGAAGTTTTTCCACTTTTGCTAAATAATGAAAGAATTGTTGGGCCAGAAAGAGAGAGAGCAAGAAAGAGCAAGCATAAAGATGACTCTGTAGATTGGTGGTTTCAGCACTCATGTAGAAAACCCAGGATTCAGTCTCGCTATTTCAACAGTGTTTACTTATTATCCAATGTGGAAAAGCTTTAAATGGAGAAAAGGAGAGATGACACCGCAACTCCTCAGAATATCCCATAGCCCAGTGGCTAGAGCACTCACTCAAGAGCTGGCAGATCTCAGGTCAAATCCTTGCTCCCTTTTGGGTGGAGTGGGAGCTGAACTGCACAACTGCCACATCCCAGACAAGTACCCTAACCACTGGGCTAAAAGTTATGAAGAAACTGCTCCTTTTTCTCCTCTATTTTGTGTAAACTTGCCTATGGGGACCCAATCCTATAGAACAAGCACACTTTTTTTATGAGTACTGATTTGGAGAGGAAAGATTAGAATAAGTTAAATAAGTATAGCTTAGGTAAATCATGACCAGAGAGATCAAAAGAATTATAATGGACTACAAATATTTGGAGGCTACAAAAACCAAAGATGGAACTATATAATCATAGAAAAGTAGGGATGGAAGGGACTCAAGAAGTGATTAAGTCCAGCTTCCTGTGCTGTGGCAGAACCTAGTAAATCTAGACCACCCCTGACATGTGTTTGTCCAACCTGTTTTTTAAAAATTTCCAGTGATGGGGATTCCACAACCTTCCTTGGAAGCTTTTTCCAGAGTTTAACTACCCTTAGAGTTAGAAACATTTTCCTAATATCTAATCTAAATCTCCCTTGCTGCAGATTAATCCAATTACTGCTTGTCTTACCTCTGTGGATAGGAAGATAATCATCCTTTTTATAACAGGCCTTTACATATTTGAAGGCTTATCAGGTCACCCCTCAGTCTTCTTTTCTCGTGACTAAACATGCCCAGTTATTTTTAGCCCTTCCTCATAAAGCATGTTTTCTAACCTGTAGTCCAATTTGTCTACATCTTTTCTAAAGTGTGGCTCCTGGAATTGGACCCAATACTCCATCTGAGACCTCACCAGTGCTGAGTAGACTAGGACAACATACGACACTTCTGTTAGTACACCCCAGAATGATATTATCATTTTTTCGCAACTGTATCACATTGTTGACTCATTTTGAATTTGTGATCAACTAAAATCCCCAGATTTTTTTCAGCAGTACTACCACCTAGTCAGTTGTTTCCCATTTTCTAATTGTGCATTTGATTTTTCCTTCTTAAGTGAAGTACTTTTCATTTCTCTTTATTGAATTTCGTCTTTCTGAATTCAGACCAATTCTCAAATTTGTCAAGGTCATTTTGAATTCTAATCCTGCCCTCCAGAATGCTTGCAACCCCTCCAAGAGTGATGAAATGAAACGAAATATAAAATCAAATTTTATAAATATATTCTCCACTCCATTATCCAAGTCATTAATGAAAATATTGAATAGTACCAGACCCACGACTGACCCCTGCAAAACCCCACTAGATAAGTCCTCCGAGTCTGACAGTAAGCCATTGATAGCTACTCTTTGAGTATGGTATTTCAGTCAGTTTGCACTCACCTCAGAGTAATTTCATCTAAATGACATTTCCTTTAGTTGCTTATGAGAATGTCATGTGGGACTGTGCCAAAAGCTTGACTAAAATCAAGATATATCACATCTACTGCTTCCCCCCATCCACTAGCCCAGTAACCCTGTCAAAGAAAGAAATTAAGTTGGTCTGGCATGATTTGTTGTTGATAAATCCATTCTGACTATTCTTTATACCCCTATTATTCTCCAGTGTTTACAAACTGATTGCTTAATAATTTGTTCCAGTATCTTTCCAGATATTATAGCTAGGCTGACTGGTCTATATTTCCCCAGGTCCTCTTTGTTCCCATTTTTAAAGACAGGTACTATGTTTGTCCTTCTCCAATCTTCTGGGACCTCACCCATCATCCAAGATCTCAAAGATAATTTCTAACAGTTTGGGGATTGCTTCAGTTAGTTCCTTAAGTACTTTAGGATGAATTTCATCAGGCCCTGCTGACTTGAATACATCTAAACTTATCTAAAAACTCTTTAACCTGATATTTCCATACTGTTTGTATTCCTTCTCCCTGTTGTTAATATTAATATGTTGATTGACTAGTTACCTTAACTTTTTTAGTGAAGACTGAAAAAAACATGTCATCAGTTAATAGCTCTCTTTCTCTAATAAGTAAAGGACCTACACTTTCATTCATATCCACATTAAAGTCAATGGAAATTTTGCTATTGATTTAATGGGACAAGGATTTTACCCCAAGGAGTGAGAAGAATTATTTAGCATAATAAAGGGGGTATTAGCTAGAAGTAATGCTATGAAATAAAGAAAGGGAAAATTTAGCTTGAATATCAGGAAAAGCTTCCTAACAGTGAAATCTATTGGGTTGTGAAACAAGAAAATCCACACCCACTCATAGCCTGTATACATACCCTGAATATAAAGACTGCATTGGCTTGCAGTATAATTAATACAGAATTATATCACTGAAACAATATACACCAGTGGAATTGGACTACACTTGAACAGATGAGAGCTCTTAAGTTGCTACACTGAAAACAAATCATTTGAATCTGGCTAATTAGAATATAACATGTAGTTAAAAATTATGCAGAGCTTAAAATATTTTAACTCATTTAAAATTCTGACAGCAAATTAATAAATGTACATCAGTAACTTCACATGCCTGACTCAATAAATAGAAAGAATGGTATCTATTTTGTCAATAGGGACACTTTATACAAACTGGATACTCAAGTAGAAAATCATAATGTTGGGTAAGGGATAATTAATTAATTCAAGCTTCAAGATAAGAGCACTAGGTCCTACTGACCCTACATGTTAATCAGTTGATTGATTAATTGCTACAATCATAATAATTATAGGGTATAAATCTAAATACATGTAATGATAGTCTACACTTAGAATAAAAAATGTTTTCAGTCTGCTTATCTTCCCCATTTCTTGAATCACAGACATTTTTTGTTTGTCACAAATAAACCTCAAATTCTTTTAAAGATATCTTTGTGATGAGCTGAGTTTACATTCTGCTATCCCATCAGCAATATTTGTAGTCTCAAGTTTACTGTCTAATGAAAAAAAATGTACATAGATGAAAAAACAATTGATTATGCATAATAGTCAGTCCTGCTTCATCAAAAAGTCTTCCTTAAAAGAAAACCAATGGCACAGACCAATATGGTAGCTGTATAGTTACACAGTACCTTTTATCCCCAAACACTTTAGAAGTGGAATACTTCTTCCATTGAAATGCTGCAGCCTCTGAGGTGAAAGGCCACAACTGTTCAATAGCACAGAAAAACACTACATCACAGTAAACAGGCAGAAAATGAAGAATACCTGGCCCTCTGGAAACTGAAGGGGAAATTTTAGGAAGTAGAATGCAATTAATGGAGCTGAAATATGCCCAGGACAATGCTGTCAACACTCCTCGCTTTGCAAAAAAATAATTCCTATGGGATCTTTAATGACCACTTCTCACCCAAAAGTCAGAAACTTCACCCAGCAGTACCCTTATATAATGCCAAAGCTGAATAGAAAGCTACTGACTAAATCAGCAGTGGTACGCCCTAGAATACCTACTTGGTCACCCATACAAATAATAGCAGGCTGACTCATAGACCCATAGACTTCAAGGTCAAAAGGGACCATCATGATTATTCAGTCTGAACCTCTGCACATTGCAGGCCAAAGAACCTTGCCCATCCACTCCTGTAATAGACCCAGACCCTCTGGCTGAGTTACTAACGTCCTCAAACCTTGATTTAAAGACTTCAAGTTACAGAGAATCTGCCATTTACACTAGTTTGAACCTGCAAGTGACCCATGTCCCATGTTTCTGATCCTGCTTAGCTTGTGAGATCTGACTGGATGATGGCAAAAGTAGGAGATATTCTCCTTACATCAGAATTCCATGAATTCCTGAGGCCCAGTGTTCTCCCCACAACCTAATTCAGGATACAAATGTTTCTGTTGACTTTAATGGAAGTTATTCATAACCTGTGGTGGGAGCACTGGAGTCCTGAGATCACCCCCATCCTTGCCTTTGCTCTGTACCTTTTGTCATTAAACTAAAAAAAACTAGTTCTGTTTTACAAAAGTAAACTTACCATAAGATTGTATTTAAATAGAGGTATGGACCATAAAATCAATGTAGCTAAACTAATTAATAGAGAAGTGTTTGTCTTTCTAAAAGCACATGTGAGAAACAGTTCTGAGGAAGGAATCAATGTATTTTCTTTTTCTTAGGCATAGCCTATCTGAAGTATATCTGTATATTAACTTAAGAAGTGCCATCATTAAAAAAATAAATAGTTTTAGTTATTAATTTGGAACAATCCAGTATCCCCCACCGTAAAGATCACTAAGTAGCACTCTTAATAGAGAGGCTGGGACTAAAATAACCAGACACATAGCAACCCCTACAAGTGATCTCTGCAGATCAGGACTGAAGTTCCTTGGTGGCAACGATAAGTAGCTGTTTTGCTGCACTTGTCCTCCGTGTGAAGAGCCACAATCTGTAGTGCTGTCAACCCGGCACCTTTAACAAACACTACATTCACATGTTTGGGCCTGATTTTCACTTATACAAGGCCCCTTTATACCACTCTTGAAGTTGTAAAATGGCTATAAAATGGAAATTACATTTACTTCCACCTTAAAGCCACTTTACACTCTGCATGGGCCAGGAGTAAATGAGAATCAGACCCATTTATGTTTTTAGAATATTTTAAAAAGTCATCAGCTTCATTTCTGTAGATCTCTTTGGGCAAGGAACTTTGGGACAAATGCACTTAGGCGTGATGATGCTGAGTGTTGCCACGCCTAACTTCAAGGCATTTAGAAAATCACTGGGATTCACAAAGCCTGAGTCGATACCTAGACTCCATACACAAGGAATGATAAGAGATAGGTACCTCGCAATGGGGTTAACACGAGCCAGCACAGTAGGAGGATACCCAATGGGAGATATCAAGCCAAGTGATATGTGCTAAGCCCCATTCCTCTTTGGAGATAGGCACCTAAATCTGGGCTGCAGGGAGGGACTCCCTCTGCCTGGTATTTTGAGCTGCAAACCTTCTTTTGGGGTTAGGTGCTTACCGCGTTTTAGCAAGAAGCCAGGGAGCAGGAGGAGGACAACTTTCCACAACTTTTACTCCAGCGTTTAGGGTACTCATCTGGGATGTGGGAGACTCCCACTTCAAGTCTCACCTCCACCAGAGTGGGCAAAGGGATTTGAGAAGAGCTCTCCGACCTCTTAGGTGAGTGCTCTAGCCATAGAAATTTCCATAGAATTTCTATAGGAAATTCTGATGTGGGGTGCTCTCAAACACTCCTGTTGAAGATGTTCTGCTGTGGACATTTAATTTAAAAAACCACTGGAATAGTGGGACTGGATCTTGGGTTGCCTCCATCCCAGATGAGTACCCTGAGTGCTGGACTAAAAGTTATGAGGGAAGTCCTCTTTCAGCTCTGCCTTGGCAGTTTTGTGTAAACTCATTTATAGGGGCCTGATCCGGCAGACAAGGTCTGAACACACCTACTGGATCAGGCCCTGCAGGCAAGTTAGGCAGAGTAATGCCTACCATTCCCTGGTTTGTGAATCGCTCCAAGGTTTAGGTGTGCAGACACCTGGCATGGGCAGAAGTATGCCTGTTCAGAGGCAGAAACATCAGTGCTGAGGGAATTTTTACTGAAAAAATGTAGTTGCCAAGTGAGTTTAGGGGCCTACAGTGCTCGGAAGAAGACAGGGGCTTTGTGAATCCCAATGGAGCCAGATTCTGGGATTTAGGCACCTAAAGTGGCAATTAGGCACCTAAGTCCTTTTGTGAATCGAGCCTGTCATGTTATTTCACAACAAATATGTCAAGGCTTTAAATAATTATTTTACAGCTATATTTTAGGAAAAAAGCACTACCTAATGAAAGCTTTGACACTAAAATCCATCTGATATTGATTCAGCTTTGTAATTTTGGCAATTTAAGGAGCATTATTTTCCATAGGTGGTACTCACGCTGCAATTTTGTGCTTCCTGTTTTGTAATGATGTTTGGTAATGAATAATGCTAAAAATGCTCTAAGGACTAATAAAATTTAAGGAACAACTGCAGCAGTTTTGTGCAAAGGAACATGCAGTTGAGCACATTTCACTGAGTGAATGAACTTTTACAGTCTTTAAAGGGTTATCTGACCTTCTACTTCTACAGCTTGCTTGACTCAAAGTTACAGCACTGGAAGAGATAACAGTGAAACTGTACTATAAAAATAAATTACTATCATGAATATTAAGCAACAAGAATATAATAAACATGACTGCTTACACGATTCTGATTTACTGACACTGATTTGCTTGTAAATTATCACACAAAGCACTCATTTTAGTTGTTCAGGAACATGTGCAAAATAAAGCCTGGTGGACAGTTCCTGGAGACCTTGACATCTGCCACTGAATTCATACTTCATTGTTCCTGGTACCTACTTTCTTATGTAGGATGCAGTGGTGTAATTTACTCCCTCTTTCCATGAGTTTTCTTCAATGCCTGAGTGGCTTAAGAGGTTTTTTTTTTTTAGACTTGCAGTTTTTAAAACTACTATCATGGAGGTTGAGCTCTGACACAGTGGAACAAATCCAGCTGCAAAATCTCCTAAAGGCTGTTCATGCTTGTTCTGTTAAATAGTGTTCACTTTGAGTCAAGGAGTTTCATTACTATATTTATGAATCTTTTGGCACTAGGAGTTGGGATTTCCGAATGCTAAGCATCAATACATTTTGCATCAGTGTTTGGCAGTGGGTGCTCTGGTTCACTGGTTAAAGACAATAGAGGAGATCTTTATTTCCAGATAGAAATTGTGTGTGTGTGTGTGTGATGTTAGAGGTATGCTGAGCCACTATCAGATAACAGTGGTAGTCAGCAAACTGTCACAGTTGCTAATTAATGGAAATGGCAGGAATTAACAGTTCTCGGCATTAAAAGCCTAGTGCCTATATTCTGGATCAGATATTTGTTATCCAAATTGATGGAAAGTATCTCATCTGAATATAGGATTATTCTTTCTTTTTCTAAATTTGAAACCCTGCTTTGTGTTTATGTGGCTTATATCACTTCATGGCATGGTGTGTTATGTCAAGTTTGAGATTATTTCTGAGACAGAATTTCCTCATTTTGCCTGTCACCAGCCTAAAGCATATGCCAAAAGACCCCATTTTGAGGGAGTGATTCACAAATTCCATCTACAATAAGGGATAGTTACAGCTTCAAAGAGAAAACACTTATCTTGGATCAAATCCCACTAACATTTCATTTGGTGGTTACTGTCTCCATAGTCCTGATAGCTCTCTGCAGAGGATTTGTATTTACACAGTGGGCCAGGTTCTTTATGGTAATAAACTTAAACTTGCACGCTGGAGTCTGAGTGCAGGAGGTGCTCCCAATCTACAGTATGAAGAAAAATGAGCGAAGAACTCAGTTGCAGAACATGTGGGTTAGTTCTGGGTGACTGTGAAGCTACAGATGCAAATCAAACATGAGCAGAGAAAAACACCATTCTAAAAGTGGAACTTGGTAGCCAAGGGTTGGAACTGCAGAAGCGTGTATAAAGATGCCTGCTGGGCCAGCCCTTTCTCCCTCTCTCTCTCTCCTTTTTAGTTAAAAAAAAATTAAACAAAAAGAACGGCTGAAGCTTTCATGCTTCCTTACTTGCCCTCAGCACTCACTTTAGTCTTGTAGGCACCCAAGTGTTTTTCTCACAGTCCCCCTTTCTCTTGCATAGCAGCTGTAACAGTCGTTGATGGTGGACAGGACAGTTTGGTTGGAGATTTTAGTTCTTTTCACTGTTCACTCCATCCTCTTTCTGCACCCATAACAGACATCACTTACATGCCATTTTGGCTATGCACCAACTCCACTCCTTCTGCCTTTTACTCGTAGTGTTACGCTTGACACTTCCTTATTGCAATGTGCAGTTTCAGGATGTCTCTCTCCATTATCTTACTATGCTAACTAGAGTGGGTCATAGCACCTTGGAAGATGTTTTCTCTTTGCTTTTGAGTCAAGATACTTGTAATTATCAGTTATGAACGAGCAGCGAGTTCCACAAGGACTTATGCAGACATGCAGTTGTAACTAACCACTGCTAGTTATCCCTTACCTTTTAAGCTATTAAAATCTTGCAGAAGTCTACATGCCCACATGGCTGAGGTAGTTTTCTTTTAATGGTTGAATAAAATGCAATTTGATTTTTAAGCAACATTATTATGGTAAGTGTAGGCATGTAGATTTTGTGCCTGGACTGGTAAATTTTATGGTGATTTGCAAGGCAGCACAGCTTGCATACATTATTTTATTTGGTAAGGGTTAGATTGTGAACGCCTTAGTTACACTGGTGAGCAGTTGATAACACAGGCAGTGCCACGGATGTCAGTGAGATCACTTGTGAGAGTAACTACTCATGAAGATGAGTAAGAGGTTTTCAGTTGGGATCTACTATAGACATACCCTACATGACCCAAATGGGTTAAGAGACTTCGGTTTTCATATTTAAGAAAGTCAAACAGGAACTCTTTGACTTTTGGGGAAGAAACATATTATTTCATGATCATGGATATTTCAAATGTAATACTTGGTGCTGTATGTGCCCACTTGCAGAAATACCTATTAACAGAAGAAAAATTCAAGTGCAATGCAATGAATTTGTGCTGAACAGGTTGCCTCTGTACTGCATGTTCACTGCCATCACTTTAAAAGAAGCAGACTTGTGGCATTACTTATTTCTTCCATTCCCTCACTTTTTCTTACTCTTGTCTCCTGCTTTTCAGCTGTCATTCAGTACAGCAGGTGCAGTACAGCTGCCAAGGAAGCTTTTCCATGGCCAGATTGTCAGGTTTTCCAGCAGCAGGTTTCCACAATTTGTGTCCCTCAAGAGACAGTATAAAACACATTAACTTTGACTGAACTCTGTCCCACTCTTGGTATGAACACAGAACCTGCCCTCACACTTAAATACAGTATGATTTGACAAATGTTTCACGCAAACACATTTCAAACTGTGTTCACTGTATGTATTCACTGTAGTACTTATTATTACCATGTGATCACCCACCCTAGCAACATGATATTATTTCTTCTCCCTGACTGGATACGTGCTGCTGTAATAAATACGCAAGTTCTGACTTAGTCACCCAATGTTTGATTCGCTTAGGAAAAAAGTGGGACTAGTTGGTGGAGTTTTTAAAACATTTAATATTTTTTCCTTTATCAGCCACTCAAATCTAGTTTCATCCGAGAATTCACTTGTAGAAAAATTAGGCTGTTGTAATGTTTTATTGATTTAAAATTAATTTGCTCCTAGCACACTTGAACCAAGTAATTAGGTTTGACACATGCCTACGTGGTTCCAGCTACTAAAGGTATTGCCAGAGCCTAACCGTGTTTATTTAACTGCCATTTTACCAGGTCTGTAGCAAAGACAGACATAGCACCTTTCCCTCCTAGCTTCAGGCACCAAACTTAGCACAGCTTGGCTAGACCAAAGGATCAGGGTTATTTACATTTACTGGTCTCCAATTTTCAGTGACCCATCATCATTCATCACAGTAAATATCATCTAATTAGTATATCTCGGTGCAGGTGCAAATGTACGTTCCTAAGTCTGAGTCCCCAAAGAGCTTCCATGTCAAGATTCTGGCCAGGGGCTGAGGAAGAACATAGTCACCATCTTGTGTTGCTTAGCAGTGTCTCATATACAAAAATATTTCACAAATAATATGCTGAGACTGGGACAGCAGCCTCTCTTCCATTGCAGGGAGTTATGCAGAAAGAAGAGAAGGGCACAGCATGGGAGATCAAGCCAATTTCTCTCACTTATGTAATTTTTAATCTCACAGCAAGTTCCTTTTTCCATTCCTCACAGTCCTTTTCTCCTCCTCGAGGGCCCCCTCATCTTCTCCATAGCCAGGCTGTGAGAGAATGTGCAGAAGTCTCCAAGGGAGATTCAGTTTTGCAATGATAGGATTCTGAAGGTATGGCTCGATTAGCTGCTTTCTCCCAAAGCAATTACTCCTCCGGATGTGAACATTGCTCCCTCAGAGGTGGAAGATGCACCCATTGCTGACAACGAGGAGAAACAGCTTTCCCTATCAGAGCTTCCAGGTGATCCCATAACGCGAAAGTGTCCAACCTGCCCTCATCAGAACTTCATTTCACTTAGTTCACCAGTCTTCCACAGGGATTACAGGCTGCAGGAATCTCATCACAGATGATAACTGGTTCCTCAATCTTTTGGTTTATCTTTCCTTCCAAAATGGGCCACCTCAAACTTCTCTCCCTTTTTCCTCCTCCATTCTCTCCCTCTCGGAACTCTCACCTGCTCTCCTACTATACTAATCCCACAGATGAAATTCTAAGTGGTCTGTTTCATTGCTTCTTTTGCCCCCTCCCAAATTTCTTCTTAATCACAAATCAAATTTAGGCTACAAAACCAAAATCCATTTTCTATGAATGTTTGTATGGACAAAATCTCACTCTGCTGAATATTTGTGAAAAGTGAATACAAGAGGTGTGTAATCTGAAATCTGGTTTCTTATTCACTGAAAGATGTGTAAATATTCTCCTTGATATTTGCTCTGTTTTCTACACTATGTAACCCCAAAGGAAGATCACTGGCACACCAGGGCTGAATCTGGCTGTAAATTAGGAACGCTCTTTTAAAAGGCATGGTTTTTTTTCCAAATGGAATTGAGACACACATTAATATGGGTATTTTTGTTCTAAATGACATTCCCTCTAAAGGGCCAGTGGCTCTTTCCTCTCCTCCACAGATATGGAATGTTCTAAATACAGCAATTCCATGGTGTGTAGGAGAATGGAAAAACCATTTAGTTTTACTAACGTATAAAAGTGTATGGCAAATGTAATGGATTGTCAAACTGGCTAAAACAAAGACAAAGACAGAGACAGGATTAAAGCTGAATGAGAGCCTATGAAAGAATATGCAGTTTTGAGATTTTGGAGACAAGGCATGCGTCAGCACAGTCCTTTCTATTAGTGCCCTATCCACAAGTACTGGTCTCAAAACACTATCTTGGCTCTGTGGCACGCAGTGAAGCTCTCCTGTTAAAGGGGTTCTCATTGAACAGATTACCACAGATTGGGGTCCAGTGATTTATTGTCTAAGCATGAGACAAGTCATTAAACCATTCAAAGACACCTGTGCAAGCCAGTTGGCTGTAGTCAATTCTTGTTTAACATTTAATTATGAATATAATTAGCATGAGTTAAGAGACAGGCCAGGCACCAGCAATAAAATATCCAGTATGCTAAAAACAACAACCCACAAGTACAATAACAAAATATGTAAGAAATTGGTGAGACTATGTCCCTGCTGCACAAACTTTTATAGAAAAACAATCTATGCTAAATTTAATTTCTTTTACAATTTTGGTTGTCTTGATACAGTGCCACAGGGGATATCTTAAAAGTCTGCCCTACATTTAGAGCTCTGGTTACTGTAAGTGCAATTGTTTTGAATTTTTTTTGTTTCTCTCATTTTTAAGGCAATTTGTTACCATGAGATTTTTTACATTCAACATCAATTTTCTGTCAAGTGTCTCAGGTGCTTTGATTTTCCCCTCTTCCCTTTGAAGAGTGCCATAAAAGGTGCCTCAAAAAAAGTTTGACTAAGGAGCAGCAGAAAGTCTAAAGAAAAGAAAACATTTACAAAGGTGTTGGACTGAGATTTTTCTCAAAATATGTGCAATATTTGCAGCTTAGTTTTGTGCTAGCAAAAGAAAGGAAGTAGTAAAATATTATAAAAGAACTCTTTTTAAAGGGGGATTTTCAGGCTCAAAAGCAAAAAAACAAACAAACAAAAACCAAACAAACATCCAGACCCAGCTTTAGTTCTAGACAAGTGTTGTGCAAGATTCCTGCTTATAACAACTCTGTACAATAGATAGCACTCCTGATCTGCAGCTCTCTTTTTCATTTCTCTTCAAACTTTGATGTGATCCTGTAAGCCCTCTGAGTGCAAGAAAGGGAAAATTCTGTGTTAGCTCTGAATTTTCATTCTGAGACCTTTCATGTGAGACATTCTTCATGGTTGGCATTCTCAGTTGCCACTGGCAGATGGAAGCAGACCAGAACTTTGCTTCCCAGCTCATGAGTTAGGCAGCATTGAATGCGGGTTCAGAATAGATCCATGTTGTGATATATTTTGTGTTGTGAGTTTGAGAGGAGGTTCCAGTTATATGCAAACTAAGTCTGAGAACTATGACCTGAGGGTAAAGAAGAAGGTGATTATAACCAGTGTGGCCTGTTCCTTCACAGTCTTTACCATCTTCACTCTTGGTGGCTGAGGACGGAAAGGTATAAATGAGGCCTTTTAGCTCATGTTTGAGCCCAGGCGACTAGGGCTTCCACTTTTGAGGTCTTTTCCTCACAGAGCACCTCTTTTGGTTTTCCAAATGAACTTGGATGCAAATAGGTTCATCAAAGGGCACCTGTGATACACCAAAAAAGCTAAATGGTCTAGACTACCTCCCCTTAGTTGTAAGTGTGTCTTTCAATGCCAGCTGACTGGCCTTCCTTCTTGGTGTAGAACCCTGCGGAACATAGTGAGAGCTTCTGCCTAGGATATGAACAAGGCTATTTTGTCAAGCAGTGCTGAAGGTTTTCTGCTGTATTAGCAGTTATGCACAGCATATACTGAAGAACCAGCAGCAAGAAGTGAGTGAGTGTGCTTGGTGCATTGCATGGGATATGTCTCTTTGGGTCACATCCCCCCAGAGATGTGATCTCCTTACACAGAACCTGGTATCTATACTGACGACCATCTTCTCTGGACCTGACATCAGGTAGCTGTTAAATAGTATTAAGACTTAATTAACAAAGAGATGCTAGTACTGGATCTGGATGAAGATCTTTATATAATGATTTGCTGCAATTGCTGGCTGGAAGAAAAGCAAGAATTATACCAGGTAAGCACCTGCAGGACTTATTGTCCCAGGAACTGAGTCAGAGATTTTATGTTAGAAGAGGCAGTCTAAAGTTTAGCAAATCAGACACTACCTTCTTCCATCTCTCTTCTGAAATAAAGATTGTCTTGGATGATAACTTAGATGCTGGAGTTTTGGGAGAGCTATAATTGGCCATTCCACTTGTGCCCTCTAAGACCTGTTTCTGAAGTCTTTCAATGATAGCTGCTGGGTCCTGTGTAACATAATGAAGTTGTCCAAACAAAGGTAGACATGCATCCCTTTCACTTGAAGGGAGTCAATTGTGAACCCTGGTGTAGTAGTTAAGAATCCAAAAAAGGGAGTATCAAAAATGCTTCTTGTTGTAGCAGAAGCTAAAGTATCTTTCAGTGTTTCTACCCAAATATATATTCAGTAGATTTCCAGGAGGTTTATTTTCATGTTCTGAAGTTTTGGGAAGAAAATACTGTAAGGATGGATTTCAGTACATCCACCTGGAATATTGATCTCCTTTGGACCCTTTGAGAAACCTGAGCTCTAAAATGGGCAGTATACCATTATTTCTTTTTGCACAACAAAGAATCTTGTGATCTTGCCAAAATATCTGTCTCTTCATGGAAATGGTTCTATTGTGCCAGTGTGTAAGAAAGAGATGGACTAGTGCACCTTTCATCTTCTGATGCTATGAAGGGTCTTGTTAATAGTGTTGATTAATTTACTTTGGGAAAAGGACAAACATGTCTCTGGGAAAATGAATAAGTATCCTTCCCTGATTATCTTAAGCACCCATTTTCATTCTCATATGAGGGCCCACCCTGACGTGCACTCTTATAGAGTGTGTGTGTGTATGTGGGGAAGGGAAGAGATATTCCAGAACTGGGAAGTACAGAATCAAGAGAAGCATTTGAGTTGGATGGTTTTCCAGAGAGTCCCAGCCTAGGTCTTCCAACTATCAGGAAAGGCAGAAATGACCTTCTTCTAATATGCATTCTCTATGCTGGAACTGGCAGGAGAAGTGGCTTCAAAAAGGGATGCCTGCTGAAGATTCTCTCTTTGGAAAGAGGGAGAGACTTACTCCCTCATCTAAAGCCTCAGTGATTGCTTTGTCTTTATCTCCCCAAAGAGCTTACGAGCACAATATTTAAAAGGACATCAGATGTTATCCTGCAATTTCAGTTTCTTCAAGTGGAGCCTTGACTACCCTTGGAACATACCTTTGGAGGTTTTGAATAAGTCAGGTGAAGCCTCAGTCCTGAAAAAAGCTGCTAGACAAATTTAGTTTAAAGTAGATGTTATGTAAGGTGTGGGTTTTTTGTTGGTTTTATACATTGGCATTATGATATTTTCTGTTTTATTATCTATCCCTTTCCTAACAGTTCCTAACATTGTTAGCTTTTTTGACTGCCACTGCACTTTGAGTAGGTGTTTTCAGAGAACTAACTGTGATGACTCCAAGATCTCTTTCTTGAGTAGTAATAGCTAATTTAGATCCTATCATTTTTTGGGTTTTTTTGTATAGTTGAAATTATTTTTTCCAGTGTGTATTATTTTGAATTTATCAACAGTGAATTCAATCTACCATTTTGTCGCCCAGTCACCCAGTTTAGTGAGATCCCTTTGATACCCTCAAAAGAATGCCAAAATATTTGTGAGGTATGATTTCCCTTTATAAAAGCCACATTGATTTCTCTTTATAAAAGCCACAACATATTTATCTACGTCTCTAATAATTCTGTTTTTATTATAGTTTGCCTCATGTTTATGTTTAGGCTTACCAGCTTGTAATTGCCACGATTACCTCTGGAGCCTTTTTTTAAATAGGCATTATATTAGCTACCCTCCAATCATCTGGTACAGAGGCTGATTTAAGTGATAGATTACATTCCACGGTTAGCATTTCTGCAGTTTCATACCTGAGTTTCTTCAGAACTCCCTGCACATGTCCCTGAGGAAAATAGTATCTATTTCATGATTTCCTGTTGGAAACCTAGAGGATGGAAGGGGGTCAGTGAGACGTTTATCTCCTTGGGAAGGGGATCTGAATTGCTTCATTCCCATACTACCTGGATTTGGATAGTGGAGGGACAAACTGCACAGAATGGGGATTGAACTCTAGCCACTGGGCACAAATGGCTCATTACACCAGAAAGGTCAGAGGAGCTGATACCTTTCATGACAGATGAGGCTTTTCAGACAAAACATTTGTAGGAAGGGGTATGTTCTGTGGCCTTCTTAACTACCTCCCTTGCCTATATGCTAGCGGGGAGCAGGAATTCCTTCATCCTGGTTGCTACAGGGGACCTTGCTTTCCCCTGATTGTAATAGGTGTTCCATGCTTAGTAGAGAGGTAGAGGGGCTTTTGAAAAACTTACCCCCAGTTCCATGGTACTGGTTCTGGCCTTGTCTAAGTGAAGGGAGCTTCCATGTGGCCTGCCTTCTGTCTGCCATTTCAGAGGGGTGAAGTGAGGACAGGTACTGTCCCTCAACCTTCCACCGAAAGCCAAAAGGTTTTGTTTTTTTATTTTAAGAGTTTTGAGAAGAAAAATTTTTAAGACAATGACACCACTGAGAGGCATTTAGTTAATAATCTTAAAAATCCAGTACAACCTGTACTCCAAAGGGAGCCCTGGAGTCTGACCTGTGTGCCATTGGTAGGCAAATAATTCTGAGGAGTTCATTCTGAGGGGCGATCCTATGCCCAGACCCAGAGCAAATATCTAGCCTGCCTCTATTGCCATGGAGATTGAGTACACCATCTGTGAAGACTGTCTGACATGGAGGGAACAGAGAACACATTACGTCACAGGTACCTTATTTTAAAACAAGTTTCAAGTCCCAGTGAAAAAAGATCACTTTACCACACAGTACTACTCAATATCTAGGGTGAAATCATTGTTCCATTGAAGTTAACGACAAAACTCCCACCGACTTCAGTGAAGCCACTATTTCACCCTCATTGTTTTAAGACCAAAAGCAAAGTTAAAGTATTGGGTACTTTTGCAAATGATGTAAAAAAAATTCATTCTGGTAATATAGCTTGCTTCTGTATTGTATTGTTTCTGTGTTTTAAAAGAATATGGATTTTGACATTGTCAGATAGGACCAAGAGACATCAATTCTTCATCCAGCCAAAGCTGTACTAACCTTACAATCTAACTTTCTTCAATAAGTATAAGAGTTGACAATAATATATAATGATCAAAATACTAAATATCCATCTTCTTAAATTTTCTTATATAATAGGATTATGCCAAGCACTGTAGGGTCAATAGTAATGACATTGTGAATTCCACTTAGCTTGCACAAAATGACACTCACAGATATGAGGTGGTGTCTTATTACTGGATAATTGATAGGACATGTGTGAAGTTAGTTGAAAAGAGTGTTAATGGTCCACAGGAATAACCAAGCCAAATGGGGGAAAACCCACTAAGGGATGGTCTACACTACAGAGTTTTGTTGACAAAAATCAGTTTTTGTCAACAAAACAGTGGAGATGTACACACTGAAATGTCCTCCCACTGATGTAACACCCCTGCTATGGCAACAGAATAAAACCACCTCAGCGAGAAGTGTAGGGTTTATGTCTGTGTAGTTAGGGTGACTCGGTGTCAGTGTAGACACTGCATTCTTTATATCGATTGTTGGCTGTCATTCTTGTCAATTTCACAGTTCCCAACACTGTCCCTCTTTGGTTGGTGAAAGCGCTCTTGGTCAGGATGCGCATCATCAACATAAGGAAGGTAGGTGTGAACATCAGCCACTGCAGTAATCAACGTGGTGGCTGGAAGTCGAACTAACATAGGTCGACTTATCTTTGTAGTGTAGACAAGGCCTAAGGGACTGTAGGTGGGAAGCCCACAGCAATAGGAAATTACAGTTTCATTCAGAAAATTGAAAGAAAGAACAGATCAAAATTCCATAGTTATCCAGAGATACTTAAAATATCGTCTAGCCTGGGCCTGGATCAACTCTGCTTCCCAAAAATGTTTCTTTGGTAGCTATAGAATTTAAATTTCCAGGTGAATCTGATGCAAAGCTCTCTGTGATTCTTCTCCATGAAATATGTCACAGTCCTTTAACTCACAAAAAAGGAAGAAAGAGCTTATGAGAACCTGACCGGTTTTCGTGCATATAGTGTTGGATCACTTCATAGCCGAGACTTTGAATGTCTGAAACCATAGTAAAGCTAAGATGGCATTAGTTACAGAGCTGTCTTTTTTATTATGCATATTTTAAATTTAAATCTGTAACATGGTTGTGGCTCAAGACCACAAGTATTCTTTGTAATGAAATTAAAGCAGTCTTGAAAATAAGAACAGATGAAGAGAGAAGAATGAAAAATGCTGAAGATGCAGAAAAACTGAAAACAAGAAAAAGTAAATAAGAATTTGATTTGATGTCATCGAGAATTAATGAAAACATAATAGGTAAGAAGATGGAAATATTTGGAAGAAAAGCTAGACAAAGATTAAATAGTGACACTGGCAATAAATTGTTCTTTTAAAAACTTTGTCAACTATTTTAAAAACTATTTTATTTTAATAAAAAAGAGCTGTGATATGTTTCTTAAAAATAACTCACACATCTATGATACTTCTGTGGCCCCCATTTCCAAAATATCTGAGGGCATCACAATATTTAACGTATTTTTCTTCACAACACCTCTTTGAAGTGGGGAAATTATTAACCTCATTTTACAGATGTGCAATGGAGGCACAAAGAGACGATGGACTAGATTTACAAACAGATTTAGGTTTCTAGCTGCCCCTTTAGGAGCCTAAATCCAAAACTTAAATCTTAAGAACCACTGTTCAGCACTGCCTAAATTTCCTAGGTGCCTACATTTCTGCCAGTGGGTATGCACACTGCCATCTCAGAGCTGACATCACTGAGCTGCTTGGTGCCTAAGGGCTAGTCTACACTTAAAACTTACAGCAGCACAGTTGTATCGGTACAGCAGTACTGCGGTAAGTGCACTTGTGGCGTCGCATTATGTCGCCAGGAGAGCTCTCCCACCCACATGATAAAACCATCTAAATGAGCGGTGGTAGCTATGTCAATGGGAGATGCTCTCCCACTGACATAACGCTGTACACATGAGTGCTCACGCCAGCAAAAATTATGTTGCTCAGGTGTGCGTTTTGTCACACCACTGAGTGAGAAAAGTTTTGCTGGCATAAATACTAGTGCAGCCAAAGCCTAAATCTGACAAAATTCACTAACTGGGTGTTCTCCCTAATAGCTCATCTGCATGGCCAGATCTGGCTGGTCAGGTCAGAGTATGCCTAATCCACACAAAACCAAGAGGTGGTGGTGCGCCGTTCTGTGCCAGGACTCAGAGCACTCAGCCAGGATATGGGATCCCAAGAGACTGCCTAATAGGAGGATGACTGTTTGAACCGAGGCCTCTCATTTCTCAGAGAGTGCCCGAACCAGTGTGCTACAGAGTATGGCTTTTTCAATCTTCAGTTGAAGCTGTTCCATTTTGTATGAAATATTTAAATAGATATTGGAGTAGAGACTGGAACCTGAGTCTTCCAGGAGACTGCACTAACCATTAGGTTATAGATTCATTCTCTCTTTCTGGCCCGTAGAGCTTACACACATACCTACTAAATTCTATGGCTTAACCACTGGACTATCCTCCCTCCACATAGACACTGATTGGACTACATAGCTACACTTGGACACATTAATGTCCATGTATTTTTCCTCCTCTCATAAAGATCTGAGTGTAGTATTCTTCACCTGAAATGATACCAGGGAGTGGGCATGATAATAAATATTTCTAGGTTTGAACTCATTCTTTTGGGATATACAATGAATGTTAATTATTATACCACATAACCAAATACAAAAGACAAAATGCATTTTTCCTTATATCTTTTCACAGGCAAATTAAGTAACCAACTAAAGATCTGTGTCCTACTAGCAAATAGTTTAACCTTTAAGTGGATTTGTTTTGCCTTGTCACTGGAATGGCAGAAGGCAATACAAATCAAATCCAGTGATTGGGGTGATTAAATATTCAGTCTCTGGGTCAGATTCTGTCATCCTTACTCATGTTAAGCAGAATTTTCCTTTGCATGCAATTGTATTGAAATCCATGGGTCTACTAATGGATTAAAATGCTACTTAATGTAAGTGTTGCAGAACCTAACCTTATATTAGCATTGTTGTACCTATATCACAGACATACACTCCACATATACCAATAGTGACATTCTTGTGATGTGTAGGCGGAGTTCCAGAGAATCTCGTGTGTCTAATACCCAGGACCAGAGAAAATAGAGTATTCATTGGCCAGAGTCCATGTGATCTTACAATCCTCACTGCTTGTAAATCCTCAAACATACTTCATATGGGTAGTGATTACCCACTTTCACAAGGGCAAGCAAAATTGTATGATTCTATAATTGCCCTGAATTAAATTCTAATGATATGGTCGTATCTAAGTTTGTTTATAAGGGAAATGGAATGTCGAGAGATGATTCAAGCAATCTGATTGACTAATACAGTGTAGTAATTTTCTGGAGTTATGTACATACCAACTGAAGCCAAATGAAACTGCATCATCCAGGAAAAAAAATATCCATAGGCTTACTATGTAAGTTACTTTTCATTTGATGCTTAAAATAGCATTAACATAAGGATACCAGGAAAGTTCCTGGGAATTAACTTCTTCTAGATAGAAGGCTAAATCCTCAGGAAATGCCCTGCTTCTTGATTATTCCCAACTATTACAAGTAGCAGGTTTTTAGACTACCTCATTTTACTCATCAAATACATCAAATACATGGCACTAAGTAGTGCTCAGTGCAGGACCCAAGGTATGATGGTGGGATGGGGGTAGCTCTAAGTTACCTTTTCTCCTTTAATATTAGGGTTGTTTTGTCCTCTGTTGTAACTTAGTAAGGGCCCTCTGTGGATGTTCTGCTGGAAGTCACTGAGAAATTTGCAATTAATTTCAGTGAGATCATGAACGGGCCCCTGTATTATCAAATGGATGATTAAAATTAAACAAACAACACCCCCAACACAAACCACATACACACTGGCTCTAATTCTAAAAACAATAAAAAGGTCCCCTTCAGGTTTTTTGGTAAACCATTAAGGTGATTTTTAGCTAATTAAAAGAATAGTTGCTTAGAGTATGGTAGGGGCCAGATAAATGATTGATTAGATTTGATAGATTACATTAGATGGCTGTATTAGGTAGAAATCACCCTGAGGTGTAATAAAAGAAGCAAGAATCCCAAGGACCACGGATTACAAATAGTAGCAAATAATGTTTTTATCAAACTGCTAGTATTTTATGCTCAGAAATTAACTGTCTTAAAACCCCTTCATAAGTGTCTGTTCATTAGTCAATCAATGTATATAATAGCTTTCAGAATCATAATAAGAATTAATAATATTTAAAGGTGCAGAAACATTAATTTCTCATGCGTAACTACGAATGCACTTAATGTGTCTCCTCCCGACAGGCCTCCAAACGCTAATTCACAATGCAAAGTTTATTGCTAGTTACCTGTTATTTTCAGCAATAAGAGATGGCAAAAATGAGCCACGAAAATATTTTGCGTGTGAAGGCTATCACAGAGGGTGAGATCATAACTTAATGTCAAGGATGAGATCATAGCATCATGATAATGTGCTTCGGAGTGTGATTTTGTTTTGTTCTGGCTCAGGTGAAGCATGAACACAAAGGATGGCAAGAGGTAGTGATAAGGGTGAAGAAAGCCTAGATTTAGCCCCCAAAGAGCAGTATTATGCGGGGTTGTCTGCACATCAGAAAGAGAAAGAGATTAAAGGCAGAGAATATGTATTAAATACTTGACTGTGGAGTAAAGTAAATGGGATGTGAAGCAAAATACACATCAGGTAGTGCCCCCATGTACCGACTATTTCCTCTTGAAGCACCAAAGATGCAGCACTTCAAGGGGACATAGCAGGTAGATGGGACACCACGTTAAGTGGAACATCAGTACTTCAAAGGACATCTCTTTATTTCTATGCAGCACAGAAGCTGAAGCTTAACACAGTAAGGAAATGGGTATGCTTTATTTTTTTTTCCTCTTTGAGCATTACAGAGACTGTGAGAGGCAGACCAAACCCCACAAGACAAGTCCTATTTTTCTTGTGCTGTAAAAGAAGGCGATGGGGGGCCATGGATTGTGCCTCCAAAAGTGAACTTTCACATGATACATTTTCTTTGCATTGTGTATTTAACTACAGGATATCTTTAAGTAGCCGAGGGGGGAAGAGAAGGATCTTGAGAGATTTATTCAACTTCATTATATCTGATGCTAGTCATGAAGAGCTTTCGTTGAACCTAAACACTCTTATGAACATAAAATCAAATTAAACAGCACATTAAGGTTTCCATATTCTCTGACTGATGCGCGCGCGCGCACAACTCTCATTAACAGTAATGGCAGTTATGCGTGCACGTCATTCAGAGAACATATCCCTAAGTGTTGTATTGTTTTTCCTGGAGATTTTTCTTCATTGGAGTTTATTTAAGCTCCTGTTAGGCTTGCAAGCTTTTTTTAAAGGGGAAGAAAAGAGAGCGAGAGAGAAAAAAAAAGCCCAAACTCAGATTGTTTGGCAGGCAATTTTTTCCCCAAGCTGTCACAGTCTGCAAAGTGCACCCTAACATATTAAATTTAGAGATGTGTTTGTAGCATGCAACCCCCAGCTACATGTACCAGAAGTTACTTTCTGGTTTGAAAATACTGGTTTTGCTTGAAATAATTTTTAAACAAAATAAATAAATATGAAAAAAGAAAATAGGAATATCTTTGCGTTCTATATCTGGTCATTGTAAAACACAGTATATAACCTTGTGCAAACTGAGGTATGCATCTCATTCTGAATAAGATACATCCTGCTGAACTTTCCCCTCAAACATGAAAAGATGCTTTATAATTCACAAATCCTAGTCCCACACTAAAGTACTGTGCTTGAAGGTACACAAATTATCAGCCTAGCGTGTCTCTAGTGAAATGAGACAAAATATGAGCATTTTATTCCTTTCCTAAATCTCTTTTACCCGCTTAAGATAAATTGCATATTTAAAATTTGTACGTAGACAATATAGTAATTTTTCCAGTTAGATAATAAAATGTTATCGGAGATAAAAAAATAATCAAAACCAATAAAAAGACAGGATCAAGGATAATGGAAGGTAAATTACATCTGAGATGTCTCTGTTCTTCTATTTTTTTTTTTGGTTTATTATTTTTAACTGATAGGCTATTTCACTAGCTGCTACTGTATGCAACAAACTTACTTATTGCCTCCAAAAACTGTTCAAAGAAGCAGTATGGGAACAGTGGCTCAGGCAGCTCTCTGAAAAACATCTTGAGTGCTCCGGTGACAACGTGGATGTCCTCCCACTGGCTGTCGTCCAAATTCAGCTTCTCTTCTGGGAAAACACGAGGAGAAATGGAACAACTGGTTTTAATGAAACAATTACAAGACACTAATTATTATGTTAATGTTTGCCTACTATCATCAGCAACCGTTAACAGCCTTCTGCACCTAGAGGTTTGGTGCTGTGCGTGCATGTGTGTGTGTGTGTGTGTTTTTTGGTAGGAAGAGCACATTTTGAATGGAATACCATCTGTAGGAATGCAGCTGACAAAAAAGCAAGAGACACAAAGAGACAGTACCATTGACACAGTATGTCAGATACATTTATTCCCATAATGCTTCAGTATGAAAATTAGCATCACAGCTCAACATGATTCAAAGCTATTTGGTTTTGAGGCCGAGGGGCTAAGAGTTGCCAATGATGGCCGGCTCAAGGGACCGGCCTAAAGGCCTTGCTGAGCCAACAGGAGACATATGCTAAACATGGCAATAGAAAATGAGTTATTGCTTTACATGTGTTAGCCTTGCTATGTACAAGGGAATAATGGGTAACACTTTTCTCCTTTTTTGCCTGAATGCAATGTCAGCAAGGAATAGAGTACTGTGAGAGAAAGGATATTAATTCCGTCTTACTGCTTTAAAAATATTTTGTTTGGTTTTCATCTCTGGGACGAAAATTTGCCCAGCAACAATATTAGACAGACCCCTGTTGGCCTACCTAGGCTATGCAAAGCTGTCAAAAATGATAACACACTAAAGACAAACCACAAGTGCTTACAAAACTGTTTTTGCAAACAACAAAAATGTTTTCTTTTGAAGCTTGGCTGAGCTGAGGAATTTAAATATAAAAGAAACTAAATGCTAAAATAAAGTTTGTAATAAAAACAAAGCAAGATTGCATGATTATTATTCTATTTTTGTGTTATAAAAGTCTGGAGTTATTAGAACGCAATAAACAACTGAATCATAATCCATATAAAACTCTGTGAAAGTGTAAATCCTCCTTACAATTAAAAGGATACATACTGTCTGCAAGTTCTGCTATTTCAAAAATGGTTCTGTCTTTTTAAATGTATGGTGTGATTTTAACTTTTAGACAAGTTTTAGTCTGTATGTAAATCAAGAAAGAACCATGAAAACTATCAACAAAATCAAAACTTTAATTTAAAACAACATAATCCTGGCAAGCTATGCCAAAGCTTAGTGAAATTGGGTTTTTAGCAGTTCAGTAGGACTCAAATCCATCCTGCTTACCCAACTTTAACATCATTTTTATCATTCCATTCTTTATACAATACAATGGAAAAACCTGGACACCATTTATTTAAGTTCTTCCAATAGTTTTTCTCTTTAGAGAATTTGCTTTTGGGCAGAAGTTAATATTCAGCATGCAAGTTTATTTTGTTTCTCTGTAAATGTTAATAAATGTTTTATATAATATTGGACTCAGAAGGTGTCTGCAAATAAATTAATGCACCCAGACCTCAATTTATAGTAATATTTTTCAATGAAGTTGAAACAATGAACTTGTGCATTTCACGTTATTTTTTCTTTCATTATCTCTCTCCTTTTTAAAAAAACTTTGAATTCTTACCTTGATCATAAAAATAATTATTTGATCTGAAATGAAGGGACCTTGTTTAGACCACAATATTTGATTGATCGTATTTCAACAATTAGTCTTTTATTTTGCCACACACTATTGAAATAGATCGACAGCATCTTAGCAGGCCAGCTTTAAACAGTCAACTGTTCACAATAGCATCAAAAAGAGAGACCTGATGGGGTTTACTGTCACTTTAAAGAACAGGGTGGGTTTTCACATTGTTGAAATCTGTCAGATATTTTGAAATGTCCCTCTCACTATGGTGCCACACCCCCTGCGTGTCCTTATAATAAAATTGGTTTTACTCCTGATTAAATCATTTTCTCCCTACCCACTACCATACTTCTCATAATGGACCTGTGTGCTCTACAGCTGGTGTTCTTCCCATGGTACCAATTCTTACTTTATCTTTTAAGCACTTTGCTGCTAAGATCTCATGCAGAGTGCTTATGTTTTGTTAAGAGCTTCATTCTCAGAGAAATAGCTTAACACATGTTCTAAAAATGTTGTACAACTTATTGCTTAAAACACATTTAGAAAATGTATAAGTACTGTAGCTCTGGCACAGAAGTTTAAGTAGAAACCTTAAAAAAACAACTTGTTTTTACCATGCATTTGTCTTAAATGTCTAAAGTGAAATGCTCAGCTTCTAAGGCTTTGCAGAGACTTATCTTCCCCGATTTTTGCACCATTTCCAGCTCTTCAAGGAAACGTGTTACGAATGTATCATCTTGAAAGCAAAGGGTATCACTTTACCCTCTAGCAATAAGAGATTTGAAAAAAATGTTTGCTAGAAGGCACAACTGTCAAGTAAAAATATTATGCAGTCTAAAAAACAAATTAAAAAGAAAATATCAATCCATTCGATGCAACATTCTAATTCTATTCCTACTGGTTGGCGTGACACACATACCATGGTGATGGGGCTATATGCAGACCTAAAATATATATACATTTCAAATGCATTTCAATTTAAACAAAGAGCCTGATCCTGTAGACCTTACTCACCACAACTCCCAGTGGAATCAGTGACTGTTTTGCCTAAGCAAAGATTTGGACCCAGAGTACATAAATCTGATAACTGATTTCCTTGGGAGTGGAGGACACTTAATGCCTCATAAGATCAGGCCCTAAAATTGCTGCTTTTAAAAAGCATTTGATTATTCCCCACTAATTGCCAAATGATATAATTTTATATCAGATATGGACATGAAAACGTCTAGGGAAACTCACAAAATACTATGTTAATAGAATGCTAAGAATAAGAAGTGAAAAAGTGAAAAGAAGAAAGTTAGAAGGGCCCTGTCAAGGCTCTTAGGAAAAGAATGTTAAATTTGTTTTACAATTATGAAGGGAGAATGGTCTTTTACTATTTCATTATTATTTTTAATTCAACTTTTCCAGCAGTATATCATTTAAAAAAAATTGTACTTGTATTAGTTCCAATGCAAACAAAGATGTGATCGTGTGGCTGATGTGCACTGTAAGGGTCTCCTTCTCAAAAAGGAAAAAATGATCTATGGAAAGATCAATTACAAAATTAAACAAAATAACCAGGAGAGTAAAAAATTTGAAAAAGGGCTGGGTTCCTTTAGAGGCTATACTGTCCTGTGTACAGGTCTGTCTTTGGAAAACAGTAATATTCCTTTGAGGCCTCCCCTCAAGTGTTCTTTATTTTGCAAAACATCAGTTTTTTTAGGCCTTTTTGCTGTGTATATCTTGCTGTCATGCCACATTGCCACTAAATCCCATAGGGCCACATTAGGCAGTAGTTCATTCTGCAGTTGGTCCCATTCATTCACTAGGATCACTTGCAGAGTAAGGTATTGTCCAATGTGAATACAGTATCAGAATCTGGCCCATAGTATGTGTGTACCATTCATATTGTTCTTATGCCACTGAATCCACC
>ML675620.1:53487678-53564273 GCA_007922155.1 Mesoclemmys tuberculata
ACAAGTTAAAAACAGAGGACCTGGAATCGTTTGCACTGCCCACACTGGAACTGGTTGAGGAAAAAGAGAGAGAGGGAAGAAAAGTGGAAGACAAAAAGACCAAGAGAAAACATGGAGAAGGATGGGGAATGGGTTAAACAATGGTTAGAAGGGGAAAAGAACAAGTTAGGGAGAAGGAAAATAAAGAGAGGTAAGGAGAAAGAATCCAGGACTAATACATGGGACGGGGGGAGGGAAGTGACAGAGACATAGGGGAGGAAGAGAGAGAGAATGGGAGAAGAATAATGTCTCAAAGTTAGGGGTCAGGTTCATTTCTCCTGGTACATTGGGGATCATTGTTCTACAGCTGCAATGGAATAGTGAGAAAGGCGTGTTGGGGCTGGCATGGAGGTTTCTTAGGAGCTGGAAAATCTTATTACAAACCATCTTCAAGATAGTTTCCACTGCCGTTCCTATTAGGCTAGTATGAGGCATTCATAATGGCCATTTGTTTATTTTTGTGGGGAAACAAAATACCAAAAAAACAAAACAAAACAACCACTACCTCCAGTTATATAGTACCTTACAGTTTATCTGAATGGCCTGGGGGGAATCTGAAACTTTTGGACGATTGGGCACTTGGATAACTGGAAGTGCTATTAATTAACTTATGGATACGTGAAGGACACGTTGTAGATTTAGATAACTAGGCATTTTGGGACAAATTCTCAGTCTTAGGAACTCTGTGACAAGTGAAGCCTGGCAGAACAGCGCTCCACTGCCACAGAGGGGAGCGACTGTGGACCTTTGTAAATTTTACAGTGCAAGGCATTCCCTGAGGGAGACGCTCTTCAGGGAAAGCCTTGCACTGTTACATTTACAAAGACCCACAGTCCCTCCTCTACCCAGGTGCTAAGGAAGTCACTGAGTATGTGCAATGCCTTCCTCATTCCATGTTGTTATGGGTTCCTCCCCAGCTGACTAGACGCCAGGGAAACTGTGGGCTAGCATGTCCCAATAGATATTGCTGAGTACTCCAAAATGGAGCCCCTTGATCAACAGGGAAGAGAAGGAAGGACAGTTCTTCCATCAAATGGCTTCCTCCTATATATCCTACCCAACATTTTTGTGTGGAAAAGTTGTTTCTGAGAAATGTCTTTGATCACTCACTTGCCTCCACAGCAGCATAACAAGGGATCTATAGGGTGGCTTAGTCTGGGGTAAACTGCTGTATTACCTGATCTTGGATTAGGTGCAAGGCCCTGCTATTCCTTTTGACACCGGGCCTGACCCACCTCAGGATTAGTGAATACAGCTAAGTGTTATTTTACATGGTGGTAGGAGGATTGTTTAGTTTAGTTTGTTTTCGCATGATTGATAACGTAAATGCACATTAAAACTGACAAAACCTTGCCTAATCAAAGATGAAGCTGCCTTTGATAAAACCCCTGGAAAGGGGGGATCTTATCACAACTGTCATGAATAAGTTTTCAACCAGCTGTCTGCCTTTTTTAAAGTGACAGTACATTTTAAAGTAGTGATGGAAAATATCAAAAGCTTCAGGTTTCAATTTAAATAAGCCTCCAAAAGTTCAGACTTTCGTCTGAACTGAGACTGAACCTTAGAACACTCTGTATAGAACACCCATCCCATGCAGATCAACAAAGTCCTCTGCTCCACTTTGCTTCACTTCTCTCCAACCTGCATGGATCTTTCTCCTATCCCCTTCCCTAGGCTCAAAGTGGCCTATTCTTTTGATTTGCACAGTCCTATTTCATCGTTCTCGTCCAGGACCATTCAAGCAAATAAAAGGAGTGGGAAATACCAGTGAAATGAATCATTGGGTTTTATTTGTAATATATTCATGAATATAGTTTCCACCCTGGGTGCCAACATGGGTGCAGGAAGGATGTAAAATATTCATGAATAGCTTTTTTCTGAATTCAGCAAACTTTATTGTTGACAGATTATGATGGATCCAATCAGTAAAACAAAAACTGCATTTACTACCCTGCTGTGTAAGTCTCCATTTCAAAAGGAAGGCCTCTTAATGGAAAATTGAAGGCTCCACTTTACAGCATTTAACATAAATAGATGATGATATATGGATAAAAGGAGAAGCAAATAATCTACATACGTATCTATGTATTACTAGTGTGCCCCTTTATCCTGGTGTTTAGGTACAAATTACTGAGCAACTGTAACTAAAAAGCAAAACATCTTTTATGTGTGTCCATGGTGGTGTTTATTCCAGTTCTCCGAAATGACAATTCATTGACCCGAGGGCAAATTGGAACAACCCAGTGCTGCTCTCTTAAATTTTAATGTGTGCCAGAAAGAAATAGGATTTCTGTACTTGGACACACTGGACCATATTCATCCTTAGAAGTCCATGGAGTCACACGGGGATGAACTGTTCATTGTTTCTGAGGAAAGAGATCCAGCATAGCCAAAAAAATTACAAGCAGTTCAGAAATAGTACACCATGAAAACATTAAAAGTAGTTCAAAGGTTTTGAGACATGGTCAGCTGGTGATTCCATTACATCAAATATGCTACCGCTGTATCAGTTTCTGTAAATAACTGGAAGCATAAAAATATACAATGACATTAAATGAAGACTGCAATTGGTATGCAAAAACAAGCTTTATCATTACCATATTCTTATCTGTCCTTGTCTCCAAATACCATTTTAAGAGTTAGATGCTGGTGTTATTTGTTGCAGCACAACATTGACCACCATTAGTAACTTGAAATAATAATTACAGTAATAAATAGGATAATTATTAATAGTCAAAATAATAATAAATGTAAATAATAAATAAAAATAATAGCAAGAACCAGAAAACTAAACTGAATCAACTAATATATACTGGAAGAACGGTGGCTTTAAATATCATCAAATTTTGTCATCAAAAATACAATTAAAATGTCTTAAGAATTATCATAAAAACGTACTACTGTAAATGAACCATAAGTAATTTCAGAGATAATAATCTATGTCTGATCTGTCATCTCTATAACCTGAGTGTACTAAGCCTGGAGGGCCAGATTCTTTCTTCCACTCCAGCACCAATGCAGCACTCAGAAGCCACAAAAGGTTGGAATTTGTCTGTAGCTGGCTAATTGAGAAGTTCCTGGTAGAGAGGAAATCTCTGTTGAAGTAAAGCTGAAAAAGCTGATTCCTGTGCCAACTCCCTCCCATGCAGCGTAGGGGCATGTCTGGGAAAATAAGGGGCATATCAAAGACAGGGAGTGAGCATGGCAGAATTCCATATCACTATGTTAATCTTCAGCAGGTATATGGTCCCTTAGAGAATACACCCCAATGGTATAAATCAGCATAGCCATGAGGCTGCTCTAACGTATGCCAGGGCCAAAAGGTATCAGCTCATGAAATCCAAATGATTGTCATGCTTCACTGCACTAAACAAAGCTCAGCAGTAAAACAGAATCTGGATCACAGACTTATTATAGCCCATACAAATAAGAGGCATGAGAAATAATGACGATATTTGTTCTTATGCAGCAGGGAGGAAAATGTCTTCTTACTGGTACACATTTCTTTTCATGACATGGCAACTTTAATTTCACTGTCTTTAAAGAACCTGATCGTTCTGGTTTAATATAGTATGGTATAAATTAGCCAAAGTAAGTATCTCCCTTCCTGCTTCTAATCCATTGCCATCTTTTTGATTTCTGTAATTGTGCAGTAAACACAACTGTGATATAAATTTGGAGTTCACATTCTCACCCTTTTACGTTCAGGTCTTTGATAATTTCTTTGGGTACTTCAGCGTAGATGACAATGCTACCAGAAATCTGAGATGGCCCAAGTACTCTGCATTCTTCTTAGGTTTTTGAAGATCTTGTACAGAGAGGAAGTGAAGAGCAAGGGTGAGACAGTGTCTCTTAATTTACCTCCATACTTCAAAGAAATCGCCATATTCTTTGTCATTTTAAAATGGATTGTAGTATTAAAGCCCAGTTTTCTAGGATTCTGACATATAGTTCTTCTATTCTTTCCCTTTTTCACTGCTTCTAACACTACTTCTATTTCCATCTTGTCAAAAGCCTTTTCTTGGACCAAATATCTGTACACAATGTATTGCAATATTTGGCAGACTTAAATAAAATGTAACTCACTGTCTGCATGTGATCCAGGGTCATAAATTACTTCAGACATAATGTACCCCAAAGAGTAAAAATTCTTGGGATTACATTTTAATCATCTGATTAAAGAAAAAAGGGCAAAAGTAATTTTTATAACCACACTGCTAACACTTAAACTCAACACATGATTTACTGTTTTCCCCCAAAAAAGAAAAAAAAGAAAAGAAAAAAAAAAGTTACATTTATGTATTACACAGGCAACCTCAGTAAACTAGATGTAAAAACAGGTCTGTCATAACTATCCTGTCATAACTAGGGGTTCACACAAACTTAAAGGAACCAAGGAACACAAGATGCTCAATACTGGACCAGACCACTGACTCATTAAGTCCAGTATCCCTCTCTAATATTTCATAGGAAGACCAAAAAACAAAACAAAACAAACAAACAAGCAAAAAAACCCCAAACCCTAAGCTATTTGGTGTAGATAGTCAATTATATTACTAGGATTAGAGGTGGGGAGGAAATTCGTTTCTGACTCCAGAATTAATCCTTGATTAATGAGTTTTGATAATCAAAGGAGGTCATTAACAAAACAACAAAGATAGTTATAACTTCTTCCTTGGGTAATGGAAGATCAACAAACTCAAGATAGATCGATACCTGAACTAAAGTTAAGCAATTCCTCTTGTCCAGCTACAGTACTTTAAAGAAGCACCTCCCATGCCTATTGGTGTATGGAATATTTTACCTATGGACTATTAGTTTATTTTCAGTTATTAGGAGAAAATAAAATTAGGAACTTGATTCTACAAAATTTAACTCACGTGACTAGTTCCACTGATTTACATAGGGCTTCTCACATAAAGATTACTCGAGTAAAGATTACTTGTATGAGTAAGCCTTTGCCAGATTCAGACCCAGGTTTGCAAAAAGTCAGGAGCACAGCTTCACATATGTAAGCTTTATGAAATTGATCTGTGACACAAGCCAAAAGAAAGAGACGTTCTGACACAGTGGTCGGGTACTTCTATACCCCATGTACAAAAGTCAGAGACAGAACCTTTCATTTTGTATAGAATTTATCTTTTGTTCACTAAAGCCAAAACAATTCTGTTCATCAGAACTTTATAAAGAGCTGTTACTAGTTTCATAATGTGAATCCATTTGAATTATCTGACCAAAGATAAGACTTCAATGGACTCACAGTATCATTCACCACTTTACCAGTGCCACAAAAGGGAATTACTATTAATTGGATTATGTTGGTCTCCACCCGCTGATTGTAGAAGAGGAAGTCTAAAACTGTAACTATTTCAAACAGACCATATCTCTAATCAACCATGGGATTTGCACTTTAACTTACAAATAAGGCTTAATTTTTTCTTTGTACTCTCCTCTGGTTTGGAAGAGGTCATTTTAAGCACTTTGTTCAAGTTACTCATACTAAAAGGAAAATTCCGTTCATTATTTTAAATGACTGTTTATAGCACTTATACCTGACCTTTTCTTTTTTTATTATTTAACTGATTTATTTGTAGGGAATTGAGTACTCTTGAAAAATGCAGATCAGACTGCCCAGGAGACCAAAGTCTCTTTATCCATGTAACAGGCAGTAGAAATTTCCCTACACTGCTTCATCAATGTGTTTCAAATCTGTTATGGCAGGCCCTCTTTTGTGATAAAAGGATAATTCAGTGTTGTGCCCCTCACTCTCAGAACTTGACATTTTTGTTGAGAACGTCACCTAAGGTAACCATTATTTTAAGTTGTGCTACATGTAATAGGTAGGAACTTGACTGAAACTACTGAACTCATGTCACATAGGCCATTGATCAGCCATTAGATAGCAACAGTGTTCATAGTCCTGGGGTAGATTTAGGGCTTTTCTATATGGGAAAGTTATACTTGTATATACTAAGGTATGAATTTAAATGGCTATAGCTATATTGGTATAAACCTTTGTGTGGACACTCATCTGGAATAAGAGTGGCTTTTTCAGTTTACTTTATGTGAGGTGTAAACTATAGTGAAAAAAGCCATTCTTAGTTCAGAATAAGAGTGTCAGCACAGGGAGTTATACCGGTTTTACTATATCAGTATAACTATACCTGTATAAATGGTAAAACTTTTGAGTGAAGACATACCCCTAAACTGGTGACTTAGAGGGAACAGGATCATCTACCCGTTATCAGTCTCCTCTGCAACCAACAACCTTACACATTTGGAAATGTTCATCATGTTCTAAGACAGGATCTGCATATTTACCCATGCTGCTTTAGCTGTGTATGTTTGCATCTATATTTTTGGTTTACACAGTTCTTCCCCATTGTGAACTTTAATTTAACCCCTAATATTTTTAGTTCTTTTTGTTGCAACTACTAATACAGGAATGAAAATGTAAACTAAAATTAATTTAAAACCTTTGGACACATTTTACTAGTAGTTTTTCTCAAAATTAATTTTGGGACTAGAGGAGCATAACATGACAATTTAAGTAGAATTTTTTCATATCTTTAGTGTTTACAAATACCTAGAGATACCCGTGTGCCCGCACACCCTGGTGCTCCAAGAGATATATTAAAATATTGGGTTGCTTACAGTGACATTCAACAATTTATACTTCTCTTTGGATACTGAATTATATGAAAAGTTTCAAGGCAGCATACAACAAAGCAATTGACAAGAAAGATAGCATCTGCTTTTCTGTCTATTCAAGCTGAAGTTTTTCATTCTAAATGCAAGCAATGTTTTGTAAGTTAACATAATTAACTCACAACAATCCTGGAACATCATAATATAAGATACAGATGGAAATTCAAAACTTTAAAATGTTTTATTACTAGAACAGGATTATCATTTTTAACTGAACAAATCTGAATACTAATTAAAACAGGTGTTTTTATTTCAAAGATTTTGCACATTGTGAAATTACCAGCAGGGTTATTTATGTATCAGTCTACTCTAAAGCTACTTTAAAAATGAGATGTGTGATAACAAAGTTATGAGATAAAAAGAATGACACTCTGCTGCTTCCAGAAACAATAAAAGACCAGTAGTTCAATTAGTTAGTAATTTCCATGTGACTACTTGACAGATTCTACTAATTGTTAAGCTTCCATTAACTATTGCTTTACATAATTAATTATATTCAAACACAGACAACAAAGACATGTGGGCTAGCTGCCCTTTTGACAATGTTTGTAACAAACTGATTTGCTTTCCAAAAATATTTTTAGAACTAAAAGATATTAATCTTGAGTGGAAATGCACATTAAAATCTTAACACCGTTCTACATTTTACCATGGTTAGAAAAAAAAAATCAGATTGGTTAACATGATATAATTCCTGCTGCATGCATAATAGCTGAAGTCTTTCTAGTTGAGATCTTTCATATTAATTTAGCATTGCATAAAATTCAGAGTAACAGGTCCAGAGGTCAAGCATCATTCATCATTAGTTGAAGTGACATTTGCAACCCTTCATATAGCAGCTGCTTGAAAGGGGAAAAAAGGTATTCTTTGGAAGAATGGGGGATAGAACACAATCCTAGCTCTATCTGCAGAAGGGAAAACAAGGTGCCACTATGTCAGCATGCTAATGTGCTTAAATTTAGTGATGTCATTCTTCCATAACCCCAGGAGTCACAAGGCATAAGGCAGCTGCATTCCTGAACTTAGTAGTTCTGATGGAGATAAGTAATAACTAGATGTAAATGAATTACGTTAGTGTGGTTGTGAACATAGCTCTGTGCATCTAAATTATGATTTATATCAAGATTCTATCTTGTTTATGAGAGTTTTCTACTTGTTAACAAGGCAGTCCTTGTTCTCATTGCATCCTCCAGGGATAATAGTTTCTGGGAAGCCAAATAAGATCACTTTTGAAACTGCAAGACAACATTCCAAGACTTTGCAGCAGAACACACTGGCCAAATTAGGACTTCTGAAGACTGTTAATGAACAAATAAAATCTTTTTTCTTTGTGTCATGGCTTGCCTACTATAAAACATTAGGATCAGAATAGGAATTGTGAGCAATTAAAATGAAAAAGTAATCATCTGCGTGAAAAGATAAATATGTATTAAATGGCTAATACTTCACAGTCCTTTTGATATTACAAGTACATTTTAAGGAAATATATATTTTATATCACAGCAATTTTTATTTTGTAAAACATGCAATCTCTTTGGAATTATGCACATTTTAAAATCACAATCATTAAAACAGCATGCAACACAAAATAGTTAGATTTTGTGGCTTCTCTAATATTTGGTATGTTCTAATATACATATATTCTAATAACTTTGACTTTGTTATTGAATCTGAAATTTATTTAACTGATTCATGTAATTAATAATCTGTTGTTTTTAAAGCACTAAGATGTTTAATAAGTAGACTATTTTTATGATAAAAACAAATATGATCAATTTTACAAAAAGAAAACTAATCATTTTTAACAGAAGAATGAGCACAATGTTCAAGGATATTGATTATTGTGCATTACACCTTTATAAACAGCTATTAATTCAGCTGTGTTATGTCAAAACACCTTTCTACATAAAATAATTTACCAGTACCCATTCTGTCCTTAATGAAATGTCTTATGAATGCACCATCATGGAGAGTACACAAGTCCCTCATTCTGCCTCCAATCTACAAACAAAACTCCACTTGACTTCAACGAGAGTTCTATGTACCCAACAATGGCATCATTGGGCTGTTAAATCAGATGGTTAATTTCACTACTGATTTGCAAAAATGGTTCAGTGAACATGTTGGTCATGCACTAAAATATTTAGAATATAAGATGGCCACTCATCAGTAAGTACATCCATGCCTAAATAAGACATGAAGCCACAACAATTAAAGTACCAGGAAAATTGGTCGATTAATCTTTTGGTCTTCACCTTCCTAAAGAATTTAATAAAAGATACAGAGACAGGAAAGGAAGAAAGGTTGCAAAAGGAATGGAACAGCAGAGGCAGGATGATTGGCAGATAGGGTTGTTGCATCCCCCTTAGAGAGACTGCTCCTTTTCCACACCTTATGTCTCTTGTACCATAAAAATATGCATAGATGTATGTGGGAGCATCATAGCAGATTTCTTGGGATGCGTGCCATGCATCTGAGCTTCGAAGCTGGCTCAACATTGTCACCATTAACTTGTAGTGTACACAGCAACACTTCAGTCTAATTTCAATTAGTGAAAAGTTACACAGAAACTTCTAGGAAAGTACACATGACCCTGCACATTAATAGCAATTAAATTCAGTATCATCGGTGCCACTGCAATGAAGGCTGATACCAAAGGAATTCATAATGAGGGAGCACTTCATGATTTAGTCAGTACAGCAATGAATAATGCTACATTTGTATTCTCAATAAAAGAAAAGGGTTGACAAAATATATTCCAAAGATATTTTCGGTCTGCCACCTTCTTTATGACAAAAGGTAGAATGGTGTATCATTTTGCATCATAACATTGCAGTTTGGTGAATAGTGAAAAGCTTAGTTTATTGAGGTGCTATGAATGTTATGTCAGATCAGACTCAGATAATATTACAATACAAACTTCAACTAACTCTTATACACAAGAGCTCATAAAAGCCCCAAACTAGTCTATCTGTTTAGCTACCCATCCATCTTAAACTCAGACTAATTAATATCTAATGGATATTCCAGTGTCATTAAGATCAGTTAGTTCATATTTACATGTTCATTCATTTTCATGTGAACAGAGTGTGTAGACATTTAATTTAGAGTAGCTCTACTTCCTTTTGTTTGCTGAGTTTTTTCATTTTAGAGATAATGAAACAATTGCAGTAAGATGGGCTTTGGTTCTTGACAATCACTTTCCTATTTAAAATCTAACAGATCCCTTTAAAATGCAGATCGCTTTGGATAGATTTAAGTGCAGATGCTCAACGTTCACCAAATAAACAAAAGCCGCAGAAAATCATGAGGAAAACTCATTTTAACCGTTTTAAGATTCTCTGCATCTACATCGTTCATTGGTGACTGTGGAGTTTTTAAAGTCTTTAAAATCCTAGAGTTCTTTCAATCACGACATGCCTTAAAGGGACAGAATGCCTTAAAATGTGCTCCCTATCTCCCCAGTTGAGAAAATACATAGAAGAGGAGATTGGGGGCGGAGGGAGAAGAGGGGCAACAACAATACAGAAAGCATTAATGCAGAGAACAGTGGGGTCTCTCCCTAATTTGACTTTCTCTACAGGTGGTCTGCAGCTGCAACCAAACAGGTTACACTATTGCCTTCCCATTAGTACTCCAACAAAGTGGTATCTGTATTCACAAGAATACATTAAGTGGCATGGACTGATTCAGGTCTAAAAATAAGAAAAAAGCATTCTCCAGCATAGCCCGAGGTAACTCTCTGTGCCAGCAGAAGACAGTAGCACTCTTGTCTCACTGGCTGTGCATGAAGATAAGGGATATCAGAAGCCTACTTCACATGACTCACTGATGCCCCCAGTCAGCTTGTAGTTGATTCATTCTATTTGTATCAGTTTGACAATAGCAACAGACTAGACAAAATCAATAAGCAATATTCTGTTTTCCATTGACTAAAAGGTAAATCACATTGGTCCTTGTGATTGTACAGTTTTGGACTTCGTGTGCACACGAAGGTCTTAGAGACAGCTCTGTGGCAGAAGGAAATGTGTAGAGGTTGAATATTAGGGCCAGTTGTTGGCTTTTAACCATAACTCATTCTGGTGGGTCTGTACCACAGGTGGACTCCCTTGAGTAATTGCTTGCTGCAGTTCTGCCATCCCTTCCAAATTTATTTCACTTTGGACCCAACCAGCCTTACAAACTGGCATAAAGATGAAGTGGGGGACACGCACACTCATGAAAGGATAGCTAGCACAAATTATGCTCTTCATGAGATCAGTACTTATCTGCCTGTTTAGCTTACATATATCTGTAATGGCTATTGCAAGGCTACGTAAATGTCTCATCCTCAACAAGACTGTTCAGCACTGGGAGGAAGCTGCACTTTCACTGTGTCTACAATAGAGCATTTGCTAGGTCTGTGTAGCTACACCAGTATACATTTCTGAATGTACTCAAGCCCTAGGAAAAGTGCTATCTGTGTGTGTGTACAAAATGCCCTTTGTTGATAAAGTCATGTCTTAATCATGTACGGTGCAGTTTCTTATGTAATTTTGCCGCCTTAATGTGTTTCAGTAAGTCACATTTAAACAAATTGTTTTCAGTATTTCTAATAATGTTTGTATGTGACTGTCATTGAGAGTGATCTCTCCCATCTTTGCCACAATACTCTGGATAAGGAAATCTGTTTAATGTGCCTCTGAACGCCTTGGCAATAGTGATGGGAATTTTCACTATGATCTCTTCAACAAAGGCTTATTTCTTTTGATTTCCAACACTTTATCCCCTTTGCATGAAGTGACCAAGGGCTAAGTGGAGAGATTTTCTCCAAAACCTATACCAGTCCCTTCACATGGATATGCCAGCAGGAGTCACAGTATGTTCAATACAGCTGTTAGCATCACTCCAGGGACTAAGTCACTTTTATAATGTCACTTTTATAATGCGTGGTCTCTGCTTATCCAAAAAGTGTGAATCCCAGTTCTACTCCAGGACTGAGGTTTCCTGAACTGCTGTAGTTATGCCATACCCACAAAAAAAAAGTTGGCTTTTTATTATCTTTATCAACAGTGACTTTTCCATTCAAGATAGAAATAATGAGCCATGACCCATTATCATGGATGGATGTAAATGAGAGCAGAATACAGCCCTTTGTGGTCTTTCTATCAAACACACATGACAAATTTTAATGAAAAGTCTTCTCTACTTCTGAGTAACAGATGTTTCCAATTTTTTCTCTCTCTCAGCACTTTAAACCACCATCTTTAGTCTTCATGTCTAAGATGCATTATTATAGGATACATCATAATGATATACTGTACATTCATATACAGTATCCTATACAAAGACTACTTGATTTATAATTCAGATCCAATAAAGAGAAAAAAATGGTTTAACTGATGACTAGTGAAATGCTAAATGCATTAAAATGTTTGGAAAGAACATCCTTTTCTTGTAATAGTGGTGACATAATAAAATTAAATATGTATATAAGATAATGCCTGTTATTATTAGGCAAGTGACTATAAATGGGGCAAGAAGAAAAGTAACCTTATAGGATCAAGGGATAGCTAACAAGTCCTTCCCCTTCAAGTAAACCAACAAATGAACAAAGGGAAAAGAAATAAAAGCCACCAAAATTAAATAAAGTTGAGCATCCTAAAATTAAATATAAAGTCAAATGTTCCTGAATTATAGTAAGGCTTTTGGTACATGAGATGATTCAGTTACAATATCACAGAGATCTGTGAAGGTCGCTATACTGTATATTACATCTACAGTGGTTTTGCAAGATGTTATTAATTTTTAAAAAATCAATTGCTGACTATATATTTTTGCTTTTTTGTGGCATAACTAATTGCTTTGGGTTTTGGTATTTAATTCCCCCTTTCCCTACCTACCTCCACACTGAAATACATGGTAGAAATTAAAAAAACATCACTCTCTATGGGCTCAATCCTGCAGTTGTTCCTCATGTGGAGTTCCCATTCCATTCAAAGGGACCTTGCAAGTGAAAGAACTGCTGGACTGAACTCTATGTATTGATATTTGATTCTGCCTATGGTATTTCAATATGAGGAATTAAACATTAAACCTATTCAAGATTATGGGTGCAGGTCCTGCATTGTGCCCAAGCAGCCGTTGGCACAACTGAGAAAGGGATGCATGTAACAGCTGTTAGTGGCTCCTTGAACATGGTGTCAATTCTGTGCTGGACTGCTCCGTGGTCTAGTTTAGGGCAGCTGGGGATTTCTGGATGACAGGGCTGCCCTTTTTGGTAGAAGGGGTTTTAAGAAGTCACCATGATTCTCAGATTTTCATCATGACTCTCAGAAATATACAAAACGATTCTGGGTAGTTTCTTGTTCTTTTACATATTAAGGAATTTATCGTTTTTTGGAGACTTTTGTCTTTTTAGTTTTCCAGCGTAGGAATCTAGCCAATATTGTATCGTTAGAGAAGAGTAAATTACTTACAAAGAATGGCCACTTTTATCTGCAGGGGATTATGGATTCACGAACACATCTTTATTAAGAGCCACTTTTTACGATCTTAGTGCATTAATTCTTCCTTCAGGAGCCTACACAGTCAGCCACATCTGTTAGGGGAACACTGACAAGCAAATAATATCTTCTGGAATTGGAGCCAATGGAGTTTAGTACATGGAAAGAATCATGGCAAGACTCATACAGTGCCCAAGATCACACCTGAACCCCACTATGTTCTATGGCAAGCCTCATTGATATTGATACATCAGACTAACTTAAATTACTATTATTTTTATGCAATAATAATTATAGTTACAATAATAATATTGTTTCTCCTAGGACCCTGTGGATCAGGACACCATTGTGCTAGAGACTGTACAAGCATAGTACAGAAATCTGGCTTGTGCCTCAAAAAGCTATTTCAGGTATATTAGAGAGAAAGTATTCTCTTACTTAAGCCAAGTTGCAAAGGATGTACAATTGGGAAATCTAATTTACAAGCTATAGAACTTCGTCAGGGAATATTTTCAGTGCACATTAAAAAAATGCACCTACCAAATTAATGGTTCACTTGTACTCAGACACCTACGTTTACACATACAAAATCAGGTAATTATACTAACTATCGAATTCATGAGCACAGATGGATGCACCCACACATTTTTGTGGGAGCATTTTTGGAAGCCTATAGAAAATATGGCCCTTAAAGATTTTAATAAGGTTGGCAAAAACATACTTTCTCTGCATAAAATTATGTGATTCCAAAGTCTAAAATTACTTTGATTTAAAAAATGAAAACTGGCAAGGGATTAAACCATAATGTGATCTACTTACATATTTTTCTTTAAAAAAATTAAATGGTCAAGATCTTAACTTTGAATTGTAGTTACTGTTCATGCACTGAAACTCAGAAATAGAATTGCATACAGATTTTATTATGTGTCTAAATATGTATTTAGCTAATAGAATCCTTATACTCTTGGTTGAGTATCAGGTACTATAATTGTGAGTGTATATTTAATTTATAAATTAGAAGTACAGGACTCTATTCATTTTATATTTTTAAGATCGGAATGCAAACTGACCAAAGGCTGGAAATACAAGTAAAACTGATCTCACATGATTAAATTGCCCTTTTTATATATATACACAGACCTTTTAAAATAATGATGGATGAAGGCAAAGATTCAACACTTACGTCTTGGTCCCTACATCTGACAAGCGTGGCTTTTGCCAGCTTGTCCCATTACCGTCATATTGTTTTAAAATTTTATAGGTTTTATCTTTCTTATTCAGTGAAGGGGCTTCCTCATTGTTCCAAATATATTTGTCAATTGTAATGCACACGGTATTGTAAACATTACTCTATCAACAGATCAGATTTTCTGTGACAAATGAATATTCTCTGTCATGTTCAATGGAAAAAACATTTAAAAATAATACTTCTCTATGCTCTATGATATTTTATTACTTCTTTGATTGTAGAGGTTACTTATATCAGTAACTAAATACCACTTTGTTCTTCATCAATCAAAACTGATCAATTATAAGACTAGTGAAACTAGATCAAAACCCTAAGCTGTATGGTCATATTACCACTCATATTATTACTAAAAGCCACATCTATATTCCAAACTGAGATACCATAACCTCTTTGTCATTTTCCAATAAAAAAGACCATATCAAATAGGCAGAGCACACCGTAATTAGCAGCTGGCAGAGAAAGCTGTAAATCTGTATGAGTTCTGAACGATTTGCTTACATTGTTGCTTTGTTGACAAATGATGCTGTACATGTTAATGTTCCTGAAATGTCCCCATTGCACCTGACGTGCCAATAAATGCCAGCCAGCTGTATGAATTATGGAAATAAGATTTTTGTTTATGAAGGTATCCCAGACATTTATTTTACTGCATGCCTCTTGACAGATTTAATGTCTGGAGTTACATTGAGAAGATATTTGCTACCTGACATAATGGATAATGGTAACTTTAGAGGCTTTTTTAATGATGAGACTAATATATATATTTTACTTTTACCTTGTGGCTACACATTTTACTTTCAGTGTAAAGCTTGCATATTTTAAATGAAGTGATACTAAATTGCTCCTAATGTACAATAGTGGATATAAACAGTGCTGCCGTGTGTGATATATCAGAAAAAGGTCTCTTCAAGAGCTACGAAAACGGGGATATTACAAAATTGTGTTATATATTTTTTTCATAGATTTTTTCCTCCTGTTTGTAATTGTTACTATCTCATAAATGTACAAAGAAAAATGTAAAACTCTGGTATTCTTAAGTATTATAAAAACCCCATAGCATTTATTTATAGCAAAGCCAATAAAACATTAATTTAATATGCTAAGGCAAGTTGGAGAAAGTTTAAGAACATTTACATTTACTAGCTACCTTTGACATTTTTTAACCAGAAAACAAGTCACTGGCCTCTGAATTTTAACAACAACAAAAAATGTTCCTAAATAGCATAAATATTAAAAGTACACCCCTTCTCTTTTTAGCAATAGAGAAGCAAATTCAGATACTGAGCCTGACTTCTTATAAGAGAACTCTCTTCTCAGTCTAGTCAAGAACTTTGTTCTCAGGAACCACCTCACTGAAACTTAAACTTTGATAAGGCTAGAAACGTGCTATCTTCAAGATACACATGTTTGCAAGTTACTCTCGAGTTTCTTCCAACATGCATTCATTTTTTTTTTTGGCTGAGCTGTATTCAGAAGGCGCCATAAAGAACTCACAACAACACGGCTGCATGAAATGGCCAGCAGGTGTTGTGTCCTTATGGAATTTAAGCACTTCATTCTCACTACCCTACAACTAGGGAACCTGACTCCAGCCCTAAAGTGGAAAATTTTGCCTATCAGAGGCATCTACCACTACCACTTTTCAGTTCTTCCTTTAGTAGCATACGTCAGTGTTATTGTTAAGAGGAACATGAGCAAAGTATTTATTCAATCGGGAGCTATTTTATTGTTTTTTCTAGGTTCATTTCCAGCTTCTGAAGTTTAAGAGAGCAAACTCTGCGTGCTTCTTAAAACTTCAACATTAGAGACTATTTGTAACCTTCATATAAATGGCAGTAGTAACTAAATTAAGTAAATTCATTCTGCAACTGTAAATCAGTGTTTACTAAAATGTTCCCTTCTTACCCTATCTCAAAAGGAGAGAAGGGGAAAAAAAGAGTCCAGATGGTTAAAATTATTTTAAAGCAAATATTTAGTGGTTACGGCTCAGTTCTTCTGGCCCACATTCTCCACTACAGAAAATGACACCCCACATTTATTGTGTTAATCATTTTCCAGTGGTGCCACCCAAATATGTGCCTAGGAGTGCATCTCTTTCTCTTTCTGTCTCGCAGTCGTGTGTCCCCCCCACCCCTCCCCGAGGCATTGTTTGTGACTCCATACTTAAGATTCCTTTGAATATGAATTTAACACAGGGCTAAAATTTCACTATTTCACATTTTGTTATTGAATTTAAACCCCAGATGTAACAAAATAACTCCTCTGAGGACAGCTGAATTTTCCATAATATTCATTTGGTAAAATATTTACCAGTATTCGCAGAGGAAACATTTAAAATTGATTCCCTTATGACAAAAGTTCCTGGAGAACCTCACTTTTTGGGGAGAACCACAGTTATTCCAAAAACTCAAAACTTTATACACTTTTCAAATGTTTCACTTAAACACAAAATGAATTATTTACCATAATCTAGTTTACCTCCCAAAAGAAAAGTGTTTGGAGATGTCAAACTGCTAGGTGCCTCTGTTCTCCACTGTCACATCCTTGACTCATTAGTCCTCTTTCTCTGGTTCCTGCTACACCCATACCATATTCTTACCCAACTTGCCTTGCATTTCACCAGATGAAAATGCTGCTGCCGCAGCAGAAATTCAGTCTGCTTCTCAGGCAGTTTTCAATGCAAGTTTACCCCTCAACATGGACTCCCTCCCCTCAGGCCCTAGCCACTACCTACCACCAACAAAGAGGAGAAATTGTAACAAGTACCTTAAAGGCAGACCTTACAGCTTCACTAAAGACTGTGGGGGAAAGTATGGATAGTGGAGGTTGCTTACAGAGAGCTAGGGTGCAGGCTGGCCAGAGGTTTGGCCATGGAGAGTGCCAGGTTTACGGGTGCAGGGAGATAGGTTGTGCAAGGAATCAGGAACATCATTTGAGAGCTGGCCAGGCAGTCGGGCTTCCCACTGACTCCCTGGCCGTATTGCCTGACTGAACCCCACTCTGCAGCCTATGTGAACAGACTTCAATCTTTAGCAATGAGTAGTTTGTCAGAATGAGCCTCCACTCTGGTGAACCACAGAAGGTTTGCCAGATGGAGGAACACTTTCTATAAGAGAGCTGCAACCTGTGCTTCTCAGGCAATTCTGCGCTGTGGTTCTCACCCCTCTTCCTCAATACACCCTGTGGCTGCCATTTTCCCTTCAGCTCCAAAATAGAAGTAACCAAAACACACACAAAACTCTGCATAAACCTACTCAAATGCACAAGCTTAATGTAGTTCACACACTTATTCTTGTAAAAATTATTGTAAAAAACTAACATCTAGAGGAAATGTAACTCAGTACAGTCAGCTGAGGCTCTGCATGCAGTTGTGAGGAAACTGGTGTGTCTCTTATAGTTGGTTATATGTTGGAGTAGAAAGGTAGTTTGTTGTGGATTTGCACAGTTGTGATAAGGCACATGAGTTGACTTTGGTGTGGATATTAAATGTTGGTTTATCTGGTGATTTCCCTTATCTTTCTGTAGTTGTGTTGACTAGGGAAACTGCCCCTGAGAAACCTTAAGTTAATCCAAAAAAAAAATTAATGGCTGTACTATATATACTGCCTTGGTGTACACTAAGAATAATCTAAACTAAAATCTGTTGGAACTACACCAGTGTAATATAGGAGTTTACACGCGCACGCGCGCACACACACTTCCTTGCCCTCATTTTTTTATATATACATATATATATATTTACAAGAGGGCAAGTGAAAGAAAAATTGAGTCCATAATGTACAGTCTCCTAAGGGTTAACCCCCTCTGCATTTGACATGACCGCCTGTATCTGCTCAAAAGAGGATTAAGGCTAATGTGTAGCAGAGGAGCAATGCGTAGAAGCCTATATTATGTCTCCCTCCTCTGTGTATCTACACAATGGGAAATACAGGAACCCAGCCTCCACTATCCATTTTCCTTTCCACAGGCATGGAATTCATTGAAAGTAATGGGAAGGAAATTATAGTAGTCTCACAGGTCTCTAACAAGAGGGCTCTGTGTGGAAAAATTTGACTTGTCGAGACTTCTTATGAAATGATACAATGAAAGTAAAATATATCATAAAGAATAGTTGAAAACCTAAAACGCTGACATTCCTTTTCCACCATTAAATCAAACCAGATATTGGTAAAAGGTGCAATTTTGACTGGAGACTTATCAAGGTGATAATATTTCTATTTCTTGAAGAGGATCGTATTCATTGAGTAGACACCTGATTCTAACAATCTACCTCATTAAATGTTTGCATTTTTTTCTCTCTCAAGTTTGCCATTTAAAATGTAGGTAATCTCTTTACTTCAAAGAATACAAACAATAAACATACAAACAAATAAAATAACTAAATACAGTAAATAAGCAATGACAAAGGGCTTGAATAATTACGCCCTTTGAGGGGGCACTTATGCAAGTAGCCCCATGGATTACTCACGTGGTAAGGGCTTCTCAGTCAGGTCCTGAATAATATATAGACCCCTATGGACTTGATCTTGCAAAGGTTTTGTAATATTTACTTTAGTATACTTGCTCATGTGCATAAATGTTTGCAGGACTGGGCCCTAAGGTATTACAGCACACTCCATTAGAGCATAATACAGCACTGTGAATTGTAGAGGAGCAAAACCAAATTATAGAAAAACAGTATGGAGCTCATAATAATGAATATAATAATAAATATGCTGCTGAATAGCAATGATCCAGGGGATGGATAATAACACATCAGGTCACAGGTCCACATGGTCTGGTACCCAGGCTCTGGAAGTGGTCAATATCTAATGCTTCAAAAGAGGCTGTCATGAAACCTTGCCCCCACAAAATCAAAAACACCTGGCTTTTTCCGCAGTTCTGCACCTGACCTTCCTGACCCCTGTGGTTATCATCTCTGAGGGGCATATCAGTCTCTGAAGAGTATTTTTCCTCTTTGGGAGTCAGGATTCCTGGGCTCTATATCTATTTCTGCCATTGTCTCATTTGAGAAATAATGTTAACAGTCTTTAAAATAGGTTCTTAATACTAACTTGCTCCCCAGGAATGTTGTGATGATTAATTAATATTTCTAATATGCTTTGAGTTTCTCAAATCAAAGTTGTTCTATAACTCAAAAAAAGGATTTACTAGATAGGGGCCTTACATGATATACTGACCAGGTAGGAAAGAAAAGTCAGTTTTTAAAGCAATAAATGCTTTTCCTTTTGACCCCAAAAAAGTTTTAAAACCCCATCAACATAAAACAATTAAAAAGATCACACCAGAAGTTTTGCTTTCTCATAAACTTGTGAACAAGTATGATTTCCTTCCCTGGAAGTATAAGTGTCCCCCACCTTCTCAAAAAAGTAGCCCTGGTTACCATTAGCTAGAAGAATCAGCCTGAAGTACTAAAATCAAGGACAGACAGAGTTAGAACTATGGAACACGGATTGGAGAAAAATGTTTTTGTTCTAACAGATTTTTGCTTTTTCAACTTGCTTGGTAGTGATGCAGAAGAGACCACAAAAGACAAAAAAAGAAAGACAAATACATAGAAATGAATATTTTGGCTTTGATGCATTGCTGTTGTCTTACCAGTCTTAAACTGGCACTTTGTATTTACTGTACTTCACTTACTGGAGATGTTTAATAGTATAAAGCATACCTGTTTGAGAGAAAGAGAGATTTCCACATGAACGAGGCTCTTTGATATTGTTACTTCAACCAAAACTTCGCCAAGCACAAGCTCTGTTTTATGTGCAAAATATGACTACTTTTTCCTGGTCTAAAAACTTTGTTTTACTTAACTGTTGACAGTGATGTGACACAAGGAAAGATAATGAAAGAAGAGGCTGAGAGAGAAAAATGCAGCCAATGTCTTCATTCATTTGATTACACAGAATTATATTATACAGTAATTAGTGCAGTATGCATAAAAATGTCCATAAAAACAAATACCAGGATCAAAGAAAGACGAGACAAAGGCTTTGTCAGATGCTTCCAATAATAACAGCAGAAACTCCAGTAAGACACTACTCAAGTTTACTAATGACATTCTAAATTTGAAGGTGTTCTTTCTCTCCTCAAGTGACATCTCTGATCCAAAGGTTGTCAACCACGACCTTCCATTTTTCGCAGTTGTATTAGGGTTGTAAATCTTTCATTCTCCTTTGGATACCATTCCATTTGGCAATGTTTCCAATGTAACTGGCTATTCTTCTTCCCTCTTCCTGGTTTGCCTGTGATCCTGCTCGACAACATGAGTGCTGGCATTGAATCATTCTGTGATCAGTGAGCAATGTGTTCATAGACAGATGTTATTCTTTTACCTATAGTCTCCAGTAATTGTGTTTTTTTAAAAATTCCTCCTCCTCCTCCTCACCTCATCATTTTTAATTTTTGTTATCCAGATAATTTTTTACATTCTTCTCGAACTTGAACACTCTGAGTCATCCCTCATTCCCATCACTCATTTTTAAGGGTATAGCTCTCATAACCATTCAGGAGGGTTGACATTATGTAGCACTCCAGCAATCTACTGCGGATGTGCGTTTTAACTTAGACAAAAAGAAGTCTTTGGAAGCTATTGAATGCATTTTTGTGGGCTGTATCCTTTTGATTTCTTCATCGTACCACCTGCCTGATCTTATTATTAGACTCCCTACACAGAAGGAACTATTCACTTGTTCCACCACTTAACCATTGAGGCATAGGTGTTGTCTACCTGTACATTACTGTATTTACTTGTAATAATATATTTTGTCTTCCTAATGTTAATTGTCATTTCATATTTGTTGCTGGCATTGTTCACAGCAGTGAGCATATTCTAAAGTGCTTTCTTAGTCAAGTGATGCAAAGTAGGTCAATGGCATATCTTATGTTGCTGATGTATACCGTATTGACTGTTGATATCTTTTAAACTTTCCTTCATTATATCTTCTGTGTATATAGCGAATAGTTGCTGAGAGAGAATGCTGTATCGGCATGTGCCTTTCTTGATGCTGCAGTACTCTGATATTTCACAGTTTATTCAGATTGCTGCTTTCTGTCCCCAATACATTTTTTTTTAAATTATACACCTTGAGAGTCAATAGTATATTTTTTAAGACCACGTGTCATCTTGTTGCGTTGGATTTTATCAAATGCCTTCTCAAAATCAACAAAGCAAATATAAATTTCCTTTTGCACATCTATTGCACGCTTGCATAAGCACCTCAGGCCAAAGAGTGCCTTCCTTGTGCCTACTCCTGAGCATAAACCAACCTGACTTCTGCTAATTCTTCTCTCAAGATAATGATGGTGCTGATGATTTTCAGTCAAACTTTGAATGTGTGGTTTATCAGGTTTATAGTTCACTGTTGCTCTAGCATTATTAAACTTCAGTAGGAGAATGGAGACTGATCTGAAATCCTCCAGAAATTATCCTTGTGTATATACCTCGTATCTATTTGAAAAGTTTTAGCAGGTAAATTTTTGAATCTTCATTTAGGGATTGTAGAATTTAAAGCACAATACCATTCTTCCCCAGGTTACTTTTCCTCACTTTACACTTTTTTGCATTCTTTCCAGTTCCTACATTTTAATATGTAACACTTTTTGTCTCTCTCATCTTTCAATGACAAAATCTTCCAGTTTTGCATGATTGTGAAAAAGTTCCTTTATGTATTCCATCCATTTTTCCAGGATGGTCATGGTTTCATAGCATGCTTTGCCATCCTTAGCTTTAATGCAGCTACTTCCTTTTCTTTATTTACCTTATAATTCTTTTTCTGGTCTGACAACTCTGTTTGTGATTGTTTTTGATTTCATGTTCTTTGATTTCATCGCATCTTGTTCTAGCCATTTTTCTTCTACCTTTTTGCATGATTTTTTGAATTTGTATATCTTGCAGTATTCTTCACTTCTCCTAATTTTGCATTCTCTTCTAAAATTTATTAGGTTTATAATTTAATCAGTCATCCATGGTTGCTTAGCCTCACAGACATTCTCTACTAGTACCAACATAATGACTATATGTACTTTTGTCTTAAACCTTTTCCAATTTTTTTCCTGCAATGTTGTATTCATGGAGACATCAAAAATTTGGTTGACTTTCAAATTGTATTCTATGCATTTTTGTTACTGTTGGAATCCGCCCACATTATGTCTTGTAGGTCATTTAGGTAGTGTGTTAAACTTTAGTCTCAGTTTACGGCAAGCAGATACTGCACTACTGCAGTAGAGATATGACTGACATACATACAGCTTGTGAAAGGCGATTAATGTTCAAGACTCATAGTTTCACTTGCATACACAATGAATAACAAATACTAAAAAAAAAAACACATTACCCCTCCTTATGTGTACGCTATAATGCCAGAATAGGATTTTAATGGGAGATCAGAGTACTAAGAACTTTTCAGAAGGTGAACATTGGGATTTTTTTTCAGTGGGATTCATTAAGCATAGACAAATCAGTTTGGAAGAAGAAAGAACCTCCAGTACTCCCACTGAAACATTGTCTATTTGTAAAACCAAAACTGAGCCAAAGTTCCAATTGGATTCCAATCTCTTGCCCCCACTTCCAGGATCTGTCCAGACCAAAATAATACAAGAAAGATTTTTCTCCTGGTATCTCCTGCCAGGACAGGAAGTGAAGCTGCAGAAAATATCTTGAGAAAGATTGTTCTTATAAAACATTTATTCCAGTTTTGCACAGTACAAGAGGTTCAGAGAAATAGCCATTCTTTTGGAGTCTTGTTTCAACTAAATCTGAACTCTGAATTCTGTGAGGGTTGCTCATCAGTATTTATTATTTTATGTTTAATCTTTTTATCTTAACAAGGTTTAGTAATGGATCAATCAGAGAGTTTTTAAATACAGGATTTTTTTTTTTTTTTTTTTTTTACAGATTATTACAACTTGACTGATTTCCCTTCTGGACAATTACCAGTCTGTTGGAAGTGGACCCAATACCAACAGGTCCCTTGCGCTTCTAAGCCTAATAGGTCTGGGCTGAGTGCAGTCACTGTGCCTAGCTCTGTGTCTCTAGGGCACCCCCTCTGGGTGTCTGGGTCTGTCTTGGGATATGGGACTCTGCAATCCAGCTGCTCCCAGCCCTGGAAACAATGCTTAAGACCAATGCGCCAAGACCACTATCTGCTTACACACCCACTCCAGAGTTCCGCCTTACTGTGGGTACTCTGGCTTCTGGCTTAACCACTTTAGGGACATTGTGGCAGGTAGGCAAAGAACACAGGTTTAGCAAAGGCTGGTCACTGAGAGACAGAGTCAGTGGTCCTAGATTGTTGTCTTGATGCCTTATCAAAGACTGTCCTTTAATGAGGTCTCAAGCATCTTTCCGGGACAGAACAGCTGCTTGGAATACATCATAATAATCATGGCTTTGATGAAGTTAGACATCAATTCAATATTTAACACAAAATGGATGCCCTAATCCAAAATGGAGGTTATAATTCAAAATAGAGTTCACAGCCAGACTTAACGTACTTTGTCATACAGACAACTAGGGGAATACATATACATATTCATATACACCCACATGCACACAGACACCTGGGCCTGTATATGTTACATAATGGTTAGATTCTGTATGGCAATATTGAAATACAATTTAATTTAAAGTTGAATTTTCCATATCAAAATCAAAATAGATAAATAGATATTGAAGAGTAGTCAGTTAAAACTCTCATTGACAAAGACTGCATGATTGATTTGTTATTATTTCTGTAGTTGTTATTGTGGTTGTTGTTAATTTGTATTACAGTAGTGCCTAGAGTTTCTAACTGAGATCAGGTCATCATTGTGGTAGGTGATATATAAATACATTGTAAGAGACTTTGGCCAAAGAGTTTACAATCTAAATAGATTACCCCCCCCAATGCCCCATCCAAAAAAAAATTAAAATGGTAGAAGGTGAGATAGAGACGTGAAGTGACTTACCAAAGGTGACAAAATGGTAGATCCAGGAACAAACATAGGCCTCCTGACCCACAGTCATATGTACTAGACCAGTGTTTCTCAACCTTTTAAGTAGCAAGTATCTCCTAGCTTCTGAAAATTTTAATAAGTCCTCCAACACTCAATTTTCCATGGGATTTTATATTTACAGACGAATGTGAGCCATATGTTGGAAGAAGGGCTGAATATATAAGGCTGTGAGATGACAGATGTCAGATCTAGTGTGGATAGGATTACCACCTTTACAACCCAAGTATGGACTTGGGCTAGAGGTGATGTTGGCTGAGGCCAGGAGGCATTGAGTGGCATGCCAATGCTGGTGAATATAAAGCGCTGCGCCAACTTTTTTGCCATAGATTTGAGAGGAGGAAGGGATGAGAGAGAGAGACCGGGAGGGAGGGCGAGAGAGAAAGAGACAGGAAAAGAGGGTAACTGATAAAATCTGGGACTGTCCTAGTTGTCAATATCACTGCTCTAACTGAGCAGTGATATTGACAAGTTTTCTGGGCACTGGGCTTTGAGCCAGGGAGGGGGGGCTGCCACATGGGCAAGTTGTAGGAGGAGGTGGGCGACTGCCACCCAATCTGATCTTGGGAAGAGGAGGCTTCCTCGCTGGCTGGGACTCAGAGATGTGGGCAGGCGGCTGCTGCCTGTCTTCAAGCCGGGGTGCAGGAGGCTGTCCCTTGGCTTGGAGCCAGGGCATGGGTGGCTGCCACCCAGCTGTGAAGCCAGCTCGTGAAATGCTGGAAGCCACCGGCCTCCCACTTGGGAGCTGGGACCAGGCAGGAAGCAGGGGGCTGCCATGTGCCTTCCCCAGAAGCTGGGGGCTGCTGCTTCCTTCCCAGCTGGGAGCTGTGACAGGGTGGGAAGCGGGCTGCTGCAGCCCAGCTTCCCCAGAAGTCCCAGCTGCCACCCTCCTCCCCTTCACTTTGTTTTTCCCTGGGTACCCCCTGCCTGTGCCTCGCGTACATACCACAGGTTGAGAAACTATGTACTAGGCCATACAGGGTCCTTTCAAAAATATAAATGTTATTTCTTACAGTTAAAATATAATAGGATTAAAAAAATTAAAAATACTTGTATTAATATTTTCCTTACATAAAATACATTTTAATCAAAACTGGATAGATTAACAACATCCTAGTACAATAAAACTGTAGAACTCAGTCCTCCAAACACTTATGCTGGTGAGTAACTTTACTCTTGTGAATAGACAAACTAAAATCAATGGAGAGTAAAGTAATTCATGTGCATAGGTGTTTTCAGTATCAGGCTCATAGCCTCGACATAAATCAGTTACAAAAATACACTTGGAATACAGAGAGTAAACAGGAAAGTCAATGTGACGCCTATTGAAGGAGACTCTGGTTTTGGGGCAGGCAAACTCTATGCACTATTAACAGTATTTTGTACTGCATGATGGAAGGAAATTTCTATATCAGCTCTTTGAAATCACATATTGACATGTTTCACATTATACCTTTCTGTTATTCTGTATATTAGATAACAATAACTTAACTATTAAGAATTTAAAAGCAAAAGGGCATATCATATTTCAGTTATTTTTCAAATACTTTCTAAAGTGCTGTAATTATGTCCTCTCTCATCCATTTACTTTGTATGGTGTCTGGCAGAGACCTTTTTTGTTTTGTTTTGTTTTAAATGGGGTGATTGTCGTAAAAATAATTACATTTTATATTATTATATGTGTGCAGAATTAAATAGGTTAGATATTTTAAAAAGGTTTAAAGATTTGAACATGACCAAAATATTTCAACAGTTTAAATCCTTTCTCTGTGTTGTTTTTAAATACTTATTTAATTCTTGAGAATTAGTATTTATATTGGGGTTATTTAAAATCTCTTCCTGTCAATTAAGAGTAATCTAGAATGTCCAAGTTCACACTGGGCAATTAATAATTTGAAATTCTAGAACAGTTTATTTCAAATCTCATATTGAGCCAAGAAAGCAAAATGTATTTTTAGAATAATGGAAAATAAGTTTGTCAAAAGTGGAATTTTATTTGCTTTTTAATAAATATATTATTGACCTAGTGTCCTGTTCAAATTTATAAGGAAAAACTAGCAACCTGGCTAAATGATCATATTTCCTATTAAGATATACTGTAAGCATTGTACAGTCATTGCTATCCAAAATGCTGTTTTGTCCGAGCTTTAAATTCTACTCAAATTTGAATAAGCTGCAGAACTAGCAATGTTGCTGAAGAGCAATATCAAAATATGTGCCTCATGGGTCTAAAAACCACACATTAGTTTAGCTTTTGTAAGAATTCAGGGTGCTTTTTTTTTTAAGTTGAGCACAGCAAGCAAGTAAATAAATATATACATTATCTACCTTTATGACCTTTTTTCGGAAAGCAAACAGCGTTCATCATTTGTGACTTGACTTTTCGTAAAAGTAACAGTTCATAAAAAACTGCGAAACTACTACTGGGAACAAACAAATTAAACAATGACAATGTAATAAAATAAAACTGCTGTTGTACTGCTCTGATGGAAGAATTGCTTCTTCGCTGGGATTAATACATCTTGCAGAAAACAATTTTAAATAATGTGTAACATATGGATTCAAGTTTTATTATTCTTCTAAAAGAAGACAATTATATTTATGTGATAAACTGTTCAGTGTTAGTAGCATAATGTTTATATTACTGGCCACTTAAATAGTCTTTGGCATACTTTTATAAGGAACAGCAGTCTCCCGATCTTTTGAAATCCATCTTACAAAGTAAGTCCTGTCTGTTACTGGAATGCAATGGCTCTTACATACTTCTTTCTTTGCTTACTGAAAAAAAAATTGTACTGCCGGTAATTTAGTTATAAAACTGAATGCATGCAAAACTTTCTACAGTGTTGGATAGGATTATAAAGTTAATATGTTATTAAGGGGATTTTTCTTCCTAATGAAGAGTATGGAAGGTCTGTAGCCTTGAGAAAATGGACGAAAGGCAGTTTTCTATTTTAACTTTTTGGAAAGAAGTTATCATCATACAGTATTTATATTAGCAAGCCTCTTAGAGGTATTTTTATTAATCTTCTCATCAGCCGTAGGAATGGGTAGCTTTTACACTCTCCTTTTAATGGAAAATATTACAATTAAGAAAAAGAAGACTTTTGGGTAGTTTTCAAGGAGCTGCTTTTGTCCCCTTTATATCGTAGATACTTTTCAAAAAGGATTACATAGGAACATGTATCTCCCCATCTTCTAGTGTCTCTGAGACTAAACTGCATAAGTTACAAAAAGGGGTGTGAAATGGGTTTCCAAATGATTTTCTGTTGCTGCTGTATGCATAGACTTTATAGTTAGCATTGATGACAACAGAATTTCTGCATTGCCTTGATCCTGCTATCCAATATTTCATTTGTAGTACAAGATCAGCTCAGTGAGCATGTAAAGTGGAAGAATGTGTTTATTTCAATGTATTAAATCCAAAGAAAATAAGAAATAAGAATAAGTATGTCAGCTTGGAAACATTTGTGATCTAATTATTCACCCCTGCAGTACAAGTTTAGTGTTTCTAACAATCCAGATTTCAATTGCTCTAAATGTTAAGGTCATTGAAAGAGATAAAGTAAAGGGTATGTCATTTTAAAAGTGGAACCTAATGGAAGTGAAATCTGCGTATCCAGTTAATTTGGGATTTATTATCCCTATAACTAGACTTGCAACTGTTCTGAAATCATGTTGACGGAAGACTTGAGAGCAGAATGAGTGGATGCTACCCCCCACCCCCATTCTTAAAAGAAACCCTGTGCCTGCTGCTTCCAATTTAGTGCAATCATGCCTCTTACTGGCCAACCCAAGATGCAGCATTAGCTGTCACATGCAAATGAGTATTCATGGAGACTTTGAAATGCACAATAAAGAATAAAGACATGCATTCTGTGTCTAATTGTTTTCTTTTATAAAACTGGACCCAAAATCTATAGGCTTTCTATGGTTACAATCTGCTGTTGAAGCCAGATATTAAAAATGAAGTGTGGATAAATGGATAGAAATGAAGTGTGGATAAATGGAGGACTCCAGTTTCCAGTGCTGTCAATCTTTCACTAGCACTATGTTTGCTTAAAGAGAAATGATCCAATACACTTTTGTTTCTTTCTTTCACAGTTTCTTTTCCAAATGGCACTTTTAAACATAAAAGGAGGATATTAATAAAGCTGTCCATTGTATTTTCTCTGTTTTATACAAAGACTGACCAAAGTTCTCTATTGTCAAAAGGACAGTTACATCAAATGATACAGCAATGCAAACCTTACTATGCACCCTTTGCCCAAAGTTTCTGAAATCTGTTTGGAGAGATCCCTTTCAGAGGTGAGAGAGAGGGTAGTACAGGTTCCATGGCCTATTTAGTCATGCGGACTTCTGCTGAAATTGTCATCAACGATACCATCTGGGGCAAGCTGTGATGCAGTCAAGCTGAGTGCTAATATGCACACCTGTCCATGAGGGCCACATCTAATGACTCTTCACATTGGCCAATGAACAGCCATCAATGGTTAACTATTTTCAGTCACTTCCATCACTGGGCTTGATTCACCCCCTAGATCATGCTGGCAGAAGCTGGGATGCAAGGTCCCCATGGTGAAAAGCCTGTCGGGAGGGGAACTGCAGCAACACGAACTCTGCTGGAGAGTTCAGAACTGCCTGGTGCCGACCACAAAATGGGCAAAACTCAGTCTCCTGGATTATATCAGCAACCCAGAACGGAAAGGCCTTCATTTGTTTGTTAATCACCTCAGCCAGTGTTTCTCAAGTACTGGATCACAACTCCTCAAGAGGTCATAAAAAACAATGGGGGTCTCAAGGTGTGGAAAATTTTATTACAATCGACAGCAAAGAAAATCTCATTCCCCCATTTCCTGAACAATTTTACCTTCAAGGTCAAGTATTCTCACTCAACCTCTTGAAACTCACACACAAGCATTTTTTTGTACTCTTACTTTTACAATAAATATAAGGGGGTTGCAAATTTTTTTGAGCCACATAAGGGCTTGCCAACCAGAAAAGGTTAAGGAACACTGACCTAAGCCATCATATTTACTAAATCCTAATGTTAGAACAGAATGTGTGGAACTAGCCAGCTCTCCATGGCTCAGCCTGAGTTTGGTTCTGCACAATGGTACTTGAAACCTGAAGTGGTGGAGGAGAATGATCTCATGGATAAGGCAAAGGATTGGGACCCAGGAAATTTGGTTTCTATTCCTGACTCTCCTGTAGTCTTCCCATGTGATGCCTGGCAAGTGACTTCATCACTCTGTCATTCCCTACTTGTAAAATGGGGATATTACTACTTCCATACTCACAGTGGTGTTAGCATAAATCTATTAATGGATGTGAGTGCTCAGATAATGAGGATGCTACAGTGATGAGCGTAAATGAAATATCTACAAATTAATAATAATAATAAAAATATTAAATAGATAATAAATATTGCACAGAAATAGATTGAAAATAATACAGCTAATAAATAAAAAGATACCTTCTTAGGGTGTTCACCTTGGGAGTGAATTAAGTTAAACTGAATTAAGGCCACTTTAATTGTTAATGAGAGCCTCCACACAGGTTTAACTAATCTACTTTAAATTCATGTCTTTAGTTAATTTGGATTAATTTTCTTGGGTGTTCCCAGGTAGACCAGACCTGACTTTCTGTGGGACCTTGGGCAAATCACTTATTTTCCCTACTCCTCAGTTTTCTTATCTGTAAAATGAAGGGAATTGTGCTGATTCACCTTTGCAAACTGTTTGAGATCTATGGATAAATGATAACTATTATTTATTAATATTATTAGATTCCCAGCTAAGGGACTAAAATTTACATGGAGTCCTTCCCTTGCTCCTTTAGCACTGGCCTGACTATCATTAGCATCAGTTTGATTAGTGTGGAGAAAGCTATGTGGGCTAAGGAGTTTCCATTTCCTCTACACTCAAATAACATGGGAGGAGGATTTGGCCCATTATAAATAAACAAAGAATAGTCTCCTCACAAAGATTTTGCATGTGATGCAGCTGCTCTCTCCAGCAAACTAACTTATTTCTAGCATAAGAAGAGTTTTGGAATTGTTAGATAACCACAGGATAATATTAGTGCATGTGTTTGTGTGTGTGTGGTTATTATATTCAGCCACAACGGCAATGTTCACAACTTGTGGTGGAGACCCCTGACATTAATAGGAATTAACCAACACTTTATATACTCTGATTCAACCATCACAAAAAAAAGATATTTAGTGGATGCACTTAGCTACATCCTATCATGCTTTATATACTGCTCAATATTCAAATGAGTTAATTAGACTAGATTACACTCTATATCTTGCATTTAAACAAAAATTACAATAGATGTTTTACAAAATATCAACTTACATGGTTTATACTCCTGAATTTTCAATATGTTTGATCAAACATATGTAACAGAAAATGCACAGTAGAGATAGTTTTGAAAAATTTATCATTAATGCACATTTTTCTCTTCTGCTGGAAAAGGAAGAACTTTGTTGTGCATGTTATAAAATACTAAATATTAGCATTATTTAAAGTTAATAGGATGCCAAAGAAAATGACTAATAATACATTATACAATTAGATGCCTTTCATATTAGTGCATCCATTAACAAAATAAAATACATTCAAACAGAGGAGTTCTGATTTGCAATTTTTAGCAAGGACTGCCCATGTGTAAAAGCTGAATTATTTATTCATTTTTAAACTGCTGGATACATCAGTTTGCAATTATTTGCATTATGTTTGAATGCTTTGTCATGTGTCTTTGATTCAAAAAATAAAAATACAAATCTCCTTTTATAAAGGCATTTTCATTTATACAAATTCTTTAAACTTGCAAAGACCAAAAGTATTCCCCTCCTTAATTAAGTGAATCATCTGTCATATCCAGTCTGGCTAGAAACACCAAAGACCTCAATATTTCTTGGCCAGCTACTACAGATGTCTATTTGTTATTACTCTTTAACCTAGGGCTCTCAATGTAGAGCTCCATATCTGTATTTTGACCCTTTAAGTGTATTATTTTTCCTGTGCATAACCAATTCCATCTTGTTCTAGGCATAAAGATCTCAAATCAGGCATTATGTATTTTTGCCCACAGTTATTTTCATGCTATGTTTCTGCACCCAGACTCCTACTCATTTTAAAATAAGTTATTCTGACTTCTCAGCTGATGTCAGCATTGTCTTTTAATAACACATTTTGAAAACATTTAACCTTTGCTTTACTAAGGACACACTTTCAGCGCTACGCAAATTAGACTTTGACCTTACATGTTGTCCTTTCCCTTTCCCACGTTTCACACTATCTCTAGAAAAGTTTGTGTAATCTGTCAGACACCATGACCAGCACCTATACATCTTTTCATTTCATTCTAACATCTGTCATCTCTCCAGCCTTGATATCTAATTAATTTAGCCATTCTCAAATCTTCTATATTAGAAGCACATGATCCTGGGCTTTGGAGTGGTGTTTTGAAGTCTCCCATTTTTAACAACTAATTACTTTGGAAAAATATCTCACAGGTGGCAAGTAAAACTCCAACAAACAGCGGTTAAGTTCCGTTTTTCTCAAGACATCCTGGAACTTCTTGTCTACACTGCAGTTAAAATACCTCAGTTAAAATACTGGCCCTTGACAGCTGCCTTAAACTCAGAGGGCTTGGGCTAAGGGGCCATTTAATTGTGGTGTAGATGTTCAGGCTCAGGCTGGAGCCTGGACTCTAGGACCCTGTGAAATCTACAAGTCTACCCTGGAGTTAAACAGTCCCTTAATCCAAGAAGCCCCACAAGCCTGAGGCAGCTGGCCTGGCCAACCCAATTGCAGTGACAACATACTCCAACAGTCCAATCTATTACAGTTTAGATCTGTGTTATGGTAAACAGAGAAAGAGCAACATAACAACAATGAAGGTCTAAATGGGGAAACTATGAAAAATGTTACATAATACAAGATATATACAAAGGACAAAATTATGAGCTTTGGTTATGTGCTCAGAACTATGAGTGATTTCAGCAGGAGTCGTTCCTGTGCATGTGAGGGACGACTACATCTCAAAATATATGTCATGCACACATTAAACATAGATTGGTAATATCAATGCATTCCAAGTGGCTATCCTAAATTTGTATAAGAAAAACATGCCCTGCAGCACCTAAATACAGTGGACATACAATAAGATTAAATCTTATTTATATGGGTTTTATACTCAGCTTAAGTTAAAGGAGTAGATTCCACTGTTCACTGTGCCAGAGTGTGTGGAGTGGGGACATCTGGGATCCTCTTATGCATCTTTAGTTTCTGTGGCCTGACTACTTCTGACCTTGGCATGAATTAGAGCAGTTTAAGGGCTGCTCTTACTTATGCCTGCTGTAGATCTGTGTAGCACAGCACAGCTCTATCCTGATGGTGACATAGCACTCCAGATCTCCGATACCTCTATGTCAGTATGGAGTGCAAGTGACGGAACCAGCTCTATTAGATTTACACCTGTTGAAAACTCACCTGTGGGGGAAATATCAGTGGTCAGCATGCGCAGAATATGATTTCTGGGAGCTGCGTGAGGGCTACAAAAGGGCTGGAAGTGCAGGCAAAAAACCGTCCATTTTAACAGTAAATAAGGTACTAGCAGTTTGAGCTGGCATTCTGTATACCAGTAGTGAAAATCACTTTTATTCGTAATATTTTGCTTTCCTTAGTATAGAAATCCTTAGCTGGGAGATATGGAAGAGTTTTGGCCCTTCTGTGCCACCAGACCACCACAAAGGTAAACGAATATGATAGAGAATCTTCAGTTGAGTTCAAATAGCTTACTTATTTTAATGCTTCCAAAATGTTATATGCAGTTACTGTGCTATATAAATAAATAAGAAGAAGAACAGGAGAAGACACATTAAGTGTAGGTTCACACACTTATGGGCTGATTTTCAGTGAAACAAAACACCCACAACCTCACTGAAATCATTGGCCAGATCCAAGGTTTTGAGTCAGCCTCTGATTTTTTATATCAGAGTTAGGAAATGGTCCCTTGACCTCAAGATGTCTAGACATAGTCTTATGGTGACTTTCACTGATAACAGATATAACATTAGAGATTAGATGGTGCTGAAATTCAGGATGTCACAGCTGTGTATTCACTTCCAAGAATCAGGTACCAGGCATAACTTCAGACATTAAGGGTTTTTATTATTTTTTTCTTTGTTTAGAGCAGTATAGTCAAGAAGAAATATTTCAGAATAGTAATATCCTTTTTGTGATATTCCTATTGAGAAGATTTTGGGGTGGAGAAGGGAGAGAAGACAGTATATATAGGGAACAGTATTTGAGGTAAATAGTAATAATGCGAATATTTAAATAGGACCTTTAAATGTCCATAAAATACTTAAAGGGAACACACCTCTCAGAAACAAGGCAATCAGCTAATGAGATAATCCGACTCAGGCCATCAGGAACAAGGAGTGATATTTTTGAAGACAGTAATTACAATATTATGAAAATATAAAAAGTGGCATGAGTGATTTGAAAATTTCTTATGAAGGGCAATTCCTTTTCAGCATGAAGATTTTCCTAAGGGAGATTGAACCTGTGAAGTAAAAATTCTTTGAAAAGAGCACATCCCCCTAGTGATGTCAAAAACCTTTGAAGGAGAAGTCCTCTTTATAAAGTTCTTCATATCATATATTTATGGGGAAGATTTATGGAGAAGTAAATTATCACTTCAATGGGCCTATGATAATTTATACCAGTAGATAATCTGCCCCATGGAAATTAAGGTTGGAAGCTACCTCAGAGGTCTTCATAATCCATACCCTCCTTTGCTGCTTCTCTAAATATTATCTAATCCCTTTTCAAACATTTCCACTGAAGGCGCCTCTGGGAAAGCTTGTGGCAGTTGCCTCAATGTCCAATTTATCTTACTGTTACTTGTCATAAAATCTTTAGCCTCAGACTAGTTCTTCTTGCAATATAGTTGTGATCAGGTGTGACTAAGTCAACACCCTCATTTTTTATATATATACACATCTGAGGAAATATATAACTATCATAGTCTCACACCCCCATTACATTTTCTGAGACCACAATAATAAAGTATTTTTAAATCTTTATTCCTCTGGTTCTTTTCAACCCTTTAAATGTTTATTAGTATTCTTTGCGGTCTCGCTGTTTTGTTATTTTCACAGTGAAATTCCCTACATTGTCCACAATACTCCAGGTTAGGCCCTACCGATAATTTGAGTACTGTTACCGCTCACCAATCTTACATGAAGTACCTCTACAGTGGAAGATACTACAAAAAATCAGCACTTGCCTCTTACAATAGCTACATTTACAAGGCGTTTGTGATTTTGCCCATTCTGTGTATAAAAAATACCATAAATACTGTGATAAAGTCAAGTTCCATGGTGTAGAAAGTGTTCGTTTCTTTTTCTAATACCACCCAGCATAATATTACATGCACAATATTGCTTTTTTCTGTTGCAGGCTCATACTGCAAGCTCACATTTGTTAGCCACTACTACTTCTAAATCATAGAATTATAGATATTTGCCACAGGGGGAAAAAGCCTCTATTTGGTCATATTGGGCCTGATCCTAAAAGAGACTGATTGTCATCATCTCTTATTAGGAGCTCTACAACACACAAGGTGAGGCCCTTAGATCATCCTATAAAGAACATTTTCTACTCTTTGTACAATCTACTTATAAATGTCTCTAATACATTTTCATTTGCTTCCTTTTTTCTCCAACTCTCCTGGTGTCATTCTAAATAATTCACCTTGATCCTTGTTTTTGGACTCTTTAATACTAATATTTTCTGTACTGTTGCAATCAGAGCAACACAATCCATAAAAGAAGAAATTATCCCAAGGACCCATATATGGCCACCTCACACAATTTTGTAAAGTCTTCAATAGCAGGACCTTTCAATTTGAACTTTTTGAAGTGCTAGTAAACAAAACCCTATTATAATGCAAATCGTTCTATGGAGTAGAGAGGATATAAAAGGCATCTTATGGGCATGGCCAAACAATGCAAGCCATAAAATTCATGGTATGAATAAAGCTACTATGCTGACCTAGCTTACTACTACTTCTTCCTCATTCTATTGCCTTATTCATCAAATCGGTTAAAAAATAAACTGCATGACTACTTTTTGTAGCATAAAATATTGCTTCTGAGATTGAAGACTGAAAAGCCATGTAGGCCAATACTTCTAAGTCCTTGGTCCTTACACACTAAGAACAAGGCTAGCTGAGTGAAAAAACAATTACTGTTGTAAAGGTTATTTGTTTTAATTTCAAATCAGCAAACAATGAAAATACAAAAAGAGGCTGCAACGAAACACAAATACACTCATATCCTCATCAGGTCTGGAAATCTGGCTCTCATTTCCAAAATGGATATGTTGGTGGTATTGTACTTTTTTCTTCTTCCTCCCCAAAAGAAGAAAGCAATGTATGCATCCCCTACTTAAATGGCCCACTTCCAAATGAAAATGAAAGGTCTGCACCTTAGGATAGCCCATTTAAACATCCTTCCCCTTTTTCTTTCAAAAAAAGAAAAAGAAAGCACCTCCTACTGGAGCATTTAAAGGCTTAATCAATAACATATGCACACCGAGGGCATTAAGACATCACTTCTGTGCTGTTGAAGTTAACGGTCAATTTGTCCTTTCCATTGTATTCCTCTGTTCTCAGGATTTTATAACTTGGCAAAAATAGAAGAATGATGTTCTTGGCTGCAACTTGGCATGTATAGGTCTTAACCCAAGAACAAATTGTTTTATAATTATTCCTGAGAATTGCTTCAGTCTGTTTTATTTTTCTTTTCTTGCCTGAGAAGTGTGAAATAAAAGAACTATTTTTTGATGCTTTCAAGACATTTTGGTTCTTCATCTAGCAAAAAAACCAAGCAGAGTCTGATGTTTCAAAAGTGAACTTTAGCACACACTTAATGGCTTCACACTTCCAGAAGGGCTATTATATGTGAGTAAATGCTTGTGAAAGCGAGTAAGAGATTCACAATCTGGCCCATATTCAATAATGCGGATTGGCTTTAGAGGTTCATCTGAAAAGAAGTTGTATGTGCCTGTGGTTGAGTTCTAAGTTTAGAATCTAGGTTTAGAGTTTGTTAAAAAGTAGAAAGGTGTAATTTAGGAAAAATAAAATAAAAGCCGCCTTAAAAAGGCATCCTTTGGATAAAAGGAGGAATCTACTCTGTTTCACTATACTTGCATGAGATGAAACTTAAAGGCCACACTACCTTTCATATCTGTTTATAAATTAGAAACAAAAGAAGAAAACTATCTGGAAGAGGATTTTCTCTTCTCCACTCTTGAATTTGTAATCATTCTTACCACACTGTTAAAACACTGCAGACATTTGGATCCCATTGGACCTTTAAGTTTGTAGCTGCTATCTGGAAGTTGGCAGCTTGCACTGAAGCCACTCTGCCTCTGCCCGCAGAGCCTTTGTTAACTGACAGAGGACTGAAACTGCTGGCTGCCTTTGAAATGGATATGTTGGGTCAGTGGAAACAGTTGGATGTTTTTGAGTGAAACCTTATTTTTTCAAAAAAAAAGCTGTGAAAAGTAGCGTCTTCTTCTTCTTCTAAATGCTTGCTTTAAAAACACCCAACCCATTTGTGCTGACCTGATGAGTCAGTTTCAAAGGCAACTTCAATCCTCCGTCAGTTACAAAAGCTCTGCCAACAGAGGCAGAGCGGAATCAATGCAGGCTTCTCTTTTCCTGATAAGAGCAGCTCCAGACATTAGGCTCCAACAGGTTCCTAAAATCTGTACTTTTAATATTACAATAACATGCTCAAAAATAGCAGAGAAAACATCTTCAGAATGTTTCCACTGTTTTCTTCTTCTCCTCTCACAGGTTTCTTGATAAGAGAAATAGTAATACAGCTGAGAAGTCCTGACATTTGAAGGTGGTCTAGATGCACATATGGTTCAAAACCTTTACATGCCAATTAGATTCTTGCTCTTATCCAAACCATTGTAGAACAATAAATATAAACACAGATGAAAAACAATAAACTTCAAGCTGTCTGAATTCCAAGACTGGCATTATTGTATCAAATGGAAAAGAAAGGAGTAGTGAGGTTTTTTATTGGTCTTTTCAAACTGCAGCAAAATATAAATGGGAGCCAGATATTCCTAAAAAAGCCCATGTGAAGAAAAGGTTAGTGAATTTACTAATAATGCCACTAGTGAGTTACCTTTAGAAAAGGGATATTGCACCTATAAACTAGGTAGGTTGGAATCCGTAAAAATTCCAATTACTGCTTCAGAATTTATTGTGCACATATGGAAAATAATACTTGTAAAAGAGAACAGGGTTTTTGCCTGGTGCTGTCAATACTGTGAAGGATGGGGTGATTATAAAGCAAATTAACAATACTTTTAAATGTGCATTCACTTATCTTTCCAATTAAATCCTTGTTAAACAACTGCACAGACAGTAATGGTGCTTCTGCAAAGCACTGATCAAGACAGTTTTATTGTAATTTTTACTCTGTAACAATTAATCAAGTAGGCATTTTCTTTATTATTAAATTATTTAGTTAATAAATATTCTCAATTGGCTAACATATTTGCAGTTTAAAATTTTGATTTTTTTAAAATTCTGCAACCAGTATTTAAGTATTTTGTTGTAGCATAATCACAAGAGAAGTATTTTAATTTTTTTTGCCAAAATAGTATCTGTTAACCTGAGGTGTAATCGCTTTAATAATAAATGCATGTTTGCTAATATTGCTCAGTTTATCAATTCCAGTATCTTCGGCATTTCTGTTACACATACCACAAACACGCAGCTTTCTGCAGGTATGAAATATTTCAACTCTGTAAAAAGTCATAGTTCTTTTTCTTTTTTCCTTGAAATAGTACATAAGAAATAAAACCACAGTAACTGATGTTTGGATGGTAAGTTGCGTTTTACAGTTAACACAAGGTATTCCAAATGAAATAATGGCATCCACAGGTCACCTGAACTGTAAATAGCAAGCATTTTGCAAACAAAGGATTGGATATAAAGAAAATTAGAAGCTACTTTGTTTGCAGAATGAACCAGTAAAGACTGAAATTTGTATTTCTATGGTTAGTTTCCCTGAACATACAGGCAATTGCATAGAATTATAGCGCTTCCTTGAGGTATTATGAACCTTTATAGCTGTATTTTTTGTTAATTTAGTGCTATGAAAACTGCTTCTTTGGCAGTCCCAGAAACTGAATTCTTTTCTAGCCACAAAATAGGTATAACATAGGAAGTGTGGCGGAATAAGCTCCTTATCAGCATACCAATGTACTATATTGAGGAGGGTAATTTAAATCTCCAAGATGATGCATTAATTCTTTGGACACTACAGAATAATAGAAATGAGGGTGCCAATGACTTCCAACTGTAGTGATGCTTTCATTCTGAGCCTCATGTTCCCGCTGTCAGCCCCAGACCCCTCCTCCGCCCTCCCCCCCACTCTCAGCCCTGGGTGGCCGACAGCAGGAGTCCCACTGTCAGCCCAGGAAGCCAACAGTGAAAACCGTGGAAAAATAATAATGGACTTTATTACCACAAATAATGAGGTCCATTATTACTTTTTTGCAATTTTCCACGGCTTATCCAGAACTCAGCCACAAATTTTTGACAATCATCCCGCAATTCAATTAGGGTCCTACTTTTTAGACATTTCCAATTTCTTCCTATTCCTTCCTTAATGATGAAACAGGCAATTGTTACCTTGCCTGCTTTTTTCCCCCTCTCCACCCACTCTATTTTTTCTTTCATCCGGTTTCTGATACTGAAGATAATGTTAACAGGACAAAGACATGGACCAGAGTTCATGCTTTGGTCTTGAGTTCATTCTATCTAAAACTCTTAAATTACGGTAGGCAGCCCGGAATCTTTCTGATGATAATTCATTTGCACTAGTAAGTATAGATTCCATCTGTGAAAAAACCAGAAAAGTCTAATATTTAATACAGATGCACAATACGTTTTTTTTTTTTTTTGGGAGGGGAATGCCAAAATCAACTGGGTGTGGAGAAATAATCCCTCAAGTATTTGGCCTGTATGAGGATTGAACACATGTTCCACTTTTGGAATTGAAATGGCCTTTGGGGCAGTGTTGATTAGTACGTATAGTTGAATAAATTTTCACAGAAACAAAATACTGAACATAAGTGAAATGAAATAAGAAAATAAAAAGTAATTTTAAAAAAAATACTATTTGTCTGGTTTAGACTAAGAAAAAATGAAGACAGAGGGATTAATAGAAAAAAGCAAAAAGCTAAAAAATTATTCCTATCAAGAATACTACTGACTATCACCTTATAATAGTACTTTCACTATTTGTAAATGAGCAGGTCATGAGATATGAAAAAAATCTCTGAAACCTATAGGTAAGTGCACCCATTCCCCCTCCTCATCCCATTTCAGCATCAGGGTGTGATTTTGATCAATTGACAGAAGATGAACATCCTTGAAGAGCTTTGTTACCTCAGAGGTAGGGCTGGCTATGCTCTTCTCCAGCACGTGCCACAAAAATCACGCGACCACCAACCCCACAGCTTTTCATATGCATATGGAAAGTGTGCGCATGGGGCAGAGCTAGACACCATTTCTCACTCTTTTGTGGGAGTCTGGGGAAGCTGATTAGCTACTGCAGCGCTCACTCTTTGGGGAGAGTTTTCTTCTTTGCATTGTCCACAGTTGGTTTGTGATGAATGCCCTCCCCATTTCCAGCTTTATTTGTCCTGATGTTGTCTGTTGGGGTCCCCAGGTATATTGGGAGTCTAGTCTTTCTGGAGTGGGGAAGGGATTTACCCATTGGACTAGACTGGCCAGCGTCTGGTGGGTTTTTCATTTTCCCCACCACAGGCTAGTCAGGGGTAAGTTAGCAGGATGCTAACATTTTTAAAAAATAGTGTTGTGCTGTGTGGCTAGTGTGCAGTGCAAGGAGTCTAACGCGCGCCAGCTCTTGACCCACGGCAGCGTCAGAGTGCAACTGACTTAAGTTTGATGCAGACTAAGTCACTGATGCCTGCGTCTTCATCCTCTGTACAAAAGAAGGGTGCTTGTTATTTAAATTAATAAATCTGCAGTCTTCTGCTTGAAAGCAATTCCTTATGTCTGTATCATTTCCTGGGTGTTCTTACCAAAAACACGGATTCTTTTAAGAGTGAAATCATAGATTCTTGGATTTCATGGCACACACTGTTAGGAGAGCTATCAGGGTTTGCAACCCTGGCTAGAGGGCTGTGGAAAAGACTCCTTGACACATCCTCAAGAGTATACCTGTATGAGGGCTAACATGTTCTGGCTTAAATACGTCTATGGCTGAGACTTTCAAAGCTGTTCTAATGGGAATTGCGTATCCAAGTCCCTTAGGCAGCTTTGAAAATCTCAGCCTATACCTCTAGGATGATATAAGCATATACACAATTTTTTAAACACAACAAATAGATGAAAAGATATAACACACCAGTAATCTAGAGGTACCATTTTTCTTTGAATTTCCTTTGACCACTTAATAGAAAGTTAGGTTTTCTGAGCATGCCCTTGGTACACAATGTCAAAATGGTCCTAACATACTATTAGTTGCACCATTGTGTATTCAGTTTTGATAGCGCCATAAAGCAAAAGAAAGGTCTTCTGGTATTTCTGTGCTACCAAATACTGGCTAAGTGCTTTAGCTTCCCATCCAGCTTCACAGCATCAGTCCTTCTACTTTAGGTGGAAACTTGAGCAGTAATTTAGCTCTGAGCAAGCTAATGTTTGGATTTCATGAGACCGTATAGAGACATCTAATATTTTATGGCAGATTTATTTTTCCATTCTTTTGATAGTGTCAAGCAAAGATTTTAGGAAGTGAATAAAGATAGAGAACGCTCTTATTCTTGTTACTGGTTCTGTCTCTCTGTGTCCAGGAGAAATATGTTGCACAACCATTTAGAATTCAAACCAAATTATAATTGTCTAAAAATATGAGCCTGATTATCCGCTCAGACCAGTGTAAAATAGTTAACTACATTGAAGTCAATCAAGTTACAGTAGTGTAAAATTACTGTAAATGGCAGGAGAATCAAGAAGTATATCTCTAGAGAAATAGAAGTATTAACCTGCAGTTTAACACAGGATTCATACTTAAAGCGGGTCCATTTTATTTCCAGTCTTTCAATCTATTTTTGTGTGTTTTTCTTTCTGCCATCTTGTTGCTGAGCAGTGAGATACAGATATTGGATACAGTTTTTCTTCTCACCACAAGGTCATAAATTAACTCTGATTACAATTTGCAAGAGTTTGTACCTTTTCAAATGAACAACAAAACTCAGAGCAAACCATTGAGTTTCACTTGGCTTCTATAGCAAATTCAGCTATGAGGCTTTCACTACACATTTTTGCTCCCATTTTCTTTAGCTCCCTCTCACATTACTTTAATCCTCCCTTCCAGCCAGATTTTTACTTTGACTCTTGCCATTCCCATTTTTATTGCTCTCTTCCATGTGGACTACCATGCTTGGCATTCCTCCCTTTCACTGTTGGGCAAACATTTTCCCTCTCCACAGTCAAATTTATATTTTAAAGAATTCTGTAAAATTTCACCAAGACACCCTACATTGCTTAGATTTACAAATTCCAGACATTCACATAATGGATTTTGCCCAATTGCCAATCATACAGCCACTACTTATAGCATGTGAAAATGCAAAATAAGTTGAAGGCAAATAAAATACCTGGAAGGTTACACTGTGTCAGAAAATTTAAGATAGCAGATGCTGCAAGTCCAGCCAGCATTGAATGCTTTAATACAGAAACCATCAATTGTTTTCATAAATGTAAAACATCCAGACACTTGCCAATGGGCACCAAAATAAATTTCTAAATAAACAATAAACAAACAATAAAGATTTTGCCTTGGGATGCTATAGACCACATTTTCAAACTAGCAAATTTTCCATGGGCAGCCTTTGAAATAGAGAAAAGCCTCAATCTGCATATGTAACTTAGATAATTGCACATCTAATTACTTGATTTGCATGTGCAAGAGTGCCCACCAAAAAAAAAAAAAAAAAAGAAAAAGATATGTGCAATTTAGAGCTGTGATTGGGGATAAAAAAAAAAGGCTCTTTATCTCTTGCAGTACTTTACATTAGAAGAGAGACCAGAGAATGAAAAGCTGAAGCTACTCCAGGAAAAGGGAGAAATTGAACTGTTATCTGAGTAGAGCTTGCATGGTAAAATATGTGATTTGACTGTGTGTGTGTATTTTATATACAGATATATCTATACACACATACATGTGTAAACACATACATACATATAAATCTCTTCCTTAGCTTGGTTTTGGAAGAATTTAGCCATTCAGTTTTATATAAAGATATTGGGCTAACTTTGTCCCTGGTGAAATTCCATCACCTTCAAAGTAGTGACATCCTTTCCATACATTTGATTAAGAGTTCACAGAAACGTTTTTAGATTGAATTGAATGGAGTTGCATCAGGGATGAATTTGGTCCATATAGTTTTCAAAAATAATGGCATGCAGTTATATTCACAATCATAACAGATTTCTAACGTATCCTTTAGAAACAAATACGCCATGTATTACAAAGCCTCAAAATTGTTACAAGCCGTGATGAATGACAGAATAGTGAACATGTACCAAAAATTAGGGATAGGGAAAACTGAAATATATTAATACCGAGCATTTATATGCATTTGACATTTTCAAAGTTAAGTGCAAACATGAAATGATGTAAGAAAAAGCATTCTGTCCTCCATTTACAGGAGTCAAATTCAGCCTGTGGCCCTGAATAGTTAAAGAAAAACAAGATTTTTTTCTATTGTGTCTCAAAATGCTTTAAAGCACAATAATAAAATAAAACTCTTTCCTTTTATTACCCTAAATTAAAAATAACAATAGACACTTTTTTAAAGCATTGAACACTGAGCTACAGCTAACAGGCCAACAACTGCTGGGAACTGTGGGCGATTTCCTATTATGACAATTTATCTTTACTATCATGAAAGTTCTTGGGTCCAGTCCTAGAAAGTGCAGAGCGCCCACACATTTTACTGGGTGAAATCCTGGTCCTATCAGAATCAGTGGGAATTTTGCCATTCACTTCAGTAAAGCCAAGACATCAGTGGCAGTGCAAGGCACTCAGATCCTGGTAGGATCAGGCTCAACTATACTCTTAAGGGGCTGAGGGCAGATATTGAGGAGCTCAGTCCTGCAGGACAGTAAGCTCTGCTAAAAAAAAGGATGGAAGTACAAAGTGCTAGAGTTCAGTGCTCAGCACCAGCACGCACAGTGTGGAGAAAAATATACAATGCTCAGCGATGTGAGGAAAACTCTATGCCAGCAATGTACTGAGCACTGGAGAGCAAGGAAAAAGTAGGCATGATGGGTCCAAAATAGGATTTAACATAGTTATAGCTGCTTAAGTGCAATCCAGTAGACTCAAAATGCATGTTTACAGGCCATTTTTTAATTTTCAATAGCTCCTCCTGTGAACCAAGAAATATAGCTTAGCTGAGTAACACAAAAATGTATTTGAGTATTGTTTCACAACAGTATCTCAGCCACTGGCTCATTGGCCCAACACACCTGTGGGGCACAGTGTTCTTCATGAACTGCTAGCAAGCAGTATTCACTCATCTTGATTAACTTTGCCCTATTGGAGTGTAAGGAACAAAGCTCAGCAGCTTGACTGGCTACAATGATTAACTCACAACCCTTTCCTACAACTCTGCAGGACAGAACCACCTTTTGCAAGGTCAAGAAGAAGAATTCCAACTCTGGTTGTAGTTTAGTCCCCCAAACTACAGTTCCAGGAAGCCATCTCTTCAACGCAGTTCTACGGAGTGTGAACATCATTGAACTCCCTGAACAACATGTTGCTGTTCTAAAAATAGTCTTTTAGCAATTTTGTTCAATAAAAGCAAACAAAAGAAGGAAGAGTTATAGCATCTTAGAATTTAGAATTGGTTAATTTATTAATACACCACTTTTGGAATCCTTCATGTATTTTAATGTATGAGATTTTACCTCATGCCTGAGATGCTTTATTTTAGGTCAGTTTTCCATACACTACATAGAGACTCGTCAGTGATGTTTATCTATTCCTTTATATAAAGGTGATGCTGTATGCTTAGACTTTACCAAGAACAATAAAGTGTTCAACACTGAATGGCTTCGGGATGTGTTTGCTTACTAGCTTCCACACATGGTTATTGATGGATGCTGGATTGGTTTGGGTAATATTTGTGAAAAACCAATACACTTTTAAAATACAATTTATTTTGAATATTGATTGTATTTCTGTTTCTGATTTGCTCTCTTTCTTTACCATTCAACATCCCTCATTTTGCAGGGTGAAACTCTGATCCCACTGAAGTCAATAGCAAACCTCCCATTGGTTTCAACGGAACCAAAATTTCGCTCTGCAAATTTCACCCTGCCAATTAAACGGTTCTTATGTTTTTATTTTTCTTCTTTTTCAGCACCTTTTTCTGTCTTCCTTGGCTCTTTCTTTCTTTCTTAATTTTTTAAAAAAATTTTGATTCTTGCACTGCTTTTGTTTCACATTCACTATTCAGTTTACTTTTGCTTTTCCTCTTTTATCCCTTTGCGTATTCTGTTTCTCTGATTCCTATGTTTGCCTCATTCTTTTCATTTTGTTTTATTTTTCCATTTTCTTCTGTCATATTCTCTTTCATTCTCTTTCTCATCTTCCTTCTCCCTACTGCTTTTCTCTTTTTTTCTGTGCTCTATTTTTCTTTCCTGTCTCCTAACCTTACCTCTCCTTTGGTTGTTTGTTGTATTTCTTCACCTTTCCTTTCCTCTTGTTCCCAAAATGCAGCTCATCATTCTGTGTCACTAATGTATAGCAGATTCTGAAATATTGTCATCTGAGACAGTTATGTACTAAACAAAATATTACCAGGGTGAAAGAATCACTTACCCTGATTGACAACAAATCGTAACTTCTGTATTGTTGCCAGATTGCCGCTAACTCTGTATATTCCATCAACATCCAGACCTAAAAAAGGAAAACATATTTCATATTGGCTCTTGTGAGTATTTTATTTAAGATGACTGTCAAGAAAACATAAATGTCCTAACACAAATGGGGAAGAACAGTTCAGTGAACTTCTAGATAATAAACCACCTGACAAAGACCAGAATTATATGATGCAGCCAGCATAATTAAAACAACACAGAAAAACAAAATTGTAGATTAACTCAATTGACCCCAAAATACTTTATTATAATGCTGTAGTAATTCTTTAGAAGGTATACAGCAAAGGTAGAGCTATTTCATTAAATGGGAAAAGAATAGTGTAAGTATTAACTTGTGTGTTGATGTACAAAACTCCACAAACAGATGAAATATCAAACTTGCTTAAGTATATATTAATTATTTAAACTAGCTGACCTAGGAAAATTTCTTAGGTAGAGACACAGGTTTTTTGAGCGGAAGGTTGTGAATTTCCTTTCTGGTATCACATGTATTCAGTTAGATGATTACTATGTAACTGTGTAAGACTATGTATGTATGTTAGAGAGATGTAGGTATTGTTTATAAAGAGTTTTACTATGGTACTGTTTTCTACCAAGTTGATTGAGTTAGATAATTCAATGCCCTGGAGGTTTAATGAAGAGCATTTTCAAGAAAGCCTTGACAGTCCCATTTCTCCCTTAAATCTGCTCAAGTATCATCTTTTGGATGGTAATATCTTCTATACCAGGGTCTGTTGATATGCCTTTTTTAAACAACACCCAAACTTACATTCCAGTGCACTTTTGGGGAGTAGTCTAAAGCATACAAGAATTCACATACAAGGAACTCCATTCCTGTGAGTGTCACAATCTCATGGGAACAGAGGAAGAAACCCGCATGGTCCAAAATTTAAAACAATAAACTGTAGAGTGTATTTGAAATGTAAAAGTTGCAGATCAGCATGCTCCAGAGGAGGGTTTACCGGAAATCCACTGCTCCAAAATGGGTTGTAGAAACTACTAGTCATTTGGAATCCAATTCTATTTTTAAGAAAGGGAATAAAAGTGATCCGGGTAATTATAGGCCTGTTAGCTTGACGTCTGTCGTGTGTAAGGTCTTGGAAAAAATTTTAAGGGAGAAAGTAGTTAAGGACATGGAGGTCAATGGTAATTGGGACAAATTGCAACATGGATTTACTAAAGGTAGATCGTGCCAAACCAACCTGATCTCCTTCTTTGAGAAGGTGACGGATTACTTAGACAAGGGCAATGCGGTAGATCTAATTTACCTCGACTTCAGTAAGGCGTTTGACACGGTTCCGCATGGGGAACTGTTAGTTAAATTGGAAAAGATGGGGATGAATGTGAAAGTTGTAAGGTGGATAAGGAACTGGTTAAAAGGGAGACTACAGCGTGTCGTGCTGAAGGGTGAACTGTCAGGCTGGAAGGAGGTTACTAGCGGAGTCCCTCAAGGATCGGTTCTTGGACCAACCTTATTTAACCTTTTTATAACTGATCTTGACACACACAGCGAGAATGTGTTAATAAAATTTGCGGATGATACGAAGCTGGGGGGTATTGCTAACACGGAGAAGGACCGGGATGCTATTCAGGAAGATCTGGACTACCTTGTACACTGGAGCAATAGTAATCGGATGAAATATAATAGTGAAAAGTGCAAGGTCATGCACTTAGGGATTAATAATAAGAATTTTACATATACGTTGGGGATGCATCAGTTGGAAACGACGGAGGAGGAGAAGGACCTTGGGGTATTGGTTGATAACAGGATGACTATGAGCCGCCAATGTGATATGGCTGTTAAAAAAGCAAATGCGGTTTTAGGATGCATCAGGCGAGGTATTTCCAGCAAGGAGAAGGAGGTGTTAGTGCCGTTATATACGGCGCTGGTGAGACCCCACCTGGAATATTGTGTGCAGTTCTGGTGTCCCATGTTTAAGAAGGATGAATTCAAAGTGGAACAGGTTCAGAGACGGGCTACTAGGATGATCCGAGGAATGGAAAATCTGCCTTATGAAAGGAGACTCAAAGAGCTTGGCTTGTTTAGCCTGGCCAAAAGAAGGCTCCGGGGGGATATGCTTGCTATATATAAATATATCAGGGGGATTAACGTTAGGGAGGGAGAGGAATTATTTAAGTTTAGTACTATTATAGGCACGAGGACGAATGGGTACAAATTGGATATTAGGAAATTTAGACTAGAAATTAGACGAAGGTTTCTAACCATTAGGGGAGTGAAGTTCTGGAATAGCCTTCCGAGGGAAGTAGTGGGGGCAAATGACTTATCTGGCTTTAAGACTAAGCTTGATAAGTATATGGAGGGGATGTTATGATGGGATAGTTTAATTTGAGCAATTGATTTTGGATTATCGGCAGATAAGTCTGCTCAATGGTCTGTGGGAATGCTGGATGGGATGGGAACTGAGTTACTGCAGAGAAATCTTTTTTGGGTGCTGGCTGGTGAGTCTTGCCCACATGCTCAGGGTTTAGCTGATCGCCATATTTGGGGTCGGGAAGGAATTTTCCTCCGGGGCGGATTGGCAGGGGCCACGGAGGTTTTTCGCCTTCCTCTGCAGCATGGGGCATGAGTCGCTTGCTGGTGGATTCCCTGCAGCTTGAGGTCTTCAAATCTCACTTTTGAGGATTTCAATAACTCAGTCATGGGTTCGGGGTTGTTATAAATGTGTATGGGTAGGGTTTTGTGGCCTGCCTTGTGCGGGAGGTCAGACTAGATGATCATATTGGTCCCTTCTGACCTATGAGTCTATGAGTCTATGAGTCTTAATCATGTTGGCTTATAAAAGGGCTGACCTTTTCTACATAAAAAGCTCAAATTAATTAGCATGTGGTGCAGCCCAAGACAGACTCAGCATTCTTCCCATGTAGCACATTAAATTCTGCCTTTAATGCTACCTATTGAAAGCAAAAAATAAAACAAAACAGTTCATATTACAAAACAAAGCAGCTCTGTAATTCATGTACTACACCTCAGGACCAACCAAAATTCAGATGCCTTTTGAAATTTAAAATTAACAGGTCAATAAGATACAGAGGAGGGATTACTGTTGCCAAATGGGAGAATGGGCAGTTTGTTTACTCCAGATAATGAGAGTGTGTTTCAGGACTGGGCTCCTTCAAATTGAGATCCTGGGGAGAAATCATGTCCCCATTGAAATCCTGAGCAAAACTCATATTTCCTTCAAAAGGGGCAGAATTTCACCCTTGAGATGGCAAATGGATAACAGGTAATTGGCTCTCAGTCCCACTCAGAAAGACTTGTCTATGCATGTAAGGAGTGGGTAGGGAGAATGATGGAAGGGAAGAAGTGCTCTGCTGACACCTTCCATTGAGGGAAATTCGGTAGTGTTGGTAAGATCTTTGACCTGATTTTTCTCAAATTTCCAAAAGATTTGACTATAGTTTGGTTAGAAAGGCAGAAAAAGTTTTCAGGTGTTGGCAGCAGTATTCTTACCATCATTTGATATTTGACAGCATAAACATTTTCACAACAACAAACTATATATATATATATATATAAAATATTACTAACGATGTATTACTATATTATCATCAGGAATCATACAAGCATACTAACAACTCCAAAGGTAAAATGACACTATTTTCAACAGCCTTCATATTTTTCAAGCCTTGCCCACGACATGTTAACATACACACATTGCTACTTCTGAACTCCTCTCTTTCTCTAAAATTCCTTATACTCTGATACACAAATTCTCTGTATTTTAGCTGCTTGATATCTGAAGTATAACAGACATATTGTGATATAGGTTTCCTAAGCAATACAATATCTGTCTGAAGCTGTTCTAGTTATAACAGTTTCGTGCCATCTATATTTTATTATTTCTGAAAGATGCTTTAGGATGATTTATATCAAGGTTACAGTACTGATTTGATAATTGATGGCTACTCTCATGCTTCCTGTTTAGTGAGGGGCATAACCTTTGGTAACTTCAATGAGTTGAGTTGCGTATGGGTTTGTTTGTTTTAAATATTGCTGCAGAAACATCTTGCTTTAGTTTATCTTAAACAATTTATTTGAAAAAGGAATAATAATTCTATAATGTAAGTTGGTTATATATGCCTTTTATCAATCCATTTCATTGTCTACGCTGAACCAGTGGGTGCTCTGCCATCTAAGACTGAAAATGTTAGCTCATATCAGGAAAATCCCCTTTGGTTACAGAGGGCTAAAGAGAAAGTTTATCTAAGAGAAATCAAAAAGGATTTGGTAATCAAGAACACTTGGAAACTATCCATGCACTGGATACATAACATACGAGCAAATGGAAGTTACTAAAATGTTTAAGTAATGCAACTCTATCCTAAAACTCAACAATCTCACTCTCTTCTAGGAAGTGGGGGAGTAAGACAAACAGAGTAATCCCCAGTTTAAGAATGTGGAACTCTTGTGGTCATAGCTTGAGAATTGCATCACACTAAACTGCATAGTGAGTTGATCTAAACCAGAATGTAAAGGAGAAAAACAAAGAAACATTAACTTCCGTTTGAATCTAGCATGACTCTGTTCTCAGGCCTTCTGGATACAGAATAAGGGAATATGAAAGCCACATATGGAGCTCTGTATGTGATAATAATCTCTCACATTAGTAGCACCAGTTTGGAATAGCTCAGCCCCTTGGTATCAGGCTATTTAAATTATCTGAATCAAGTGAAAATGACAACCTATATAGTAAACTGGAGGACATTACATATTGCAAAATGATCTGGAACATATAAGTAAATTATTATCGTTATAAATTTACTTGAGTCCAGAAAGGAGATCTGATTAGCATTTGGACATTACACAATATGGCAGACAAAAAATCCCTGAGAATACTATCCCAATTATAGTGTTCACATGCCATCAACTTTCTGGTCCAAAACTTTGAAAGTTTTGCTAAACCAAACCAATGTAAATTGGTGGATTTAGACATCCTTTTTATGACCACATTATGCTAGTGGATTGGAAACTACTTATTTTGGAAATCCAATTAGGCCAAGTACAATTTTTTAAAAAGAGAAGGTTCTTATGTTCTGATTCTGTGAACAATTTTCAAAGAAAATCACTTTTAAGGGCACCTTTATCAAGAATAAAAACATCACTGCTGTGCTGTCAGTATTTCTTCACGGCAGGCTATAAATACTTAGGGAACAAGATGAAACAAAAGTATTTCAAAGTGTCCTGTCTGGTGCTTGCATTAAAGGGTAGTGGTAAAGAACAATTCAGAAAAAAAATATATTCATTGTATTAAAGTCAGACTATTTGTTCATCATGTGCTGACCTTCTTGAGTTTCAGAATGGTGTTTATCATTTAGAAAGATAACTGGGTTTTGCCCTAGAGGGTAACAAGTATTTTTTTTCAAGAAGCTTAAAATAGGATGGATACACAATTAGGTATTATCAGACCAAATGCTGGTCAAAACTGAGTGGAAAGAATGCAGCTGTCCCAAGCTATTCCCACCATAAATCTTATAAGCTTTCTAGAAAAAAAAATATGATAAAAACTGACTCCAGAATTTACTCTTTTAGCTACCAGAATATGGACAGAGTGTAACAATGCTCTTGTTAAAAGCAGTCATATACTATAGATTAAGATACATTGATATTAGTGATGGGCAAATTTAAAAGGGAACAGTATTCAGGTTTGGCTCAGATATGTAAGCATCATCCAAAGGTATATGAACTACTTGTATAATTGGGCTAAAGAGTTCAGAAAAACATATCTGGTGCTCTTTAATTCTAGCTGAGTTGGGAATATTGCAAAAGTGGTCTTTCTAGCATTATTGTTGCATTTCCAGCTACAGTCCCAGTTGGAACTTGGAATGACAGAGAAGCATTAGAAATAAAGAAATAGTACAGGATATACAAATATAATCCAAATATTTCAGAATTTCTAAATTATTCATTTGGGTTCAATAATAAAAACAGGCAAATGTCTGAAGTAGTTTTTATGTTTTCTGAACTAGTTTACCCAATCCCTAATACAGGAGTTGTCATTAATACCTTACCTATCCACTGGTTAGAATCCTGCCCTATCTCACACCAGTGTAACCCCTTATTCTGCTTCAGTTTTAAGATAATAGCATTAAATATGGGTTCCAACTCATTACCTTAGGATGCATTAGATCTTATCTGATATCTTAAAACTTGTGAGTTTTATTCAAAACTTTAGTTACTTTTATACACTTTTTCTTTTGTAGCTTTTTAAAATCAGTTGTATTTAATTACTAAGTGTTTGATAATTTCCTATATATGAGCACTCCAAACTTTAACAATAGCTATTTACTGAAATAGATATGGTATTGAGACTTGTTTATAGCTATATGGAAAGAAGTATCATACTGAGTATAACAACAAAAGAAATAAGGTATCCTGTAGGTATTGCTTTCATTTAAAATCAACTATTTTCAGGGTAAAAAATGTTATATTTAAAAGGAGCCTATTATGCTTCCTGAGAAACAGAAAGATCACATGTTTTAAAACTAAAGAACCATGTAATCAAGTTGTATTTGTGGCGTCCTGCTCAGGACACCCAGTACTGTGAGCCACTGTATTACCCTCTCTTCCTCAGAAAGTGAGAGTTTTACAGTTGCTAAGCTGTGTATCAGCTCCCAGATACAGCAGCTTGTCTGCTTTGCCAGCAAACACTTCAAGATTCTACCAATTTAAACCTTGTCTTGTAGATAACAATCAATGAACCCCAGTTCCCAGAGACATCCCCATGAAGTGCCCTGTCCCTCACTGGACACTCACAGAAATTATTAAATTTGCTGCCTCCAAAAAGACAGTGTGCACCCCAGCCTGTTAGGTTAGCTAAAGACTCACACATTACTTTATTACACAGCACTGAGATGATTTTGCAATAAAGCAAGGATAAGTTTATCATCAAAGAACAGACATTAAGTGATACTAAGAAAGAATAAAAGAGACAGGTATGGTAACAAATAAAACTAAACAAAACAAGCTTTCTAATGAACAAAAATGGAGGTTACTTACCTGTTACTGTAAGTTCTTCAAGATGCATGGTCCCTACATGTATTCCATGTGTGGGTTCACAAGCACATCATGTTCCCGAATCCAGAGATTCTAAACAAGTAGTGTTCATTGGGCTGCACAACTGGGCATAAGTGGTAATGCTGGCCAACATCTCAACTGTTCCTCTTCTTACCACAAATTCAATAGAATCCAAAGCAGAGGGGAGGGAGAGTGGGTAGTGGAATACAGCTAGGGGTCACCCATCTCAGATGTCCATTTGTTCTTTGATTAGGGTCTCTAGGAATATTCGGACTGGAGGGGGGTGTGAGGATGCTGGCAGTAAAGATGCTTGAAGAACTATAGTCCCTACAGCTGCTTGTGCAGCAGAGGCCTGAATTAGCGCATAATGTTTTGTGAATGTGTGAATGAAACTCCAGGTAGCTGCTCTGCATATGATTACAGTTGGTTCCTCCTGTAGAGATGCTGCAGAAGCAGCTTGTGCTCTTGTGGTGTGGGTCCTTACCCTACCCAGGAGTGGAATATAGCACATATTGATGCAAACAAAAATCCATGTAGAGATTCTCTGAGAAAATATTGCTTTTCCTCATGACATTTCTGCTACAGCACAAAATACTCCTTGTGATTTTCTGTTTGGTTTGGCCCTATACAAATAGGGGATGTCTGTCATCCAGGGAATTAAGTCTTTTCTCTTCAGCAGAAACATCCAGTTTTGGAAAGAAAACAGGTAAGTGGATAGGTTGGTTGGCATGGAATGCAGAAACTACTTTAGGGAGAAGTTTTGGATGAAGGTGAAGGTGAACTTTCTCCTTGTGAAAAATGGTATATGGTGAATCAGCTGTCAGTACTCCCATCTCACTCACCCTTCCAGCCAAAGTAATAGTAATTAAAAATGCAACATTCATGGAAAGGTGGGTCATACTGTATGTGGCCAAAGGTTCAAACTGAGGTCTGATGATGACTGACATGATTTGATTGAGGTCCCATTGAGGTGTAGGATTGACCATTAATGGGAAGGTCTGTATTAGGCCCTTCTGCAATCTGACTGTTGGGTGAATAAAAATAGAAAGTGGGTCTGGATTGCGGTGTCCGATTTTGCTGTCTTCCTGAGTTAGAAGATCCAGGTCAGGGACAGATCCTCATAGCAGGGTGCGTTGACATTCTCAGAAGTTCCAGGAATCAAAGCTGTCTGGGCCAGTTGTGGGTGATAAAAATTATTCTGGCCTTGCTGTGGTGGATGGGGGAAAGGCATATCTGAGTTGGTTTGATCATGATAACAGGAAAGCATTGCCCTAGGAATTTCCTGTTCATTTGAGACTTGAAGAGATCACACTGGGGTGTTCCTCACTGAGTGAATATTTCACTTAGGACAGAGTTGTGTATTTCCCATTCACAGATAAGTGCCTGCTGTGGTTGTCTGCTAGAGAATTCTGAACACCTACTAGGTATGTGACTTGGATAGTGATGTGGTTTCTGATGCACCAATTCCAAAGCCTGACTGCTTCCAGGCAGAGGGAAAAGGATCTTCTCCACCCTACTTGTTTACATAAAAGACAGTGGTGATATTATCTGACATTATTTTCATAAGGAGTAAGTGTACGAGTGGGAGTATTGCCTCACAGGCCAGGTGAACCTCCCTCACTTCCAGCAGGTTGACATGTAGTCTGGCCTTTCATGGGACCCAATAGCTCTGTATAGTGTGGTTGTTTAGGTGGGCACCTGTTCCCAGAAGGAATTTATCTGTTACAATGGTGGCATTGGGAGTTGGAGTGTTGAAGGGTACTCCCACTCCCATTTGTTCTGGGTTCAACCAGCATGTGGAAAAGGCAATGACCTTGGTGGGAACAGTCACTTTGGTGTCCATGTGGCTTTTGTCACCTGTGTAGACAGACAAGATCCAGGCCTGTAGCAGGTCACATAAGTACACAAGACTATGTGGCCTAGTAGAGGAAGGCAAACTTTGACCATAAGATTTGGTTTACAATAATCCTCAGATTGCTTATTGACTGAAATCCTTGTGTGGGGAGGAAAGCTATTGCTAAAATTGAGTCCAGTGTTGCTCAGTTTTCTCCTCTGGGAGATGCTGTGTGGCAGAGATGTGGTAGGACGAATGGATAGATGCTGCATGCTTGCCATGCTGGTTCCAGAGGCCCCAGTAGACCCAATAAAAGATGATGACTTGTTGAGGGTTATTGGGTACCAGTGGTCCCAGGAAAATTTCTACTTTCTTTTTACTGGTGGGTCCATTGGTACTAGATGGTGAACACTCCTGCCTGAGAAATGGAGTGGAGAGGTTTCCTGTGTTACTGAAGTAGTTTCATCCTCTGGTGTAGCAATGTTTCTCAAAAGGACTCGGAAAGGTACTTGTTTGGAGCTGATGTACTGGGGGTTTCCTTGGCCCGGATCAGAGGGAGGTCTGATCCATAAAGTGTTTCCTCAAAAAAGCTCACAAGCTTTATGTCTTCAATGGGGAAATGAGCAGCAGATGCTTCACTTTGCAGAGATATGCATCTCACCCGAACCATAAAAGCAGTGATGGTGGCCGTCACTCATGGAAAATGAGTGAGAGCAATAGACACAGTTCTTGAAGCCCAGGACTCTGGGCATAGTCCATAGTCCAAAACCATGAGGAAAAGGGGAAAACAAGCTATACAAACTACACTATATATAACTACACTATATAAAACTCTAACTATGCTAATATAAAAACTATTTCTAGACTATATGGAAGAAACTGGAGAAATCTGTGGACATCATGCAGTAGTAAAAAGGAACTGGAGAGGCATCGGCCTTGGCTGCCTTGTATGGTCTATGGTCTTGGTCTGGAGCACAAGGGAGTAACTGCACATGTGTGGGCCAATAGACACTGCTTTCTAAGAATCTCCAGACTTGGGCACAAATGTGTATCCACATGTGGAATACACATAGGAACCAGCAATTGTAGAATTTAATTTTAGCAAGTTAGATTCTTTGCCTAAGCAGACTATGGAATCCAGCTTTCACAGGGTGCTGTTCTCTATGTCTCATAAGTGAGGGATCCTAAAATGCTCTTTGCTTCTTTTTGTATTTCCTGAAACTCATTGTTTTGTCCCTAGAGTCATGAAGACCTGCTGCTGTCCTTCCCTTCCTGATGACTTCCCATCTTACTGCTCATTAGTATGTAAATCACTTCCATTGTTTTGATTCCATAATACTTAATTTACACCGTAGAGAGATAGATAGCTACCTTCATTCCTGTCTGGGAGAAAACGTGTTTCTCCCTTTGTTTAGTCACAGACTTTAAAGTATAATATCCGTTAGTATCCATAATTCCTCATGCAGTATTAATGCCTACATTTCACAATGATATTAATCATGGCATTCATAAACACCTTACTCGATACACGTGTATAGTACAGTAACACTATAAATAATCAGTTGATTCAATCGCTTATTCTTAGAAGTTCAGATTCCCTGTTTCCGCCCTGGGGTGGCAAGACCCTGATTGTCAGAGTATTATAAAGTATTTGTGGGCTCAGATGCCCAGTGCTATCTTTAAAAATATTTAAGAGGTCATTATGAGCATTCCAAGTACGTTCACCCTAAAATAGTAATTCTTTTCTCATCTGCTTTGTATTATCTATTTTACCAAAACAATTTGGAGGGAGGGTGTAATACCATTCAGTGGTGCAGAAATCTGTGAATGTCCCGTATGCAACAAAATTCATAGGGTGAGAGAAATGACTCAGAACAGCCTATCCATCTCATGAAAATAGAGATGATGTTGCCCCAAAAGAACAAGATCACTTTCAATTTTCATGAACCAAGATAAAGATATCATAACCACTCTGATAATCCCTGAAATATGTATAATAAATTGATGGAACAAGTGGTGCTGCAGACACTATCTATTACACAATACCCCGCATTATACTTTATACATCTTTTGAAATTGGATATCCTCCAGTTGGCCCTGGAAAAGTGAAGGGTACCTAGTACTTAGCGCATTCTTAAAGCTCCAGGTCAGTGCAGCAGCACAAAAAGAAATCCAGAACAAAATCTCTTTTGATGTGCTTAGATTTATGGACAGGTGGAAGACAATCTGCAGACATGGAAAGCAGGAATATGGATGATAATGAAAGAAACAAAAAAAGAAACTAAAACCCGAGATCTTAAATATAATTGGGAAACCTTTTGTGGAGAGGGCATTCTGCTACTATTGTTAGTGATAATAGTCCCTAATCTCACCTGTCCTGAGTCCAGTGAAGGAATTTGGGAAGAAGAAGCTATGCTAGGTCCAAACGGACCAGGGACTCGCTATGCCAGGGGACTTCCTCAGGAAATGGGGTGGTCCTATTGCTTTACAGCCCCGTTGTACTATCATAGGGCTATTGAAGCAACAGGAGTTTTGTAATTCATTTAAATTGAAACTGTATTAAGTCCTTTCACCCCATGCTCCAGCTTCTGTGGTAGAGTATAATATAGCCAAACAAAACCCAAATAGATCAAATGTGTAGATGACACAGATCAAGCACCCTCCAGGAAAAAAAAACAACCCAACAACTGGCTACAGGCATCCCAGAGGTAGATCTTGGATGTGGGTTTGGTGAAACTCCTCAGGAAATGAGACAACCCTTTGTCACTCTGCTTGAAAGACCTAAGTGTGGAATGTGATTTTGTATTTTATCAGTGTTGTCCGACATGATCAGAGAGATATAGTAGCATTCCAACATAAAGACAGAATCAGATTTTTCTTGAAGAGATAAATAAAAGGAGCAATAAAAGGAGATGGAAAACTTATTAAGAACTGTTTGTATTCCAGACATTGGAGACACTGTTAAAAAACTTAGACTTATCCGCGACAGAAAATTCAGATGTTTGGATCTGGATTGTAACAGTTTTTAGCTTGTGCCTCCTCTCTTCCCACAACACACACACTAGCACATATACTTTTGAAACAATTAATAAACTTTGGACTCCTGAAAGCTTTCACTTTCTGGTTTAGATAATTCTCCCTTCTCTTTCTTTCTTTATCAACTTTTTGCTCATTACCAACAATACCAGCCAAATCTCTTGTTTCATGTTTAAAAATCAAGGTAGGAAACCCAACAATTGAACACCCTCTAATGGGAAGGATTGTATCGCCTGAATTAATTAATGAAAAGTGTGTATGTAACCTTAATCCATACCATTTTGATAATGTTGTCAATATTCTTTTCCTTTGAACAGATGTACTTTTGCATTTCAGTCCATGAATGTGTCATGTAATTTACTTTGTTCCTTTTCATACCACTTGGTGGTAGAATGTTTACTTAGAGATATGTGTCCAGTGGGATAAGGTCAACAATTGTATAAAAATATAAATGCAATTTAACTAGTACTCTGCTCATCAACATAGAGGGGTTACAATTAAATACCTAAATCAAGTTTCCTTATCATCCTCTCAATTGTATAGCACTGATTTTGATGTCCAAGAAGTTTGTAGTTTAATAATACAGGAATAGCGAGACTTATTTAGACAATTCACCGTGACAAACACAAAAATTAAACTTTGAAGCTATTTGTTTAGAATGTGTCATCGAAGTTCCATCAAGCATGTAGTATGTTCACTGTAAAAATGCAGTTGCCTTTAATACATATTCTTGCCATCTTTTTATCCTTATTTTTGTAGCTAAACAAAGTGACCTCATTGTTTTCCACTGCATTTTCTCTTAAACATTGGCTGGGATGATTGAGATTGAGGAATGTGGGAAAATGGATTCCCAAGCCACGTCCATCCCCTTTAATTCTGAGCTGTAATTTTTGGCTTGGCTTGAATCATAGTCATCACATTTCAGTCTGAATCTCTCTGTAAAGTGATCTTTCTTAAACATTTCTTTCACTCATCATGGGATCAGAAACAAAGCCATTCTAGTCTTTCACCGAAACACTTACAAATGTCTTTTTACAGAGGAATCATGAGAGCTGAATTTCCTTTAAAAATGTTTGAAAGAAAGGAGGTTTTCATTGCCTGATTGTCCTCTTTGTGAATCTTGTCATCTGTATGCCATGAGCTACAGCTATTTTAATCTGTTTTTGTTTGCAATCCATTTGGTGTCCGCCCAAGAAAATGCAGGTGATTCTAATTAACTTACTGCTGAAGATGTGGAAAAATCTCAATTGTGTTACAGAAAATTATACACTTAAAACCTTCCCTCTATTATTTATAATGTCTTATTAATGAAAATGATTACATGAATATATTTACCACCTGATTCATCTTTGTTCACTTTTTAAATCAACAAGGATTATGACAAAAGGAAAAAACTACCAAACACAGACCTCGAGTACACATGCCAGCTCTTTGATTTAACTGGAACGGCATTTTAAAAAATAACATTACTCTATTTTATGGAACACAATTTAATATCTGAAATAACTAGGATCCAGTTGTCCCCCCTAAAAACCCTTTAAAATGCTGTAAAGCCCAATTTTTGCCCTTAAAATGTAAGTGCTTAATTGGAAGATTTTTTTCTATATCTGAATGCTTCCTAGAGAGCTTACATTCTGCTCTTTTTTTGCTGGATCTGCTTGTGGGTGGTGTTAATACCTCTGAACTTTAGGCTACCCAGGTCCAATATATTTAACCCATATGGCTAAGCATGGACAAAGTACTTTAGTTTATGACATGTGCCTCATCCTAGCTGTCCAGTTCCAAAGCTGTTAAAGTGGAGCTGAGAACACTGGAGCACAGTTCCATCTCCCTCACTCAACATCTCCACCTCCTCCTCAGGAAACAACAGCACCTAGTCAATTATGAAAAAGACACCTACCACAGATCCAGAGATTTATTTAGAATAACTGACACAGGAATAATCTAGTGGCAAAACCTCTTCCGCCTCCCCCCCCAAATTAAATCAGTTCAACTAGCCAGTAATTTAAAGACACACAATATATTCCATCCACACACTCAGACCTCCACAAGAGCCCTAGCAAACAAATGGTCAGCATATCATGCCCTAAAGATCAGCAGATCTAGGTTATTCCAGACCAAGACAGGGACATATGTTCCAAAGTTGAGGGATTCCTGACAGCAAATGCCCTGCTACCATTTCCCTCTCTTTTACACTGAGGGGACCTCAGTTCCCCTGAACTGAAATTGAACACCTCTGGTGATTGCCTCTTTGGTAGTACAGTACTGATTTTTTGGGTAGGCAAGTCCCAGACCATTTAAGGTTTTATAGGTTAAAAAATTAAAATTTGTATGAAAACCCAATAGGCAGCAAATACAGATCCCACAGCACTGGCACCATGTATTCCCTGTGAGACACAATGATTAATCAGCAGGTTACTGCTTTTCACTAGCAACTGTTTCTGCCAGTGACCCCATGCAGCACATCTCATTTGCAATAGTCTAATACTGAGGTGATAATGGTGTGGATAATAATAGTAAAGTCCAGAAGAAAAGTCTATTTCAGGAAAAAGAAGTTTGCCACCACTGGCCAAGTGCAGATGGAAACAGGCAACTTAGCCATTTCTGAGAGATGATTACAAAAGAGCAGCTGGGGATCTAATGAATAGGGGGAAGAAGGGGTATATCTATGACCAAGAAATATGTATAACATTTCCATTTCTTATATCCCAGCTGTGCCTGTTAATGTCTCAAAACATGCATAGTCGAGGAATAAAGCATACTTGACTGATATTTATTGCAATATGCTTTATACAAAATTTCTAGCCGTGTCTGTTCTGTCACACATTATGTCCTCAAAGAGTTAAGTAACATGAAAAATACAGACTCAAGATTATATCTGTCATGGATGAAAATACTACATTTATGCCTCAATGTAATCCATTCATTGGTTTATGGACCCCCAAGCCCTCCAGGGAGTGTCACAAACTCCACATGATATCCTTGAGTGGTATATTTTGCCTTTGGATCTTTGGTTTAGCTGAAAGAAGTTTAAAAACACATGTAGCCGGACAACTCCCTACTGGCTGCACAACTGAGGAGGGTCAAGAGCTGAAGCGATTCCAGCAAAAGCCAGCTGTAACTTATGCTCACTAAACTGGCTCAGGATCAGCCTGTTTCAGACAGTAGCATAGAAAGAATTTATGCACTTTGAGAAATCCTCCCACTTTCGTTAAACCATGCCCCATTTGGGGATCCATCATCACAAACATTAGGCCTGCATTTTCTGAGCAACAAAAGAATACTAACGGATGCTGCACTTGGGGGAAGGGTTGGGGCATGTTTAAACTCTTCACTCAGGGCTATACACTGTCCTGAGTCAGTCTCACTAATTTCAGTGGGAGTTGTGGTACAAACTGAAGGACAGATATGGCTCTTTAGGCACCCCTACTCCTATTACTGATAGTGGAAATAATTTAGTGCACAATAGATACAAATCTTGACCCTGTTTTTCACAACAAGAGTCAAATTAACTCCTTACTGCCATATATGCTGTCTCCTCAGCAGGTTGACCAATGTTGATGATGATTTGGCTCTGATTTGATGAAGGTGGAAGGATTCCACAGTTGGATGCCATGGATCTGCCTGGGCAAGCATGAGTGGGGAGCTTCTGTTCCCTGGTATTCCTCAATTCCCAATTCTTGGCCCACAGAGGTTACTGCAGAGGGACTGTGTTATATCTTGGAATGAGAGTCACTAGGGAGATCTCTCACTTCCCCACCCTTGGGCTGCTTGGATATGAGAGATCCATTTGGGCACAGTCCGCTTTTCTCCATCTGATATCTCACTTTTGGATTTGTCCATGGGGAATGATGCCCTTTAAGGAATTTCCAGATGCCCCACAGTTATCTGGAAGGAAGTCAGGGATGGGTACTGTGTACTGTACACCATCTGTACATCTCTGACATCATTCCCCAGTACTGCAGGCTGGAAGAGAGGATATAACTGCCACTGGGTAGGCAGGTGTGTTCCATGGGTATAGAATCTTAAGTGGCCATCTGATGGGATTCAAATAGCCGTTCACATCAAAGGAGCTGGGTTTGGCCCATACAGTAAGAAAAGAACAGATCAACACAGTTAATTCCAAATTTTGTAGTTTGTTAGAAAAGCTGTAATGGCAGAACTGAACCCATAAATGGAGATTTAGTCCCTGATTTTCAAAGGGGCTTACCATCAATTCCCCTATTTCACACACTATGAAATGAGGGTGCAGTTTTACAGGCATATAAATGTCTGTCTGATTTTTAAGAACAATCAGGAAATTAGCTGTCTATCTAGAAGTATTTATAATCTTTCAACATTTGCAAAATGGGAGGGCTTTTTAAAATATCAGGCCTTTAAATCCAAGCCCTGGTGTCAGATAAATGTGAGTCCAAAGCATGGGTGTGCAAAATGTGGACCTCATTTTAAAAAATATTCAGACATATACACCAACATATCTAGTTCTTAGAATTTGATGTCTGGCTATTATATAAATATGATGACAAATAAGACTACTTATTCATATGATGTTATATGTATTTACTATACAGGACTGTATTTTTTCTAGTAAAATTTTTATATTTTTTATGTAGTACTGACAAAGACCATAGGAATCTGTTATGCTCTTTTTAACCCTTGAAAATATATTCATTCTCATTTTGGGTTTGAACATCCCAATTGATGCCAGATTATATGTTTAATATAAGTTTTTAACCTTTTTTTAATTGGCATATTGTGTTCTTTTAATGCATTCCTGCATTATAAAATGCTGTATGTTTAAAATGGTAAATAGATATAGTAAAATTCTTAAATAAAAATCTTGCCATGGACGATTTTCCATATAATCCCAATCCCTCACCTTGCTCAGAGCACGTATATATTAAAAAGCGATATCATGACAGTAATAAGAGAAGATGAAAACATATACATTTTAATATAATGGGGGAGTTGCTTGGTTAGGTCTCCTCCTTTCATATCTACCAAACATAGTTCACTTCCTCTCCCTAGGCATAGGTCTTTCCTCTCATTGCCAATTACATCCACTGCTCTAATCACTCCAAGTCACTTGGCAATTTGGTTTTTGCCTTCCTGTGTTTGCCACTCCTATAATTTTGGCCAAAAATGTTTGTGGATAAATTTCCACCAAAGAAACAGATGGCAAAAGCCACTGAACAAAGTCACAAATGTTTGTGAAAACTTTAGGTAGTCCTGAACTGGAATTTAAAGATCAAAATGTGCCTGTGTTTGGAAACTGGCAGACACTTCACTGTTTTGACAGAAGCAACTCAGCGGATCATTGGAAATGTTTTCCAGGCCACAGTTTGAGAAGCACTATTACGCTGTAATACATTAAAATAGCACATAATTTAGATTAAGAATTGCTCTGGTACTATATGTCAAAACAGGGAGTTTTGAGTATTACAACAGTTTTAAACAGAACAAATCACCTTCCACACATACCATATTCAGATACAAATATATTTAAGCTGAAACACAAATAATGTAACTGAAACGCAATAGAGAATGAAGCAAAACAGTGACTTTTGAGGAGAAATAGTCTAGCTGCCTCCTTTATATACAGCAATGTGCACTGAGTATTTGTTATCTGATTTTACGGTGAAGTAAATGCAGCAGATATTGCACAACACTATCAAATTATAGTAAGGATCGGATTTTAAGCAATGGAGTTATAGGTATAATTTTTGCTTGGATCATCCCCTCTGCTATGCAAGTAAAGCAGACACCATTCAGGTGATGGAATGATGTAGACAGATCATGGAATGGAAGATGTAGACAGATGGAGAAGAGTGGCAAGTCTGAGCTCATCTGGAATTTTGCTAGGACTCACAGAGAAGGAGTTCTGTAGAGTTCTAGAGGACTTGTGCAGGAGAGCATGGCATACGTTATCTTTCATGCACCATCCCCTCTTCAGTGGAGGTTTCTGTAGAATACATTCAGCTGTCATTACTTGATAATGTCTCCTTTGGAACTATTCAGTGCTGCTACAAATGTTCTTACACAATCTCTCCTTGAAATCTATGTCAGATGTGTATTTCAATACACATTTAATGCCTGGCATAACATGTAAATGTAGAATAAGAAAGATTATGAACAATTTATGGTGTGCAAGTTCATACACTACTTTCCAAACATCAATTTCTTGTGAATATTTACAAAATACCATAATTAAATATTTTAAAGATGAAGGGCCAGAGTCTCCAGTCCATGCATGCAACCTTAAACCTGTCTTGACTGGCCAGTGGTGGTGGTGAAGTCAATTTTCACCAAATGGGGATCTGCCCCTATTGTTCTATAAAGGTTAGTAAAAAAAACAAAAGTCTGAAACCTGGTAATTTTACACTGAATGGATAATTGCTAAACCAATTGATTATATATATATATATATATATATATATATATATATATATATATATATATAATGCTTAAGGAATGCCTGTGTCTGCCAAACTATGCACCAAGATTTAGTTCAATGCAAATTTCAATCTTAAGCATTAGAGAATGCTGAAACAGAGTTTATTTCAAATATGGCAGATTTTTAGTTCTAGTAGCTCTATTGGGTATCACTACAATTACAATAGAAAATATTTTTTTAAACATTTCAGAGTTAATTCATTTTCCACTGAAGTCAATGGAAGTAGTACCACCATAAAGAAGTCAGAACTAATTGACAGATCACCAAATATCACCAAAATTATTTTCTACTTTAAAAATAGGAAAAGAATTAGTAGAATCTGGTCAGAACTTTTGAACATTATTTTGTTCATTGAAAAATGCCGAGTTGTCAAAATGCAAACTGTTCTTGAAACGGGGTTATGTCAAATGAATTTCCCAACTCACAAATATGTCAAGAATATTTTTTTAAAAAAATCTGTTTTTCTGGCTCAAAATGTTTCCTTTAGAAACTCAAAATAATTAGACTGAAATAAAGTTAAATAAAAGAAAATAAGGTCAAATAAAAATGTTTTAAAACTATTGAAATTAAATGCTTTGATTGACTCAAACTAAACAAAATAATTGCTGCAATTCATGAATATTTTCAATATTTTATCTTTATGTTCTGATTCAAGACAGGGAAAATGTCATATGCCTGAAAATACTCATGAAAACTGTTTACTTCCCAGCTCTGGCTGTGATATCTCAGATACCACTGTGTGGTAATTGTTGGCAATTGATGACTCTCTAATGTCAACCATTAATGTAGTTTGCCACATATCTCTATTCTAGTTCAGAGTAACCCAAAACTGAGCATATATCATTTATCATTTATATTATATATATTATATATATCATTTATCATTTTAATATACTATAATGCTACAATTTATAAGTGAAAATATTAAGCTATATAATTGCTTAAATAAATAGCTATAGTCATAGTATATCCTCCTTGGTAGCAAAAGGAAAAAACAAATTTAATGTAAAGGCTCTATTTAGTTGTACATCAACATGTTTTAATGGCTATATCAACCAGTCAAAAAGCACCTTTCTTTAAAAAATAACTGAAGTAAAATGGAAAAGTTTATTATAATTGATTATTTAAATTAAGGCTTTCCACTTGCTGATTTAAATCAATCTACCCTGCATGAATCCCTGTGCTCCTTCGGATTTTGGAGGTGTGGAGTAATATATGCATTTCCTTGGTGCATGTGCATATGGGCTGACTATGATCTTGACAACTGATTTACATTCCTTTTACCCTGAGAAAAACCTGGAATCTTCAGATTTCTGGTGTGGATTTATGAATTCTTTAGGGCATCATAAGGCCTTGATCCAACAGAACACTTAAGCATTTGCTTTACTCTAAGAATGAAAATAGTTCCATTTATTTTGATGGGACTACTAATGTGCTTAAAGTTAAGCATCTGCATAATTGCTTTGCTGGATTGGTCCTATGTTAGTACAACTAGGAGTGGTGGAAAGAAATTAAAGATACCCAGTAAAAATGTAGGCTATATTTTCTAATAGTAAAGACTATGGAATAGTCTCCTCAGTATGTGGAGGAAAACACATCAATTCAGTTATTTAAAACTGGATGGAAGGAGGCACCAGAATATATGTTGTGTGGAGTATCTTTCATTGACAGATGGATTAGATGATCAAATAAGTTAATTCACTCCCTAAATAATATATTTTACTATGTTATGAAGTGACAAGGCAACATTCTGTTTGGAACTTCACTCAAAACAATGAGGTTGTTTGCATGCAGCCAAGTAGAATTTGGTATATATAATTACAATGTGGACACTTAAAACTTTCTTGGAACAATAATTTGTGAGGATCCTGATTGAGCTAGAGTAATCTATTAGATTAATGTCTAATTTGGAGATCTTTAAAAGAGATACTAATATAATAGCACATAATGGCTTAACATGTAATAACCTATTTGGGGATTTCTTAGTTACCAGATTATTAATTTCATGCAATGTAACAGTTTTATAAATCCACTGGGGGGTAAATTGAGTTAGAGAAACAACCATAGGGCCTAATTTTTAACCTAGCGTTAATTTGGCCTCTTCTTTGCTCCTGAAATTATCTGTGGTTTAGTCATTGATCTGACATGATCTGCTGTAGCAAATGATTACAATGATTAAACTACAACCACAATTAGTTGCTCCTGAAAGTTGCAGATAGAAAAAGGGAGACACCCCATAGCATGCTAGATAGACACAATAAAACTTTTTTTTTTAATTTCTTTTTATTGCAGTAGCACTTCCTTTTAAAAATAATAGCAATCCAGGTACTATAATATTTATTTTTCTAGAATACAAAAAGCAGTTAGTCTACATTAAGAAATAATTGATTACATAATTTTATTTAAATATCATAAACCCATTTCTGAGGAAATGGGGCAAAAAAAGTATCTGAAACCACTTACTACTTTTTTAAAAAGCAACCAAAATATGGGGTTTTCTTTCTTACTTTTCTTTTTTAAAATATTTTATAAACATTTCCTTCCAGTCTAAGACTCATCTTGACAAGTTTTAGCCTTAAGTGTGTTTTTTATAGTTGAACTATTAAGTTCGTAATGTAGGGGCTTGCACTGGCACTGGCAGGTCCATAGCTGTGATGGTATAAATGACACTGCTGAACTATAGCACTGTGTCTCACATCCTGGATTTTGAGGAGGAAGGGTGAATATCTTTTATAATTTTTGTGTCTGGAAGGTGGATCTCCTCAAGTATGAGCTTCCCTTCATCTAACTCTGACTAGGGGTATGTCAGGGCCTTCATTTTCTCATTGACATAGAGTAAGCCAATGAGAAAATGGTTTTATTTGGTTTTATTTTCTCTGCAGTCTTGGCTCAAACATGTGTGAATATCATATATTTCATTTATAATGTATTTTGAAATTGTTTTAATTTTTAGAAGCTTTTGTATGGTACTCAGTGTTATTTTCAGAAGTTAAATTGTTGTGTTTTTTTTTTTAATCAGGCTGTGAAAGAAAAATTCTGAGCATGAAACTATATCTCCTAACATCTCTTTATAAATGGTTACTCAGAAATCCATTATACCATGTTAGAAAAAGGCAAAAGGTCAAATTCATCCCTGTGCATACCAGTGAAAACATTGTAATTACACCACAGATGAATTTGGTTCTGGCACTGCAAATGTTACTGTGATGCACACTCAGTGTCTGTTTGTTACTGGCAAGGGGACAAGGATGATACATTTCTCTGGAACAGATTAGTCAATGAAGCAGGCATCAGGTAACTATGACAAAGATCTCAACTGGTTCAAAAACTTGTTTTTTTTTCCCCCACTACAGTGTTCATGTCTAACTTTTTTGTCTAGCTTATATACCATGCTTTTGAAATTTTAAAATACATTTTTTCTTCCTTTCTGTACTGGGTCAGCTCAGTTTTCTTATTTTGTTGTCTCCCTCTTTTCCCTAATTTGCCCTTGCTTGATGTTTCCTGTTGACACTTCTTGGGTTTTTTTCAAACTCAGAATGTGGCTTTCTAGCAGACACAGAGGCCCCAGAGTGAATACCCTACAGAGCCAATTCTATCTTGGACCTTGCACAACACTATTAACTGGCTCATGCTCTAAGAAAGGTGGCTATAGTGGGATTGCATGAGTCTGAACTCAGAACTGGTTGAGGAAATCTTGCCAGTACATTTGCACAAAATTAAAGTGCTCTTAATTTCTACGCAGAAGTAAAAAGAAAACATTTTAAATCACAAACTTGCAAGGAGTTTTCTCTGGACTTTGTTCAGTTGTTTCACATTGCACTCATCTGTACATTTAAGTTTATGGTTGATGGCCACTTTAAAGTAAACATAGTTCATTGCCCTCAGAAAAATATTTGTTCAGTCCACAAATATTCCCTAGAAAAAGAGTTTATCTACTGAACTGCTGAATTTTTTTTCCAGCATGTAATTTTTTTATCACTTTGTTTTGTTTCTGTTTTCTTCCCCCCACTCGGTGCTTATAAAAGTAGGGAGCAGAAGTCTCCTTGGAACAAGATAGAATCATAAAAGACTTCAAGAATCTCATCATAAGCTAAACAGTACAAATTGCACATTCTTTATGGAAGTATTAGCTTTTAGTGTGTGCCTGGATCCAACTATAATAGATTATCCCAAAGTGGGAAAGAATGAACAGTAAAAAATTAGCAGAAGTAGGAGCTCAGATAGTTTAGTGGAGCAATATGATCGCTGCACTTTCCGAGTACTGAATTCTAAAGCAACTGGAAACAGTATGTAAAATTTCATCAAAGTAAGCAACCAAGCAATTGTAGGCCTGGAAGCGGGGGCAAAGTTAGAATACACAAGTTAATAGAAAGAAAAAGTAAATAAATTTATTTCAAATAAATGAATGAAATCATAGAAAATGAACTTCGTGTTATTCATGGATAAAATCCTATGTTTATGACAGAAAAGCCTGGAGCAATAAAAGATATACAAGGAGAAACAAGGAGCAAATTAACTTCTAAACAGTAATTCATGGTCCAGGTCCCGGGCTGCTTTAGAGCAATGTTGCACTCTGAGAGTGGTGTAAAACTGCCCTAAAGACAGTGTAGCTGGCCACTTGAAGATTCCTCCTTGCATAAGGGAATCCTGTTTGCCAGCTTCCAGAACGTCCCATGGGACAATTGTCAGATGGTCCTGCTCTAATTTATGTCTGGGACTAGCCAGCACCTAGACTGACCCAAGACTGAGACCCCCAAAGGTGGCTTCAAGCATCCCCTCCTGAACTGTCCTGTGCACTTCTTGGCTGCTGCTCAGGAACAGGCCTACCATTATTCCTTAACCCAGTGCCCCCTGGGGCAGCAGATCATTTAGAAAAATCTAATAACAATAGCACATTACCATATGAAACTATGAAAACTATGTAAACTATGAAAAGTTGTGAATGAGTAGGCTATTGGTACATACTTTGTTTGACTGCTTTGGCCTTGTGTTGTCGACTACCCCAAAAGTGCCTACTAATGGATGACCAATATCAGATTATGACTCATTAATTTTCTTTAAAAAAAAAAAGAAGAAAAGAAAGTCTTATTAAATGTATCCTTTCACTATAAAAGGTAGTTCCAATGAAAAGGATAAAGTAGGAAGAAAATAGTCACCTTTTTCAACTATATGAAATATAATTATTGTTTGCGATTATTTTTAACTTTCTCCATCTATTCGATTCCATAGACTTTTTTATATTTAATTTTTCCCACCAAAAACCCAGATGTCCTTTCAGGAGCAGTTTATGACCTAACAACTATTTTCATCTCACTTTCTTTTATAAAAAAATTCCCCAACAATTTGGACCAATGAACAGCTCCCAGTTTCTCTTTTAGAATGTGAGTTAAATGCAGATGAAAGGACCACAAACTGCTGCCAAAAGGGCATCTTGATAATTTGTGGAACAGGGTAGTTTATAATGCCATTTTTCACCTTCATCACTTCTCTTCCTCAAGATCTATTCTATTCTATTCATGTTCTTATATCATGCTTAACACTGAAATATCTGAGCAGTTTCCAGTAGTCCATCAAGCACATGACTGAATCTCTTCACTACCATTTCACAAGGTACCTTGGACAAACAGGCCAACATTTTCAACAGTGATTATTCATTTTGGGTTCCCAACTTGAAACAACTTCAAGAGATCTGATTTTCAGAGGGCAGCTGCTCAAAAATTTCTGAAAAACCAGGCTTTCTTAAGGTTGGGCATCTCAAAATGGAGGTACTCGAAATTATTAGTTATTTTTGAAATATCGGACTGAGTGTGTCTAGCCATAATCTAATAGAATGCCCAACAAATCTGAGCAGAAATGCTAGCAGAGGTTTTGTCACTGCTCTTTAATGTGAGTTGCTCACTGCAAGCTCAGAGCATTGAGGCTTAGTAAATAACATGTTAGACTAACAGAGAAGATAACAAAAGGAAATAGTTAAGGTACCATAATAATTTTAGCAATTCTTTTTTTTTCAGGTCACTATAATCTACCCAAAGATAACTAATTGTTCAAAGTAAACATTCTACTCCAACCACAAAAGGAATCCATTACACAAACATATAATTCACAGTCATTTTTAGTGGGTTGTAAACAGTTTGGAATGAGCATAAAATGGGACAAAAATCAAAGTGAGCATTTAGAAATGAAAAAGTGTTTGCTACAAAAGGTCAGTCCCTTTGCTTGGCAAACTATGTAGAAAAGCCTGGGAAAATGTTGAACACACAAGCAGTAAGGGAATTTTAAAGCCAACAACCTCCCTGTTTCTTTAAACAGACATCGGAACCTATAACTGGATCCTGTCAAACAAACGACAGCAAAAAACATAACAGCTGCTAAGAAGCAAAGTTAAGAGATAAAGTTTTCTGAGCTAAGAACCTTGTCAGAAGTGGACTAAAGGTCTTTCTTAATTCTTTAGGCAAGGTTATGGATCCCAGGGTGGCTTTTTAGGCATTGAGTCAAATATGCAATTTTATGTATCATTCCTGTTACAGCATCATGTACTCCAAAAAAAGAGAAAAAACAATGTCTTCAATGTCACTTCATAATAAAACCTATACCTGTAATCATCAACTGTGGAGTATATGGTATCATTTTAAAGTCATTTAAACTGATTTGGGCATAGTAACTTAGATTTAGAAATGGAGGAAAAGAATGAGTTGTCAAAACCATGTTTCAATAAAAGGATGCCAAGATAAATAATTTTTTTCCCCTGGAAAATCAGCACCATTCCTTCACAAACCTAAAATATACTGTTTGCACAACAAAATATTTAGGTAGTAAAGTGGACAGTCTGTTAGTTTACTGTGCCATTGGGCACACAGAGAAATTATCATCCCCGGAAAATACTTTAATATCAATTCACTTTCACAAGATAAAGTTTTGCTATTAAAAGGTACTGGCTGGCATTTTGTTTAGGTACTACAGAATCATTCTTCTAATTTTTTTTAAATGAGTTTTACTTAAAAACAGCCAGTGGAACTTTAAAGGGGTCACAGATAACAAAATAAACAAATGATTCAGGGAATGGCTGGAAATAATACTTGGCATGCAGACACAAAAACTCGAGATGAGAGCCCCACCCTTGGAAGGATTGCACAGTCTGTGAATTATTGTATACGCTGAGGGTTAGTTTGTCACAAGCTTCCCTTAGTTCAATGCTTGATCTCGCTCAGATTGTGACTACAGCTACTCACCCCGTATTTCCTGATGGGAACAATGGAAAGAAATGGGCTAGCTAGTCCCTGGCTAGGTGAACAAAAGGGAGTAAACTGCTTCATGAAAGGAGGAAAAGTAACGTATTTCTTCACACTCTCAGCGAAAGTGGGAAGAAGAGAAGAATTGTCACTCTGTCACTCACAGATTTTCCCTCAGTGTACCCATCAGGTGGTCCAATTACACACCAACCTTACTCAAGGCAGAATGTTCATTTACCATCTGGCTCAGGGAAATAATGGGAGCCTTCTCTGTAGGGACTACTACACTGGACACCCAGAGCCCACACCTGCCCCCACTGATGCTTATTAGCAAAGGTTCTATTCACTTAAAGGGATCAGGGTTGGGCTCCTCATATTTTTAGGTCAAGCAGTTTCACCAAATAGCAAAGAAAGAACAAGTAAAATGGCAAGAAAGAAAACAATGAGTGTGTTCCTGAAAACTTTAAGTTAAGAAATTACTCATGTAGGGTTTGCAGAAATGGGTCCTATATTTTTATTTAATATTTGTGATAAACTATCTTGGCAACCCTGTTAAATCATAGAATCATAGAGTTGGAAGGGACCTCAGGAGGTCATCTAGTCCAACCCCCTGCTCAAAGGAGGACTAACCTTAGCTAAATGATCCCAGCAAGGGTTTTGTCAAGCTTCAGCTTAAACGCCTCTAAAGATGGAGATTCCACCACCTCCCTAGGTAACGCATTCTAGTGCCTTACCCCCTCCTAGTGAAAAACTTTTTCCTAATGTCCAACCTAGACCTTCCCCACTGCAACTTGAGAACGTTGCTCCTTGTTCTGTCATCTGCCACCACTAAGAACAACCTAGCTCCATCCTCCCTTTCAGGTAGTTAAATGCTGCTATCAAATCCCCTCTCATTCTTCTCTTCTGCAGACTAAACGAGCCTAGCTCCCTCAGCCTCTCCTCATAAGTCTTGTGCTCCAGCCCCATAATCACTTTTATTGCCCTCTGCTGGACTCTTTCCAACATGCTCACATCCTTTTTGTAGTGGGGGGCCCAAAACCGGACACAATACTCCAAATGCGGCCTCACCAATACCAAATAGCGGGGAATAATCACTTCCTGCGATCTGCTGGCAATGCTCTACTAATGCAGCCCAATATGCCATTAGCCTTTTTGGCAACCAGGGCACACTGCTGACTCAGATCCAGCTTCTTATCCACTGTAACCCCCAGGTCCTTTTCTGCAGAACTGCTGCCTAACTCGTTGGTCCCCAGTCTGTAGCTGTGCATGGGATTCTTCCATCCTAAGTGCAGGACTCTGCACTTGTCCTTGCTGAACCTCATCAGATTTCTTTTGGCCCAATCCTCCAATTTGTGTAGGTCCTTCTGTATCCTATCTCTACCTTCCAGGGTATCTACCACTCCTCCTAACTTAGTGTCATCTGCAAACTTGCTGAGGGTGCAATCTACCCCATCCTCTAGATCATTAATGAAGATGTTGAACAAAACCGGCCCCAGGATCGACCCCCGGGGCACCCCTCTTGTGACCGGCTGCCAGCTAGACATGGAGCCATTGATCACTACTCATTGAGCCCAATGCTCTCACCAGTTCTCTATCCATTTTATAGTCCATTCATCCAACTCATACTTCTTTAACTTGCTGATAAGAATACTGTGGGAGACCATATCAAAAGCTTTGCTAAAGTCAAGGTATATCACAACCACCGCTTTACCCACATCCCCAGAGCTAGTCACCTCTTCATAGAAAGCAATCAGGTTGGCCAGGCATGAATTGCCCTTGGTGAATCCATGTTAACTGTTCCTGATAACCTTCCTCTCTTCCAAGTGTCTTAAAATGGATTCCTTGAGGACCTGCTCCATGATTTTTCCAGGGATTAAGGTGAGTCTGACTGATCTGTAGTTCCCTGGATCCTCTTTCTTCTTTCCTGAAGATGGGCACTATATTTGCTTTTTTCCAGTCATCAGGGACTTCCCCCAATTGCCACGAGTTTTCAAAGATAATAGCCAATGGCTCATTAAGAGAGACACTCTGCACCCAGTTCCATTTCCACAATTAGAAATAGTAAATGAGAGATTACAAAGTTGGAGTTTGCAACAGTGTACACAAATGCTTGTGGATTGGTTAGACCTGTATTATGGCCTGAGAAGAGAAGTTTACAGGACACAAAGGAATCCCATCCTTTCCATCTATATTAAAAAGCTGGCTAAGAGGCAAAGAACATTCCACAAAGTCAACAGACCAGACTGTGATCTCAGTTACATCAGTATGATTGCAGAGTCACTTCACTGATTTAACGGAGGTATTCTGGATACACACTGGTGTATCTAAGATAAAAAAAAGGCCAATAGCAAGCTATCTATCCTATAGCTTCAGTGTATTGGAAAATATTACTGTGCGTAGACAGTATAATGTGAAACAATCAAGATAAGGCAATATTTTATTGAGCTCACTATTAGACAATTTTCCCTACATATTACCACAGTATGTTAAAATTGAAAAAAGTAAACAATGTTTTTTGGTCATAGGAAGTGACATATAAGCACCTTTGTAACATAATGTATAAGATTATCTTGTTAACAGCACAGATGTCCAGCAAAGCATGAATGTTTGTTCTTTCTGGTTTAAATAGGCAAATATAGGCTGGACTCATAAGATCTGTTTTTTGGGAAGCATGTAAGCAATATTACTTGGTACAGTACAATATGTAGATTATATATTTTATAAAAAGAAAAAGTAACTACAGGGGAAAAAAACCTTTTCCACAATAGCCAATGTGCCAGCTGTCCTGAGTGTTTAGGCCATCTTACTAAGACTATGAAAGTAAACAAAGTTTTCATTAAATGTGCCTTTCCCATAATTGGTACATAAGTATTTCCCATGACTCTGCAGTTGAGTATCTTGGCTGGAGGCATATCTGGCCATTAGGAGGAGGGCTTTAGATCTGTTGAGTCTCAGCCATGCCGGGAGACTTGGCACCTCCACATACTGCTTCCTAATACCAACCCCAGTATAAAATGTCATCAGAAGCTTGCATAAACATTGGACTTAGCTTCACATAAATTACTGCTGTCCTGAGATAGTTTATGGCAGAACTAAGTAAAAACAACACTTTGAGTAAATAGAATATGAGTAAATGCAATGATCTTAATCCAAGAAAATGATAATAGAAAAATGTATATCAATTACAAACTCATAAATACGGTACAATGAAATTTTATCTCATGCCACTGAGATTAGTTTCTATTTACATACAGTACTAGCTAAAATGATAGACTTTCTTAAAGTTACAGTAATTATGAAAAAAGCACATGAACCAAAGAACAATAATGTAATACTTTTAAGGATCAGTTGCTCTGTAGAAACAGTGACACACATTTTCTTATTAATCCTTATGAATTCATTTGATATCCATACGGATATTTTATGCACTTGGATTTTCTTCTGTTCTAATTTAGCATTAACAATAGACACTAGGATACTGAGAACCTGAAACACACAAATGATTTATACCAGCTTTCATTTTTCTTTTTAACTATTTTTTATTTTGTTGGCACAAAAGTGAGTTCTCATTTTTGGGACCTTTTTCATGCATACACACACATTGTTGCAATGAATCTGGTACATGACCAGGTGTCTGGTAGAATAAGATACAGGATGGATACCTGTAGGCATATCTAAAAATACATCTATTTTAATTATTATTTATTCATCAAGAACCAGTATCATATAGGGTGACCAGATAGTAAGTGTGAAAAATCAGAATGGGGTGGGAGGTAATAGGAACTTATGTAAGAAAAAGTCCCAAATATTGGGACTGTCCCTATAAAATCAGGACATCTGGTCTCCCTAGTATCACAACTAGAGGTATAAGTTTTTGGGCAGGATTCTGGCCTCTGCTGCAGTACCCTTTATGTCACTCTGGCATGTAAAGGGGCTGTAAAAGGGGTGCAGTCACCCTAGGGAAATTCCTCAAGTGCAGAAGTATGGAGGCAGTGCAAGCAGACCTATGTTACTCTTCCATTAAGGTTTAGAGGTAGGGGTGGGCTGGCTGGTGTTGGAGGGATCATGGCTGGAGTGCTCTGCACTCTGGCTACTTTAGGCTGAAGAACATTCCATAAGCAGCCTGGGTAAGGCTGCCATACGTTACAGAAGCCTTGAGAGCCTGGTATTGGAGACTGTACTGCCCTGGTCACAGCCTAGATTCCAGGAGGTACAAAGGTGTGTTAAAGCCTTTCTCCTGGATTATTCCCAGGCTACTCAAAACTTCTGCAAACACTTGGTGCACTGTTAGATGAACCTGAGCTGAGCTTGTAATGGAACATGAAACTAGGCAAGTTTTGCAAGGATGGAATTTTCATAAAATAAGTTTTGTAAAATAAAATTGATTTTCTCTCTATTCTCCATTTTCCCTTTTGCAATCTGCTTCTCTCACTCTTTCATCCCCCGCTAAAAAACTTTCTCACTCCTCATCTCTATATTTCTCTCCCTATCCCATCCCCTCTTGGGTGGTTGTGCTCTTTTCTTCCAAAAACCATTGCTACTATCTCCCCCTGCACAATTCCTCCACTCTGTTATTCTGTCATTTCCTGTTTACCTACCAGTCTGGGAATAACAATAGTCTCAGTGCTGTCTTTTCTACATAATTAAGGCATGAATTTCCAGGAGTTAGAATCTCTAGGCCAATTTCATTGAACTCTTCACATAAACCCAGATAACAATGATTAAATTAAAATTGTTTTCTCCTTTGTGGTTAACAGTCTACAGATCTTTTTATGTTTCACTGGTTCTCTTATTTTTCAGATGCTAGACAACAACGGCCATGATTTATCTCATCCTTATTCTGAAATCTTCTCTATCTTTTGCAAGATATGTTTCCCCAGATCCCCAAAACAAGTTGAAAACTTGGAAGAAATGATGATTGTGCCTCATATTTTTACACATTTTTAGGATTCTGTATCTACTGTATATACATTCCAAGGAAAACGACTCAAAGAAAGAAAGAAAGAAAGAAAGAAAGAAAGAAAGAAAGAAAGAAAGAAAGAATGTATTAATTACATTTTAATTTGCTGTGATTATTTATAATTAAACAAAACCCTTTAAAATAGGAACAAAAGTGCATCCTTGGGACAGTACTATGGTTTTTAATAATACCAATAAAAACAGACATTCATATGCAGAAGAGGGGGGAAAAAAAGTGAGTGACTGTAAAACTGCTTACAAGTTAGACTGGCATTTGTTTTGGTTGGGTAATGTTGGGGACTTACAAAATATGTACTGGAACAACCACCAGGGATCTTAGTATGAATGTTATAAGGGTTCTAGCACTTAATTATTGACATTTTAATAATGTTTTAGCATTGGTTTGCACATAAAAAGTTGTGATTGAATCAACAATAGGTCAAACATACATAATATAGACAATAATTAGCATTGAGTTTTATTAATATCTCTATTGAAGAAAGAAAGAAAGAAAGAAAGAAAGAAAGAAAGAAAGAAAGAAAG
>ML675620.1:53564283-53674747 GCA_007922155.1 Mesoclemmys tuberculata
AAGAAAGAAAGAAAGAAAGAAAGAAAGAAAGAAAGAAAGAAAGAAAGAAAGAAAGAAAGAAAGAAAGAAAGAAAAAGAATCTGTAACAGTTGAGTGAATCACTAAAGTATACTTTGAACTGCATGACTTCTCTGGCAAGACAAGTGGAGTTGTTAAGTTAGAGCACCAGTTGTAAATATGGTTGCCGAAATGAAAAATAGTGCTGAATATTAAGTTACCCACCTCTTTTTTCAACAGCTTCTATACAACGTTTTACGAATAGGGGGACTGTAGAATTCTCGTGCTCACACACTAAGTGCAAATGGGAGCCAAAAACTTGCTCTACAGAGTAAAGAAGATAAACAAATTAAAACACAATAAATAATAACTAATAAATAAATAACAACAATAGGCACTTTGCTTCTTGAAAGCATTGCACATTAACCAACTACTCCTGTGTAGTAATTAGATAGATAAAGGAAATACCTTCCTGACTCCTGCTGGTTTTTATTTTGTGTCCCAGTTGAGATACAATTTCTCTGATAAACATAATTTGCTGAAAATGACAGATAGACTCAAGCCACAAAACTGTGATTTGTATTTTGAACCTTCATATATTAAGGTGTCTGCAGCTCTGGGGTCTTGGTTCAGTCCAACATAAAGAGAGGAGCCATTTCTTAAATCCAGCTCTCCGTCCGGTTCAAATTTCAAACATCCAAAAGTGGATCACGATGCCCCTTATCCGGAAAGCTAACACACCAAGGCAGACTGTTCTGCCTGTTGTTAATAATGGAGTTCCATGTTGGTGCATGGGTTCACTTGCTTGAAGTATGGGAATGTTTAAGAAACACCATGACAATGTTAACTAATTCTAACAGCAACACTAGAAAATTTATAAAGGCAACAACTGTACACTAAACAAAGTTATGTTTTCTCTTACATTTGTCTTTTTATCTGTTGTCCCTGTAAAGAAACTATTTTGAGAATTTATCTTATCTAGTGTATCAGGATTTAGGAATACTTTGTTAATAATTATGGTTTTGACTCCCAGAGTCAATCACATCTCAGTTCCTCTTAATATTCTTTTCTGTGTAAAAGGCAGTTGGTGAAAACCCATTTTCTGTACTTTCATACTTAAATATGCCATTTGATGAGAGTAGCAAATAGGTTTCACACATGACTGAACTTGTAAATCATGTTGTTTACATAATGAACTAGAGTTTAACTAGGTAATTCTGTTTTCTAGTTTTTATGCTTTTAAACTTTTGACCGATTTAGGATGTTCATCTCAAAACCATCTCAAATATCTCAGATTACAAATTAGCTTTATCCTCCTCATCTCCGCTCTATATTTTTTGACAGATTATGAAAAGAGAACTCAGTAGTGGGAACTTTGTCAGCTAGAATCAAAATGAATCAAACAGATGAGGAAAATCACTCAATAAAAGCAGTTTAATGTTCAAACAATGTGACTGCATTATCATTATTTACCCAAACAGACTGTCTCCTCATACCTTTTCAACAGTGTACTACACTTTGAAAATTAGCACAAAAGGCTTTCATAAAGCTTCTGTAGTTCAGATTTTTTAGTACAATCTGAAACTTAGAAGAGCATGTATAACACTCTATATTAACTCCCAAAACACAAAGGATGGGTACAGTCACCCTTAACATTCTACTCATAAGCACTACAGACAAACAAACTCATCTATAGTACTTCAGCTCCTTCCACTTTCAGAGAACAGGAGCATTGTCTCCCTCTCCCAAAACTGTATCCACCCTTACCTAAAATTCAACCACAAAGCAGTCCACAACTTATCCTGCCTTTAGTCACAGCAGGCCAAAAGCTTTGTGTACTTTATAAGGTCACCAGCTCTTGCTTCCTTGTTATTCAACTCTGCCAGCTGTGGGCTGGCTCTTGCTCACCCTAGGCCTTAACTTGCAATATCATTGCCTTTTCTCTGTTTATGGTCCTCATTTTGATGAACAAGTTGGGCAAAAGGGGCAGGGAAGCAAGGCAAGGCATGCTGGGAGTGCAGGCCTGGGTAGGAACATGGTCCCTGGCACTGAAGAGTCAGGACACACACTTATTCCTGCCAAGAATTCCACTCTGCCCTGTTTTCAAATAGCCAGAAAGTCTCCCTTCTCCCTGGTCAGCTCTTCTCAAAATCCCTGGCAAATAGGCAGGTTCTTGATGATGTACACATGTCATTATGTATGCATTCACTTTTAAAAACATAATTCTAACATTTAAGATGCTATTAATTTCAAGTTTTTCCATAGAGTACTTAAATCCCCCCCTCCCAGATATTCTCATGTAAAAAGGAAGCTTTTATCATCTTATCAATGTTTAGATGCAGATTGTAAACTCTTTGAAGCACAGGCCTCATATTTTTCTATAAAGCACATTTCTGCAGTAGATAAATATTAATAAACATCCTTATAAAGTTTTTTCTTTGTGTGTGTATCTGTGTGTTTATTCTCAGAACAGTTTTAGAATGAATTTTGTGTTTGGAAAATGTACTGAGAGTTATATAAATATAACTGGCAGAATTTATTTTCTTTTAAAAAAAATTTTTGACACATACATGCTTATTTATTTATTTATTAGATTTGTATCACTTTAAACTTTCACAGTTGCAGGAATCTATGGAAGCATTAGACAATTATTTAATGACAGTAGACACTGAGATTAAAAAAGTCAAAGCTTTATAAACTGTTAAAGTATCCAAAGTAAATATCTTTAAATCAACATACCGTACCTGATTTTACTATTCATTTGCTAGTCCACTTATAACAAGCCAATTCAAAAGTCTGCATCACTGGATTTTGACTGCAATAAATTCTCAAGCAGCATTTTTCTTACTTTTCCTGTTCGTAAATGTCTATTAATATTGATGGAAATACTTTTTTGTCCAGTTGTGTGTGTACAGTGAAATCAACATTACTGATAAAAATCTAATCCCTCCCCAAGCCTATATATAAACCATCTCAGATGCGCAGAACCAGATCCTCAAAGGTGTCTAGGTGCTTAACTCCCATTGAAATCATTAGGAGTTAGGTACCTAAATACCTCTGAGAATCTGAATATCTAGTTCTTAGCAACTATGACTCAAAGTGTGCATTTTAAGTAGACAGTTTGGAGCAATGATGTGTAATATTTTGCAGTCAAAGGAATAGAATTATTTTAAAAAGTGCAACTGGAAGTAATTAATAAGGAGCATTCACTTGCTTGTCCAAATTATTGCACCCAGCTGAATATACCCACCTGAAGACTGCCATATGATTTAGGGAAAGGTGTTCTGGCTCTCCTGAATCAACATATGAAGGAAGGTTCATTCCAACACATCCAAATATGTGTAGTCTGCAGTCTGATACTGTACTTTTGTACAATGCAAAAGTCCATGTAGCTAGTCAGACTTCTGGGTACACAAAGGATGCAGGATTGGGGTCGTAGAAATACACTCTAGAAGGTTGCATACATGTATGGCAATTACATATTTTTGGGGTTATTTAGTTATTTAGTTTGTGCCAAGAAAGGACAGGTGAAGTTTTTCTTCATAAACATTTATAGTTTCCTCCAGTGGCAATTATGTAAGCACAGATTTATGATTAAAATGTTCTAGTGCGTCCTCTTTTGACATCTTAATTGTTTTAAAAATTTCAGTGAAGACCTGTCAAATTCTTCACATGACTTGGAATGTTCTCTGATGCTAATTACATTAAAAAGATGTAAAACTGTAGCTCATTTGAGGGCATAGGGTATTTGTAAATGATAGGCCAGAAGTGACAGGGGTAATGGACTTCATTGTCTATAGACGACCAACATATCAACAATTAAGGAATAATTAATGCTTTATGGTTCAGCAAGTTACCATAACCACTAGAAGTCATCACGTCTGGCGTCCAGGAACCTGAAGTTACTTTCACAATCTCCAGTAACAGGAAGCCAAGAATTATACTTTGAAAAAACATTGGTTTACTGAACGGTGGGTTGAGCAAGGAACACAGAAGTCAGGATTCCAGGAGTGAAATCATGGCTTCTTTGATGTCAATGTCAGAACTCCCATAGATTTCAGTGGGCCAGGATTTCACCTTTGGATTTATTCCTCAATCTGTTACTGACTTGCTGCATGACCTCAAGCAAACTGCTTAACCTCAGCTTCTCTAGCTGTAAAAATGGACATAGCAGTATTTACTAATGCTTTGAAACGCACATTGTCATCTTTAGATAAGTATTATTACTGTCTTCGACTGAAGGACCATAAAGGCAAAGGGGCAACATGAGGCTAGCTGTCACACCATTGGTGTAGCTGCTGAGCAACAAAAAAGCTACAGTAAAAAATTAAATCAATGTACTTCCTCCTAGAAAGTAATATTTTAGAAGAGCAAGGTTATTAAGTGGACTGAGCATATATTTGGCAGACAAGAACTCCTGAGTTCAGTTCCAAGTTCTGCCCTGACTCTGTATGACTTTGATCCAAGTCGCTTAATTTCTTTGTGCCAATTTCCTTGTCTATAAAATGGAGATGCTAATAGTTACATCGCAATACGTACATTCTGATAACTCAGATGCTTGTATAGTATTTAAACAAGCATTTATACAAGTGCTAAGAGTTCATTTTTGGAGGCAACAATTTGATATTCCTTTTCTTTTTAACTCGCTTATTAAAAAATTAAATAATTTCTCTTAAAAGTGTTCTTCTTTAATATTTATAAATATTTTAAATCCCTGCAAGAGAAGAAAGTAACCAGAACACCTTTTCATATAATGAATACAATTACTATACTGAATGGTAAAGGTAGCAAAGGATTTATCTGTGATAGGCACTTTGGAACTCCACTTTTTATGACTTGAAAAGAAAAGATATACACAACACTTCTAACCTCCTGTTATGACAATTTATTTTTCCTATCCAGCTTATTTAACTCAAATGCCTGGGAAATAGACACAATTACCACCTTCGGAATGCTACTTAAATTTAAATGCTCCCCTCTGAATAGAAACTCACTTCATCTTCTCAAAGTTTATTCCAGCTTCTCAGGAATTATTCCCTCTATGAGTTCCTAAAAGTCTCTTGTTCATCCTTTAAAAATTTTAACTAATGATTATTTGGAAGTATCTTTTATTGTAACAAAGAAAATTCCCATACAGTGGACTCTGTTCACGAGAGCTTGCACAAAGAAGCTGCATACTATGCCCATATACAGCTTTAATCATTCACTCTTTCAGCTGTTATCAATTTAAAACCAATGAAACTCCCACACTGAGTCCATTTGAGCAGTCAATTTTAATATCTTGGGGCATCTGTAGTTATTCTGAATTGGCTGCAAAAGCAGAACTAACAAGTTAAGCTCTAACCATAAGTCTACATCAGGCTGGTAAACCATGCATCAAACACAGACAGTTAGTCAATACTGTAGTATGAAAAAACCAACAAGCATTTTTAAGAAGAGCAATATATTCATAATAAGTTTGGCAGCATGGTTTGCATTACACGTTCCTCATATCTATGCATTAACCTTTCCATTCAAGATGGTGGAGTCTGTGGCAGCATTGTACGCTGATATAAAATGAGACACCAAAAAGGGATGGCAGGGACACTGACAAAGTTGTAAGATATAACGTGATGACTACAGCTGCAATTAATTGCTCGTTATAGTGAACAAGCCCCTTCAAGTTTGCAAGTTCACTGCCAGGAGCCTGACAGACATACTTTTCACGTGCAGCCCAAGACTGAGCTATTGACTCTAAGCTGCAGAAATTCAGAAAACGGGAGACAAAAATGCTGTAAAATGAACATTTAAAACAAGGTCACAGAAGTCACAGCCTCATTCAGGATGTTACTGCTTAATTACTTTTTGTGTGTATGTATGTCTGGCCATGTTCTCACAGAACTCGTAGGGTGTTTATTTCTTTGCTGTTTTTATTAAAATGCAAACACAAGTGCACTGGAATCAATATTAGTGCCATCGGAGAAATTCTAATTCTATTCTAAATCTGGGAAAAAAAGAGTAGGTGGCCTGGTAGTACCATCCCCACAGGTTTTGGGGAAGACAAAGCTTTTAATGAGATGCAATGCAGTGCATTCCAAAGGTAAATAAATGCTGATCTACCTCTTCTACAACTTCATTTGGACAGTTCAATTGCTAACAATTATTATCAAAGCCTAAGTTGAGGCATGTAACCATTCTTCATCCTCTTAAATGAGTGGAAGATGAGGGTAAAGAGAGGAAGAGAGACTGAAATGAGCACCAAAACAGGAATTTTACAATTACTGGCTTTTGGGGGGCATTCAAAAAGGCAGCTGTATTGGAAGCTGTGTTGAGAATTACAAGACATCATTTAAGTGTGAGAAGATTCTTGGTCCTGCTTGCAGGCTATGGGGACCTGTAGGGAAATGTGCTATCTGAGGCTGGTGCAGTCAATCTGCAAAGTGTCAACCAAGTGCAAGGTGGGGTGAGTTGTGCCTCTCTGCCTTAGGGAACACTGCTTTCACTCTCTGTGTTTTGTGTTCTTATGTTTTATCATTCTGAATTCCAAGAAATAAAGTAGTTATGTTGCAACCTTCCAGCAAGAGTATTTTCTTGTATTTTCTAACTACGCTGCATGTATACAGTGAACATAACAAAGGGACCTAAGTCAAAAGTTAAAATTTTGATGCTAAGCACATATTAGGGTGACATAAAGCATCTTCTACAATACGTGGGCCAGGTTCTCGGCTGACTTAAGTGAGCATGGTTGTCACTGAGCTTCTCTTATTTATGCTAGCTGAGAATCTTGCTCAGTCCTTTTAAATTGGAGATTTACTGTATATTTGGTGGTTTACAATGGTCTTCAATAAAAAAATAAATAAATAAATCAACATTTCCCAACAGTAACTACTAAGTGGTGTCTGAGCAGAATTGTTTCCTATTCTCAGCAAAGTAAAAATACAGGGTAGATACCACTATCTGGAAACTGTTGTTAAATTATAGGGCTTTTTATTGGGAATGACCAGGCCTTTGAAATCAACCAAGGAGAGCACTGAGAGCCAGATTCTGCCACTCTGACTCATTTCCCTATACCAGGGATTGACATCTTTTACTTCATTCCTTACTTACATCATTCCTGACTGCAATGAACCCTAACCTTAAAAAAAACTTTTTTCCCCACTCTTGGTCATCTACATGTCTTAGGGAATATACATTTATAAGTCCATCTGCTTGTACTGGAAAGAAAAAAAACAATTAAAGGTTGTTGACTCACAATGAATATTCCCATTGATTTTAGTGGGCACTGAATCAGACCTAATTTCTCATATCGTGTTCCATAAGCTGAAATAAGGTTTGAAGGTGAAAACATGGCAGTAAGCAATGTACAAGTTTAACACTGATTAATTATTTTAACCTTTGGCATATCATTTACAGAAGATATCCACGTACAGTTCTCTCAAAAATCGAAATGACTACTAAGCCTATTGTGGAGCAAGATTACTGACTCCCTAAATTATACACTCTGAATTAAATGGAGTCACTCTAGGTTCCCACTGAAAAAAGGAAGAAAATGGAACCATGTCCTTTCTCTTCTTGAGAGAAAATGGTGGGCAAACCCACTTCTGCTGACTATGTTAAATAGAAAATAATATGGCTGTGAAGCCATGTTCTATGGCCGATTCATCTCAGGCCACATAATATGCCAGTTGCTTTACCAGTGGTTTGAAGGAGGCAGTTCCTTAAAAAAATTAATATATAGCATAATTAAGTAGTATTTATTTTCATCTTGCAGCTTTTGTACCCTCTGCTCCTCTCATTTCTGGTGGCTCCTTTTCTTGTTCCCGTAACTTTCTCCTACATTTGACTTTCAAATGAACTCAGACAAATTCCTTTTACTAGCAAGACTGAGAAAATTAGATGGGACAGATATTTCTTATTAGTTGAGTTTTTCTTAGCTCACCCAGCTTCATTTATGCTCAGTTCTTATTCATGCTATTTTATTATTGAATGAAAGTAAATTTTGTGATACTTTATTATCAATACACTCATCATGGCTTTGAAGTAACAATGTACCATCACATGTACACCATAAATACTGAGAAACCATGAAGCTAGCAGGCTAGTATAATGTTGAAGGTAGAAATTGATTTTGGACAATATAAAACATGACAAAGCTCAAATGTAAGTATCACAGTTCAATTATGAAACTAAATTAGTTTCAAAAGAGAAAATGTGTACTCTGTTTTTCTAGCATGTTCTGTAAATTCTGAGAGACTTTCAATCCCAGGTAACTGAAGACGCATGCCTTCGTATATAGATTTGAACAAAATTATTCTCAAAGTAATGCTGATAAAGTGGCAGATCTGGAAAATTCTTCTTATTCACAGCTAGAGAACATTGTTATATATATTGATATATATAAAATAAATAAATAAATAAATAAATAAAATATAGATCCTGTTTAAATAAATAATGTAACAAATCATTACAATGCTCTTCTTTATTAAATGATACTATGAAAGAAACAAAAGGTAGAAATTTTAGAGCTGACACTCTTCAATTACAGTTTTAACTGATATATATTTTTATTTTTTTTTCCATTTTATGAAATCTTTACAGCCCAGTCTTACAAACACTAATGCACATCTCCCTGAGGAACTACTGACATTAGTAATGTTATTCATATGAATTGGATTGGGGCCCGTATAATTTTAATGTCATTAATTGTTTAAAGTTTCCATAAGAAATTAGCTACTTCTGCATAGATACATAAGTAGGCTCTGTTTTTCAAAGGTTATTAGGTGCCTAAAGATGCAGATGGAGGCCTAGTGGGGTTTTCAAAGGTGTCTAGGTGCCTATGTCTCATTCTGTCAGGTGCCTAGGTGCTTTTGAAAATCCCATTAAACGCCTATCTCCATCTTCATCGACCTAAATACCTTTAAAAATCTGGTCCTTACTGCTCAGATAATTAGATGGAAATCAAATTTCCATCTCAATTTAGCACTCTCCTTCATCCAGTTATGTTTCTTACCACATATTTTAAAACAAAGTTTTGTTAAGTGTTAAAGGACAATTACATAATCTCTAGAGTTTCTGATAAAAGTATGGATGGATCAAAGTACTGCAGGAGAAAAGACTACTATTTAATTTTGAAGCCTATATCTCAAGATAGGTTACTGTTGAGAACTGTGTTGAGTCCTCTGGCAACGAGTGCACACATCAGTGACAAACAGAGAAGAGGACTGCATTTAAGTGAATTTATCACCTTAAAATGTATTTACTCTTGCCTATGATTTACGTGTTAAATTTATTGGAGTTTTGGTTCCAGTGTGACACACAATGTAAAAAATCAATACAGATTTGAGAGCTTTCTAGTGCCCCTGGCAAATATGAATGGCACTTGATGAAAAGTGAAGGTTTTTATAGCACCTACAGTGCCACTGCTTTGGTGTAATTATCACCACATGCTTCACAGATATTTATGTCAATTCTTCACTAGCCCACAGAATAGTTTTTTGTTATAGGTTTGACACTGGGATGTCCTGCAAGGCTATAGACGTACTTTTACTGAAAGTATTAATTATTTTAAGGGAATTTATACTTCTGACAGAAGCATTCCCCTCTGGGATTAAAGTTAGTATGCATGTTCTCAGAGTTGGAGAAATTTATTCATGTAAAAATTGGTGAACATTTTCTCCTCTAAGAATTGAGCAAATAAACAGTTTTGAGATGTTTCTGAAGTCATTTAATTCACCCTTAGAAAAAAAATAGATGCATTTTAAAACATGACATTTGGTAAACCCTTTATTTTTAATCTGGATAGTTGCAATTTGCTATTTAAAAATATTGTAATATAAACCTAAAAATTAACATTTAAAAGTGGTCTGTGGGTAAGCACTGCAACTGCATTTTCATAACATTATAACAGATTAAGGGATAAACTCCACTGAAGACAATGAAGGAACCTTATCAAATGAGCATTTCACATAGACTTACTGTAGATTGGAATTAAGCCCTGCTAACGAATCCTGACTCATTTGCATGGCCGGAACGTAATCCTAATGATTCTTCCTGGAGGAAAACTAACATATTTTCTGTACAGTTACATTAGTTTAGCATTAAAACTCTGTTAGAGAATGCAGATCCTGACTCTCTATGACAGAACATAATGCATCTGGGTTTTCCATACAAGAATATCCCAGTTAGAACCAGGCAATGTTAGTGAATCAGGAGTCTAATGCAACTATATCTGAAAACAAATGCATCTGGTTTTCCTACAGAGATACATTAGAGGATGGATTTGTGTTATGCTAATGAATCTGGATTTGTTAGTAGGGATCAATCTGATCCCTGTGTAACACCACAGGAGATTCATCAGCTACACTTTATTAAACTGAAAAAACCCTTAAATACAGAAATTAAAAGAATATAAATTACAACACAAGCTTCTGCTCTGATATTGTAATAACTGAAACAAACTGAAATGATGCACTCAAATCCCACCCTCAACCCAAATTGTGCTTTAAAGTGGCATCAAAAGCCCTTGCATATTAAAAAATGACATACAATAGTTGATTAGGGACAGATTCTGAAATTTAAGCACACACAACTGCATGCATAAATGTGCATGCACCTAATTTATGTTTGCAAATAGCTGATGTATATGTAGCGGGAGATTTTCAAAAGTTCCTAAGGGATCTAGAAGCTCAAGTCTCATTGACTTTCAGTGCAAGTTGTGTTCTTAAATCCCTTAGGCACTTTAAAAAATCTCTCCCAAAGCAATCAAGAACTTGTGTGCACCTGTGTGCCTAATTGTGAAAATCTGGACCATAATATTTTAGATATTAGGGGTCAGATCCTCAGGTGAACCCAAGCATTGCTCTGTGCACCTGTGGAGGGTTGGGGAAGGAGGTTTTCTGCCTTGATCCTGGGCAAAGCTGGTAGGTTTAGCCCCTCAGGCTGCTCTACTGTGCATTAACTGCAAGCCATGCTGTTGGCTCAAGATTCCTGGCACCCAAGGTGTGCCAGGGCCTGGGGCCAAAGAACCTTTAGCTAGACGGTTTGCATATACAATTGTAGTTTTTGTACAAATTAATTGGTGAGGGTAGAATTTTTTCAAGCACAATTCTGGTCTGGATGGTGGTCAGAATACCACCAGTTACAAGATAACAGTACCTACAGTTTGGAAAACAGCATACCATGGATCAACCAACTGCACTGCTAAAAAGGTAACAATATTTTTTTTTCATTATTATATAAGAAGTTCTGGGTTTTTTAAAAAAATGTGTATACTTATATTCTGTTTTGGTGTGCATGTTCCAGAAACCCTCTCACTTCACACAATTGTACATCATATACACATACTGTATACCTTCATTGTCTGGCCCATATATCTACTCCTTATATATACACCAGAATTTTCTCTTACAAAGAACTAGGTATATGGGTCAGACAATGAAGGTGTAGCAGCATGCTTGTTTACAATGTATATGGTGTATGGGTGAAGTGCGAGGGTTTCTAGAACATGCACACAAAATAGAATATGAAGAAGCCATGCAATACAAAGATACATTTAACTACATGTTGTTTTAGTCAGTAAAGCTAAACTCTTACATAACTGAAAGAGTCCTCTGATAAACAACAGGAAAAAATATGTAGCAAAAAATAGCTGCAAAATACAAATATGCCTATGTATTTAACTGGTGACAGGAATGAGAATATTGTGAAACAGGAACACTCATTAATGAACTTTCAGCTTTTACTCAGAAAAACAGATAAGAGAAAACACACCTTTAATAAGTCCCTTTTCTTGCAAGGTTTTCAGAGAGGGTCTCCGGCTGATAAACTTCTTTAATCTGCTTTTAACGCGATTTCTGTCATTTGTGTCAGAGGTACTGTAGTTCAGTCTGAAAACTGGAGGGAAAAAAAAAAAGAAAAGGTATATTTCTAGTCTACTTTTTTAAAACTAGTAGTATATTGCGTAAATGTCCTTGGAAAACAATGTCCATGTCCATCTTTGAGAAATCATACAGTAGGTCAGAAGTATAGCTGGTTGGATAGTACAAAGAGCTTGCTTAGTATTTGTGTATAAAACATAATGAGTTCACTCAGTATTATCTGTGGAGTCATATTAGTTATTGTTCATAAGGTTTTGGATAGCCACCAGTTTATTTGTGAAATGTTCATCCCAAGAGTTTCACATGGATGATTATTCAACTGAAAGTTCCAGTTGGAAGTGTGCTATACATTGTTAGCTGTATACTATTTTTTGTGAGCGGGTGAGTTGGTCATAGCGCTGGTAATAGTCTGAATCTCTTTGCCAAGTGAGATTAGGCATTACATTATTGTTAATACGGTTGTAGAAAACATGGCTTAATGATAAGAAATGAACGCAAGATGCATTCATTTATGGAAGGAAAAGTGCTCCGATTCTAACTATTGCATTTGATTATATTTAGGTATTTACTGCACTGAGAAACCTTTGGGCTAAGCTCTTTCCTTGTTTATGCCAACAAGATGCGAGTCCCAACTCCTGAGAGTCCACAGGAGGAGTTTGTGATGATGCAAGTCAGTCATAACTTCCTGTCTGCTGGCACGCCCACAGGGAACTGTCACAGCCCCCAAAATGGGCTATATTCCTGGGAAGAGGTATACCCAAGACACCTAATTATTCTCTAATTCTGCATTCAGCACCTTTCCATGGCTATATTGTTTCATCTTGTGAAAAGTAGTGATTCTGTATGAGACAATCTCTGCGAAGATTCCCCAACCTCACAGATCCTAGGAGATCTGTAGGAGGCCAGTGGTACCTGTTTTTGACCCCCTCGAGGTTTTTCCAGTTTCCCTGTGCCCTGGCTCTGGCAGTCATTAAGACCCCTAGAGGGCTCTGAGAAAAAGTTTATACAGGAAGAAGCTGTATAATTTTTTACAGTAAGGTCTCCAGAGTTGGAGGAGGATGATATCTGTCTCTTGGCCCACTCAGTCTCCATGTCATTCCCTTTCATGAACCTTAGACTGAAAAGAACATCCCCTCACAGAATTGCTCATCCCAAAGGTAGCTGATCTCTCATTCTGCATGGAAAAGGGAAGACCCACAAGTATAGAGTTCCCTGTGTGCTGATGTAGGCGGGATGATTCAGCCCTCCAGTGGCAGGGCTTCTATGGAGCACTAAGGACCCCTCTCCTAGTATAGCTTCTGTGGCAGCATAGCTATCGAAATGCATACCCTCTCCTCAGATGTAATCTCCCTCGAGATGCAGCAGTCTTCACTAGAAGGATCTGAGAAAAATATTATAGAGGGATATCATGGTATAGACTATGCTGGATATTGTGGCAAGGAGTTTCACATTAGTTATAAATAAAAACAGAATGCTAAAAGGTGCACAGTTATAAAACAGTGATGAAGAACAGTTCAAAATCCTGGAATAATGTGGTTTATATTACATATCAGATTTTAACAGCCAAACTTATAAAACGGTTTATGCTTTGCTGTTGTCAAGGGAGCAAAACTTGCCAAATTGTTCATTTTAAGTAAATACAACCATAGCCAATTAAGGAAAGCAACATTTAAACACATGCCTATGATAATCAGAGCATAGTTTGCTTCTGATTTCACTACTGATTTTAACAGAAGAGTGTTCCATTTTCCCACAGCATTAAAATGACCCCACACATACTTCCACAAACTAGTAATCACACAGGACAAATAAAATGACACTTTATTGGAAAATACACAGCTTGGTACAATAATCCATCATTTATGAAAAATAGAATTCACATTTGTAATGGTAGCATTCTTAGGATGATGCATCATAGAATATAAAGATTAGTGTCCAATTGATGGTTGACTCTTTTGTTCACTTTTTATTTTAGAACTTTTTGTTCAAAATTAGGCAATCCTTGGAAGGGATAAGCTAAAATTCCAAGTCATTCAGCCTTGCTATAAAAAGAATAACAAATGGATGTTTCCAGTTCTTCATCATAATAGCACTTTGAAACAGTAAAGTTAATTGTATTTAGTTTTCTGACTGTGGCTATGTAGCTGAAATTAGTGCTCTCCAGAATAGTTAAATTTTTCTTTTCTTGCTTCCAGGGTGCAGCCTTCCCACTTCAAATATGGCACAAGTTAAACCACTTAGTTACTTTATGCCTGCCACATTTCTCGGTCTGCAGGATTCTGAAATACTTATAAATTATAATTCACAAAATGCCTGTTCGGATGTCAGTACTATCTCTGACTATAACACCAAATTTGTCAAGATGATTTAACAGATCTCAATGTGGTTCACATTGAAGAATGGTTAGATAGGAGATCTACAATTCAATTCATGGGGTAAATAATCCTTATGCACAGAAAGTTGTTTAATCCAGCTGTGTAGTTTTATATGTGAAACAGCAACTATGGTGTTAAAACTACATCTAGAGGTAGAAATCATTATTGTCATAGACACGTTTTTGTATATTCCATGTCAGATTGTATATAGCATGGAGAAAAACAACAGCAAAGCCAATTGTGATGAGTTTCTGATATTATGCTGGTAAGCACATGCGAGTCACCAGAGGGAAACCTCCCAGAAATTCAAGGGTTTGGATAATATGATCCAGAATTGAGCACTGGCTAGAAATACTCTTGCTGGGATCTTGTTTAGAAATATCTTTTACCCTGCCAAACCACTGCTCTCGTGGTATCCCCAAGTTATAATGGCTTTGTTTTATATTTGGAAATGCAAAGAGAGCTAAATATTGTTTCCAAATGAAAAAAAATATATAGTTATACAACAGAAAGACTACAACAAACATTTTCCTATAGTACCTGACTTTTTAAAATTTCAGACACGGGCGTGACTAGTGAAGATCTTCCATTGACGGAAGCTGGCAAACTCCACCAGATTAACTACAGACTGCATATTTCACAGGGGAAGTATTTCAAGAACGAAGTAAATGGAACACTTCTTACACATCATTTACACTATTGTGTGATTTTTTAAGTTCAGTACGTACCAGGCCATTAAGGATCTCTGTATGGTACTGGTTTTTCTAATTACGTGACCCAAATGCATAATAGCTTGGTCATCTGGCTATCCATTAGTTACAATGACTGGCTGCGGTTGGTTTGGAATCTGTGAGCCATCTTCTTGTTTTGCATCTGTCATCTGTTGAGTTTGCTCTGTTGATTATTCTTTCTGAGAAATAAATTGTAGATGTCAACAGTTTCTGTTGAACTTCCCATTGTCAGGCCTGCTTTATACTTACCAGCAAATTCAGCATGCAGTCGATGGGAGATATGCAAACTATGTAGAGTAGCTTGTGTATCTTCCATCAATTTCCTAAAGTCTGCTCTGCGCCCCGTTTCCTCTATGCTGCGTGCACAGAAAATGTGTTCTTGTCAGTGCAGCATTGCTATTTTTCTGGGGGTGGATTTATTAAGTTAATTTCTGGATTGATTCCACTCAATTGATCCCAAGAAATAGATCTGACGGAGGCAAATTTGCCACTGTCAGTGAAGACATACCCCTACTCTCATTTACATATGATATCGGCACTGAATTATTTATCTTTATGGCAGCTAGAGCTGTCCATCCTTCTCCATACAATTTTACATGCCCATGATCACCAGGTTCTAGACCCAGAAGTTCTCTAACTGAGTAACATCTATTTTAAAAGTGTTAATAAGCTCTTTCAGCTTTTTTATCCAGTTTGGCTATTCTCTTCATATTTGGCCATTTTGGAGATATAACTACTGTTCCAACTTTGGAAAAGAACCTGAGTTGTCTTCCCAAGAGAAGCTGTGCTGGACTATATCCAGGAGCTGTTATTGGTGTTAATCTGTAACTCAGAAGAGTGATAAATCTTCCTGTTGTAAGATTCTCTTGTACAACTATATCAGTCTTTCCATTCAGTTGTGGGCTGCTAGTAATCTGATCAAAATCATATTTGGTTAGGAATGACTTAAATTCTGCTTCAGTGAATTGTGGTCCATTGTCCGTTACTAGTTGTTATGGAATACTGATGTGAACAAAAGTGCACTTCAGTGTTTTCATAGCACTGCAACATGTTATGTCTTTCAAGTACATTATATTTCTATGTAGATGTAGAAAAATTGTCCATTATAGACAGGTCATGACGTCTTCTGACTGCATACATTTGTAGCTACTCTCTTCCAAAATCTGTCTAGTAGAAGTGTTTGTACACTGTATGGTTCAGCATTGTCTTTTAAGTTGATTTTTACTGGATCTCCTTTAAAAAAATCCAGTATCACCAAATACTCCACTGAGTTCTTTGATCTTTCTCATTAGACCCATTATGGCTATGTGAGGCAAACAGAGGCAAAATGTCCATTTTTCATTCCGTTATTATGTTGTGTGCCTCTTTCTGGACATGCACCTTCTCTTGGGATATGACTTTTTCCACACCTTGTGCATGTAGGCTGGAATTTATCCCACTTGGCCTAGGAGTTCTATGATAATGACTTAGAATAATAGAATCACAGAATATTAGAGTTGGAAGGGACCTGAAGAGGTCAACTAGTCTAACTCCCTGCTCAAAGCAGGACCAACACCAACTAAATCATCCGAGCCAGGCTTTGTAAAGCTGGGTTTTAAAACCTCTAAGGAAAGAGAGTCCAGCACCTCTCTAGGTAACCCATTCCAGTGCTTCAACCTCCTAGTGAAAAAGTTTTTCCTAATATCCAACACAGAACTCTCCTACAACTTGAGACCATTGCTCCTTCTTCTGTAATCTACCACCACTAAGAGCAGCCTAGCTCTATCCTCTCTGGAACCTCTCCTTCAGGTAATTGAAGGCCACTATTAAATCCTCCCTCACTCTTTACTTCTACAGACTAAACAAACCTAATTTCCTCAGCCTCTCCTCATAAGTCATGAGGTCCAGCCCCATAATCATTTTTGTTGCTCTCTGCTCTCCAAGTTGTCTCTCATCCTTCCTGTAGTGGGGGACCCAAAATTGGACACAATACTTCAAATGTGGCCTCACCATGCCTAATAGAAGGGAATAATCACTTCCCTCGATCTGCAGGAAGTGCTCCTTCTAATGCAGCCCAATACTGCCTTCTTGGCAGTAAACGCACTTTTAACGCTCAAGTTTCTGTTTGTAGCTTCTAAGCTAATTTCAGATTTTTCAGGTTGCTGCTGCCTTTTGTTCTGTTGTTTGATTAATTCCAATGATTTGGCTATCTATACAATTGTGGCTAGGGTTAAATCTCTTCAATTGTAGATTCTGTGAAAGATTTGTCTCTTAATCCAATAACCAGCCTGCCTGATTTTCGTGTTTTGCATTACCCAAATCAGTTTTCAGCCAATGAATGCAGAGCTCTTATGAAACATTCAACATTTTCCCCTAGTTCTTAAATTCTCTGATGACAGCATACTCTCATAAATCACAATTCTTTGGGGTATAAAGTATGCATTAAACATAGCCAGAACTCTTTTATAGTGATCTTTGTGACTGTCTTCAGTAAGTCAAAGGATTTAAAGATTTGCTCTGCTTGCTTCCCCAGAACATAAATTAAAGAAGATACCTGTATATGTCCACTTTCTTTGTGGAATTTGTTTGCAATGTGAAATCTTGCAAAATATTGTTTTCAATCTGTTTCCATTGTGAAGGCTTGTCAAAGCTGAAGTTCTCTGGGCCTTGAAGAGTGGCATGTTGGTGAGGTCCTACAACCTTCGTGCTTTATTTTCTTTGCCTTCAACCCTTGTTGCTTGGTTCCTTCTGTATCCAATCTTTGTTACTTTGTTTCTTCTGTTTCTGTTATTAATTTACTCCTGACACCATGTCATGATCTTGTGTACCAAGTTACAGAGCTTGCTTACACACCAGATGTGTTGTGCATAAGTTCCTTTAGTGGTCTTCCAGGTATGTCTAGGTTCATTTAAATAAGGTATTTTACACACAGTGCCACCTAGTGGCTTAACTGTAAAATACAGGTTAGCATTTTATTACACTTCCAACACTCATTATAAATAGGTAATTCAGTAGGTCCCAATTTATTGGCTAGTCTGACATATTATGGAACAAATTCTGGAACATTGTTTAAATTGCCTGAGTACAGGCACACATAAGTGCCTCAAAACAGCATGCTGCAACTGATAAACACCCCAATGAGTATCATTGCACCATCTCCCTGCACAGATTATTGCCACTGGAAACACAAATAGTTTATGAGAAGAGAAAAGGGAACGCATGCTTTGTCTGCGCTGGGTCAGAAAACCTTTTCAGAATGTGAAGATGAACACTACGGAAGGCAAAATATCATTCTAAGCTTTCTGTTGCTAAAAATGAGAGCAGGACACTCCAGCAGCAAAAGGATATGAAAAGTTTACTCACCTTGTGCAGTAACTGGAATTCTTCAAGACATGTCCCCCAGCAGTTGCTTCATTTCAGGTGCACCTTTGATCAGCTCATGAATGTGCTCCAGACATCCTCATGCCCCATACCAAGGATATTTAGAACTGTCAGTTCCTTCTCTACCATGAAGCTCCATGAAAGGAAACTCTGAAGCAGAGGGGAAGGAAGGCAGGTACTGGAGTACAGGTGAGTAACCTCTCCTTCTTCTTTGAATAGTGACCCTGTGAGTGATCCACTTTATATGACTCCCACATGTATCCCCACAGGGAGGAGAAAGCTTCAGAGTAGAATCTAATACTGAAGATAGAATTTCTTTGCCAATTGTAGCATCTGATTCAGAGGCATGAACCAAAGCACAGTGTTTGGATAAAATATGTTTTCAAGTCCAGGATGCAGCTTTACACATTTCAACACTTGGAACATCCTTGAGTAATGTCACAGAAATAGATTGATACCTTGTAGAAAGGACTAGCACGCTACAAGGAGGCTGGATGTTGGTAGACTCACAACATGAAATAATATACCCAGAGATCCATCGCAAGAGTCTTGGTGGAGATTGAAGATCCTTTGGATCTCTCCACAACTGAAACAAACAGAGAATCTTTCTAAATAGTTTGGTGCTGTCCAGATAGAAGGATAACACCCTTCTGACATTCAAGGTATGTAAGCCAGCTTCCTCCCTGGTCTGATGTGGCTTTGGAAATAAAAACTGGGAGATGAATGACTTGGTTCATATAAAAGTCTGAAGACACATCAGATAAAAATTGTAATGAAAGTTGTAATGAAAAATTGTAATGAAAGTTGTAATGAAACTTTCTTTGAAAAGGACTATAAAGGGAAGATCTGCCATTGTAGCCTCTGGTTCTCTAGGCCAATGTACCAACCGTCCAAGAAAACCATTTTCATGGACAGGTGAAGTAAAGAACATATAGCCAATGGCTTAAAGTGATATTTTAAAAAGCACTTAAGGATGAAGTTCAAATCCCATATCAGGATAGATTCTTTAATCCATGGAAAATAGTTAATCAGGCTTCTGTGGAATCTTAACATTGTTGGTTGACCTTCCATAGATGAATGAAAGGTAATCCAGCACGATGGAAAGGGAAGAGTGAATAGGAGAGACTGAACATTGGTTACATCAATAGTGAACTCTCTTCCATTTCTAAAGGTAAGTATTTTGCATAGACACCTATATATTGTTTAACAAAACCTTTTGTACCTCTGTTAAATAGGAGATCTCTATTCCTGAAAACCATCTAGGAGTTACACCTGTAGTTGCAGAATGTCCAATTTGGGGTGACGTGTATGACTGGAATTCTGAGACAATGAAGGGTAACAGATTTGAAGTCTTAGCAGTGGATGAGAATCAAGTCAAATGAGGTAAGGGTACCAAACTTGTCTTGACCAAGTCAGTAAATTAGAAATAACTTTGGCTTTGTCCTGCTTGATCTTCTTCAGTACTCTCAAGATCAATGGTGTTGGTGAATATGCATAAGGTAGACTCTTCATCTATGAAATAAAGAAGGCATTCCCCAGTGACTGAGGATCATCTCTCCCTCTTGAGCAGAATTTTATAAACTTTGTGTACACAGTGGTGGCAAAAAGGTCCAATTCTGGACCCTCTCTCTACCCCCCATTAGGAATATGCTATGGACAACTTGATGGTCCAACTCAGAAGTGCCTGCTCAGATCAAAAGCTAGACTGTTCTGTATACCTCAGAGGGATGAAGCAGAGGTGAATATCTTGTTGGCTATGCACCAGCTCCAGAGTTTTATTGCTTTGGCACAAAGTGAGTGAGAGCATACGCCACCATGACAACTGATGCAGAACATGCAGGGAACACTGTCTGCCATGACCTTGATAGATTTGGCTCTGATCAGTAGAAGGAAATAAGTGAGACAATTTCTGATTGCCTTCAATTCTAAAAAGCTGATGTGAAGAAGTTGCTTTGTGGAGACCAGTTGTGAATGGTGTGTGCTCTGCATCCCAAGGAGGATGCATATGTTGTAATGATGGTAGGAGAAGGTTCAATGAAAGGGACTCTCGCACAGACTTTGGAGGATCCTTTCACCAATAGAGCAAATCAAGAACTGATGAGCAATAGACACTTGCTTGCCCAGACTGTGACTGTTCAATATAAAAACTGTCCTGAGACATACCTGGAAGCACAAATTTTGTAACATGGAGTATTAAGTTACAATGGTACAAGTTGCCATATATCTTAATAGTTGGAGACAATTTTTTGCCAAGGTTTGAGGACTTAGTTGAACATTTGAAATAAGATTTTTCAGGGTTGTGAACCCATCCACAGGTAGGTAAATGCTGGCTGTCACAGCATCCAGAGAAGCTCCTGTGAAGTCTATCTATTGTACTGGGGATCAAACCAGGTTGATTTGAAGGCTTAAGGTTCTTAATCTTCTCAAGGTTGATTTGAAGACTTAAACTATAGAGCAGAGACCTTGTTGTTTGTACTGTAGAGAGAATCTCTGGGTAAAATTGGCCCCAGAGTAGCCAATTGTTGAGATAACGGAAGACAGTTATTCCCAATTAATGTAGGAGGGTAGTTACAACTGCCATGATCTTTGATAATACCCCTGAGGTGGATGAGCATCTGAATGGAAGCACACACTAATGGAAGAGATCTTGTTAGATTTTAAAATGAAGAAATCTTTTGTGAGAGGGGGAAATATACATTCTGAAGGTCGAGCATTATTAATGAATCTCTGGAATCTAACAAAAGAATTATAGCTGCAAGTGTCACCATCTTGAATTTCTGTGGTTTCACATAGTTATTTAGATATGTGAGATCTAACACTTGCCTCCATCCCATGTTATTTTTGGGGACCAGAAAGTACTTAAAATAGAACCCCTTGCACCTGTGCTGGCCTGGACCTAGTTCTATGGCCCCTACACACAGAAGAGAGGTGACTTTCTGTTTCAGCAACTGATCATGAAATGAGTCCCTGAAAAGGGATGGGGATTAAATTAATTGAATAACCAAGGTTACAACCTTCAAAACCTTATGGTCTGTTATTCTCTCCCATGCCAGTTGGAAATGTGAAAGATGGTTATGATGCTGGCAGACCAGGTGCCAGGTTATGCTGAGACCCGTAGGCTCCAATTAAACATTGATGAATGCACAGCTGGAAACCAGTTTGGGTGCTAGTATTACTAACATTGGTATTAGATTTATAAAAAATGTGTTTAGTGTTTAGACTTTATTAAATGTTTGTAGGATGCTGCATGTAGTAATCTCATTTATTACATCTGTACCCCATGTTGAAAGGTTATCTTGAGTGTTTACATTATAAACCTCAGTAAGTCATCAGATAGGAAAGGAGCATTAATTAATATAAAATGTTGACTTTCTATAGCAGGTGTTAGGTCCTGTCCACCAAGAATGCCCACTGAAAGCCAATGAAGCATTGTGAAATATAAAAAACCAAAGATTTTGTCAATTGCTACCCCCACCCACATCCATGAAGGGGAGACGTGCATGTGGACTTGTCCCATCAGCTTGAACTCTGAGGGAAGGGAATAAAAATTGCTGACAAGAAGAAAAAGGATCTCTATGCTGCTTGAACTTTGAAAGGGGAAGATGTTTAAGCACATGCAAAGGATTTCCAGCTGCTTAGTCACGGTTAGCCGTAGAGGACACATAGAGCTTGCATATTACATCAACTTCTCTCATCTTTTGAAACCTAAGACGGTAACTCATGTGTATGTATGTTTACTTGCTTTAATCTTATAAATAACTCATTTTTTTCTTAGTTAATAAATCATTAGTTAATTTATTATAGGATTGGCTACAAACATTGTCTTTGGTGTAGAAGCTAAAGTGCAATTGACTGGGGTAAGTAACTAGACCTTTGGAACTGGGAGTAGCCTGAATACTGTTGTGATTTTGGGTGTAAGGGACCATGTATCAGAAAGGCAAGCTTGCCTGGGTGGCAAGATAGACCAGAAGTACACAAGGGGACTGGTCTGTTTCACCATATAAAGGCTGTTATAGGGCTTGGGGAGCTCACACTTGATAGCTAGTTGGAAAAATCTAAGTATAGAACTCACAACCAGTTTGGGGTTTGTGCCCTACTTCTTAAAAGTCTGCTCTAAGGCTGATACTCATATTCATGAAACAGTCCAGACAACTTGACAACAGTATCCAAATGGAGAGAAGGACGACTGTATAGTGCAACTGTAGATTCCTGTACTGGGAGAGATTCAAAGTGTCAACCAAGTGATCAAAACTGAGGTTTGGATGAAAGGGATGGATGGAAAGAGATAGCTATCACAGTCGGTGACTTCTTCTAGTACCTTGGCTTCTTGATAGGTGGTTCGGGAAGTCTATAGAAATCCCAGAAATTAACCAGAAGAGATCTCTGAGCCATTTGAGACCTGCTACACTTTCTTTCATTTGCAGATGTACATATCCTGAGGAACCTATGCATGGCTCTCAAATATTTTCAAGTATGAAGACTGTCGGTTGACTTAGGCTATGCCTTCACTGACGGCATCAAATTCGCCGCGGTCAGGTCGACTTATGTGGATCGAATGAGCGGTCAGTGAAGACCCACTCAGTTGATCTAGAAATCGACGTATTAAGACCACTTTCTCAAGTGGTGTAGTGCTGCATCTATAGGAGCGCGGTTCCCATTGGTGCAGTGCAGTACAGACGGTGCGCAGAACAAAAGCACAGAAGTTGGCGGGTGTTACGTAAGTTTTTTATGTAGCTTGTGTAATTCTGATTGACTGCTGCCGAATCTCCGTGGTAAGTGAAGACAAGCCCTCAGATGTCAGTAAACTCAGAGAATAGCTTGAGAAAGAAAGATCCTTAACTCTGTACTTCTCTAGGAAAGCCTGACAATAGGAGACAAGATGGTCTTTGCATCATGATAACAGACCAGGCTACAGCATTGGGTTCATCTAAGGAAGTCTGCAATGATGTTGCTCAAAGTTGACCTACAGTTATGAAGGCCTTAAATTGCTTGTGGTGCTCTTCTGGTAAATGTTTAATAAAGCTATTAAGTTTATTGTAATTAACGAAATCATACCTTGATATCAACAATTTGATTGTTGTTAATTGTTGATTAGCAATTCTTAATTGGAAAGGTGGTGAAGAGTAATCTTTTGTGTCTGGATAGTTAGAGTCACTTCTGATCCTTGTTGAAAGGGATAGATTTTGTATGGTATTGTCTACTATGCTCATTAACCGTTTCTATCACCAGGGAATTCAGTGATGGGTGTGAAAAAAGAAATTCTGAGTTCTTGTCTGGAACATAATATACAGATTGGAGGTGCTTAAGCAGAGTATGTCAGATAGTCTTAGCAGGCTCCAGTGGAGCCTCATTCATAGGAAGGACCACATGTGCAGAAGCTGTAGTATATAAAATGTACAGGCGTTATAATGAGAGTCCTAAACCTCCTTTAAAGGAATTTGAAGCATATCTGATATGTGCTTGATATGATATATCCTGAAGTATCTAAAATCATCTGCCATTGAAGGTGATAGAGGCTTTACAACCTCATTTAGTGATGAAAAAGAAATGTTTGTATGGAATGTTGCCTCTTTGTCTGCCCTTGCCTTCTGCTCCTCAAACATTTCCTCTAGTGGCTCAGGTTGATGAGAAGGGAGTGATGATTCAGGAGAAAGACTTTCCCTATGCTCTCTAGAAGAGGCACTCATGACCCTTACCAAAGGCTAATGATATAGAGCCCAGGGACCCCAATAACGCCATTATGGGGCATAGGAGGAGGAATCCATCATTGGTCACACCAAATGTATGGGAGTCAAGGTTGTCAATCCCCCAATGTCTTTCTCAGTATAGGTAAGAGTAGTGTCTTGTCAGGGGATCCCTGAACAGAAACCTGTGAGTCAGAAGAATCATCCTCAACATATTTCAGGGGAGATGATAATTGTTCACGCTGAATGGTCAATGTTGGTGATGTAGGAGGTCTTGATGAGGAATCCAGAGTTGGTAATCCAGAAGATCTTGGGGTGGACAACTGAATGGTATGGGTAAGTAATGGAGACTCCAGCTTGTCTGAAACAAAACAACCCCTTGAACACCTAAACTCCTTCAGTATCGATGGTACATGAGCAGAAGTTGTTGTTCGTGGAGTGTTTGGAGATCATCATTGGTATCAAGACAGGAACCCAAACAGAATGTACCAGAGATTTGGCCACTGAACACTTTAAATGAGTATCTCCAGACTTGGACATACCAGTATAGGGAGACACTGGTAGTAAGGAAAGGCTCTGGCAATGGAGAGGCAGCAGAAAAAGGCTCTATTAGATTCGCATTGCTGGAGCCTTTCGTTACAGCTGATTTTGCCAGCTCTCCATTGCTAAAGCCTTTACCTGCAGCAGATGCAATTAAATAAATTAGAAATGACTCTGATCCTTTTAGAACTAGGACCTTAATTGCATATGTGATTACTTTGTGTGAATGTGGTGAGAAATCATTAAATACAAATCCACCAACCAGACAGTATATCTCCAGCAGTCTAATTTTTAGCAGCACTGCTTTGGACAAGACTTGTTTGATCCAGAAAGGAACAGATTTAAGATTTTCTAAATTTCCCTATATGGCTGAATGATTTTATTGACATGGTTTACCCTTCTGTCCTGACACTATACAATACGATCCTACTTTCCTTCCAATGACTTTTCTTTCACTCTCAATTTACAAAATATTTATACAAAATCCCAAGGGTTTACTATGATTAATTCCTATCAAATACAGTATATTTGAGTACTCTGAACCTGTGTTGAAAGCACTGGTTTTTGAAGAACTATCCATTAACGACTTTCTGGACTGTGACAATGGATATTGACAGTGCTTGTCAGACCAAAGCACTATTGATTGTTTCACATCATGTGCATAGCAAAACCAATTTCTTTCAAGTGCCTCTTCCTAACTGTAATATATTATAACAGTGCCTATCTGTTTATCATAACACCCAAAATTATTATATGTAATGCATTCAAAAAGAAAGGGTTCAGAAGGAGTCAAAGGCACCGGTGGGATAAGTTAAGGCACTAAACAATGCAAATACTTTAGCATTACTAGTTTCTCTTTCATTGAAATTTTTGCTGGAATTAAGACTATACAACAGTTAGTCTCAGCTGTGCTGTTCTTTAATAATCTTGGACATTTCAAAATTTCAGCAGAGTTCCTGTAAGGTGAAGCCAATTTGTGCTATGAGAACAATACTTATACAGGTGAACATTTCATTAACTTCTTCCCAATAATTACACAGGCCATTATTTCACTAACTTCTTCACAAAAGAAGAATAAGAGCCACAAACTCAGTCCTTCAAGGTACTGAGCACTTTGGTCCCAATCCTGAGAAATAATTAAGCAAGTGCTTAACTTTAACCATGTGAAAAGAGCCATTGCCTTCACTGGGAATATTCATGTGTTGCAAGCCAGGACTGAGCCAAATATGAGATACTGAATGTGGGCATAGGAAAGAGTTCCATAAACATTCGGATGCTGGAAGTGTCTAAAAGTGATACTGAACTCTATAATAATGACAGAGATTTTCAGTTCATTGTATTGGAATTTATAACACTTTGGACTAGGCAGCACTTTACCTGTTCCTTGCACAAGGAGTGCAAAGACTTTTGACAGCCTCCTTATTTTATGTGCTCACTAAAGTAACAGGTTCAATATCACCCTTCATGGTTGCATGGCGCCCTTCATCTGATTTTTCAGCCTCTCATAATATCTATTAGATAAGTAATTATTATTACCTCCTGGTTGAAAATGGGTAAATTAAGGCACAGAGAAGATAACTGGCTTGCTTACAGGAAGTTTGCTTACAGGAAGGCAGAGGAAAGGATAAAAATGAGGAGTCCTGACCACTAATACCCTCCTCTTACCTTAGAGTTGTGTTTTTTTGTGAACAGGTTGCATGGATCTGAAAACTGTGCAGCAGCGTATGATAGCCAGAAAAGACTAGTGGGATTTCTTGATGAAATTTCTACTGTTTAAGGGCATCAATTTATGCATGAGCTTAAATTACATTCAGTGTGTTTAAATGGTCTTTAAAATAGGTGTTTGCAACAACCAAGTAGATTTGTAATGGTAAATACTTATGCAACAAACTCAGAAATAAATAATAGGACAAAGAAAACAATGATTATATAGAACATATAATTTTGCTGTAATATGACAGCCTTACAACTTAAGTGCCCAATACTGTCCTTATACTTCATGAAATCCATGTGCATTAGCAATAAAGATGCAATAAAATGACTATATAATTCATATTTTTGCATCAAACTCTTATGATTCTAAATTTTTTGTGTTTGCCCTATCTGCTAAAAATGGAAATAAATTAACGGGTTGTATTAATTTCATTGTAAGTTTACATTATGAACTGAAGGTGCACTCTTCTCATAGATTTTGCATTTGTTGTTTGCAGCTAATACATGGAGGAAAAATAATGCAGTATTTCTGAAAAGTGATTGCATTATGTTATTGTCACCATCCAAAAATGCCATTATGTTATGTATCCATTACATTTATTTTGAGTATACAAATCACGATGCCAGAAACCAGTGAATCTGCTTTATTCGTATACTGTGACTGGCTTATGTTAATGTAATGTAAAAAAATATGTCACTGGGTGAAACCTGCTTCATTCATACAACGTCAGAGAATTCAGGCTCCATGTAGGAGCCAGACAAGAAGGAACAACTGGGACAAACAAAAGTTAAGTGGGTTTTCTAGGAAATACCAAGCGGGCTCGGGGGGAGAGGAATGCAAATTCTCATCTCTGGACCCAGCCTTACATAGTTCCGCCCTGAGGAAAGAACCATTTTCTGCTGATCACCTGTAACACCAGGACAAAATCAGAGGCCCACGCTGTATAGATCCAAGAATGAAGATTCATTGTTGTTCTCGTACTGACATAAAGCGGTGATGAACTTGGGACCACAGAAAAAAACAGGTGTGGGGGGGGGAGGGTGGGAGGAGGGTGAAGGACTGATAACTTTCCAGAGCCCTTGTTGGAGTTGGGGTGATCTATGATAGCATGCATGTATTTTCTTTGACTGTTTTAATATGTTTTCTTTGTAATGCTTTAATGTTAAGAATAAAAGTGCATGCTTAGACAGCGGTTATAAATAGGCAATTACAACTGTTCATAGTCTCTGAAGAGAAAGCAAAGCACAGATGCAGACCTGTCTAGGCAGACTGGCTTGCTGGGAAACTCACAGTGTAGGCAGAGAACTATGCAGCCTGGAGAAACCCAGCTCAGAATGGAGAGAGATGTGGGACTCTGCACAAGATAGGTGATGATGGAAGATCTTGGAGACTAACGTGGGTGCTATTGCTGGACCACGGAAGGGCAATACAGGTACGGTATCCCAGAACCGTGACATGTGGATGCTGCAGTCCCTCCATGCACTTTCAGTTGTAGGACCCTACCTGTAATTTATAGCAAGATATGTTATTAAAGGTAAATAGATCTCACTCTTTGGGGCACAAACTAACCACCTGCAGAAAACAGGAAGGATTTGGTGCTCCCTGTATCTATCTAGCTACCACATGACTCCAGTGAGATTACTCAGATACCTAAAGTTGTAGCTGCACTGTTCCCAGGATATGAGAGAGGCAAGGTGAGTGAGATAATATATTTTACTGAACCAACTTCTGTTGGTGAGAGAAACAAGGATTCAAGCTTACATGGAGCTCTTCTTCAGGTCTGGAAGTGAGGCATGTGATTAAGTACCCATTGAACTGGGGCCTTTCAGAGGGAATATTATAACATGAAAATCATTTTCTGCTAATATTTTTTTCAGTAGTGTTCTACTGCTCAAAAGTGAACACAAAAGGGGCAAAATAAATATATTTAGAAATGTGATGGAATATTGATAGCATTATTCTTCCCATTCTTTCCATTATTGGGCCATCATGTAATATAACTTTGTATTTTTTTCTAGACTTAGAATGAGCTTCTTAGTGCAACCCCTACAGTGAAGGACCAAATTTGACCCATACTGCACATGTTATAAGAACCAACAAGATGAAAATATTTCTTTGCAATGAACAGCTAAAGACACATGGCTCTATTCATATTAATTTTGATTATTGGAAAACCAGGAAAGGTATAAAACTACTAATACCTCTGTGTGTGTGTGTGTGAGTGTGCATGTGTAATAAAAAGCCAGATGCAGAGTTTGCATAACAAGGCAAATGAAATTTCTTGTGAAGAAGAGACCCATACCCCTTATTTTTAAGATAACCAAGGAATATCTAGTCAAAGAACAGAGCTCCATTTTCTATACAAACATTATTATTAAATCTGAGTGTCCTCTCTATTTTATCAAGTTCTCTCTCCCACAAGTAAATTGTTCAACTAAGTGTAATTGAGCAAAGGTATTTTAAGAGAATAATTTCATAGGCTAAAGAAGTCATTTTACTTCTTACCTCAAACAAAAGCTCTTGTAATAGTCTCCTACATTTATTTTCACAGATTGCAGGGCTCCTAGAAAAGACTGACCTTTACCACCAGTAGCTTCACTTTACTTTTCTGATTCAAGTTAAGTAAGTTGTATTGATTAAAATGCAGTTGAATTTACAAACATTGAAACAATTATGGTCTTTTCTTTTTTCTTTTTTTTAACAAGACAGTTTCTTAGGGTTCAAGAATATATGCAGAGGAACGAGGTCTCTCAAGAAGATGTTTTAGGAGCTATGTGAAACAAACACCCAAACTAAAAACAAAGGAAGGAAAAGTTTAGGGTCTCGGTTATTTCTGTTCTATGTGCCTGCTTTACACTGAGCAGGGGGAAAGGGTGCAAAACAGACCGTGGGGTGGATTGTTTCTTGTCTGCCATCCACTTGGTGTTTGTGGGTTGTTTGGAGTGGTAGGGAGAGGGAAGAAAGGAGGAACAGGATCAGAGAGCTGGTTATGGCTCCTTCATTCTCAGACTGCACCGCTCTGCAATTAAGAGCAGCCTGGGGTCGTCTCTAACTTGCGTGATCACAAAGGGCCTGCTTCCATTGCCGTCCTTCCCAAGGGCGTGTTTCCATTAACTTCACTGGAGGATGGATCAGGTCAGAATGGACTACAAGCCAGTTGAGAAATGGCAGAGAAGCTGCACTCTGACGCATCTCTGCCGTATGCCAACACATATTCTCTCTCTCATGAGATACTCCTGATGTCGGGGTGAGGGTTGCAGCTGGTGTAGAAGTCAGTTTTGCTGGCTTCATGCCAGTTCTCAGATAGGCAGCTGCAGCCAGATTCTGGCCCCTTTGTGTCACTTGGGCACAGAGAACGTAGTCCAATGCTCGTAGGCACAGAATAGGAGCACAGGGAGGGCACTACTTGCTCTAACTGCTCAAAGGAAGTAAATCAAATGTGCACGACCCAGCTCTCCTGGTACACGGATGTAGGGGAGGAAGGCATAATCCAGCTGTCACCCTGAGCAGAATACCCCCTTTGGGATTACTAGCACTGCCAGAAGTTCCTGCTGCCCTTGATTCTCTGAGCATGTTTGGAGCCAAAGCATGCCTGGCACCCCATGTGAGTGTACTGTGGAGAAGGGTTCCCTATACCCCATACATATCTCTAGTGCATGAAGGAGCCATTTCAGAGTGTAAATCCTTGTCTGGGGCTTTTAGTCATCAGAGCCCAACCACCAGTGTAAATTGCTAGTGCAAGTGGGTAAGCTATTATAAATCATAATTTATACTGGTGTATTTTATCCATCCTTGAAACAGGGGGAAGCTAAATTGGTGAGAAGTGCAGTTTAAAGAGACTTACTCTGACTACACTTGGGGTTTATAGGACTGGAGCCAGACCTACCTTGGCTAAGATTGGGACAAATCCCAACTCTAGAACTGGCATAAAGGAGAATTGTTGTAGCTTTAAAATCAATGTTGCAGTTGATAAACTGAACTAAGGTTTTACATATAAAATATTTAATGGCATAATCTAACCTTTAAAATGAGAAGCAAAATAACGGAGGGTGGACAAACTTTAGAGTTTGGATATGGTTCAGACAAGCACCCAAAACATTAGTTTTATCCAAAACTTATCTTGTCCATGAAAAGCCATATTTCAAGAGCTCAAATATATGTCTGCAAAGTACTATAGAAAGAAAATTTTATCATCAGGAAAAAGCACTTAATGACAACATTCACGTGTTAAGTAGTGAAGCATCAATGTATAAGCAAAACATTTTCTAGAAAACTGCTTCATAGAAGTACAATATTTGGATGGAATCCAACACAGAGAAAGAAAATTATATTAAGGAGAATGATAATACAAATACAATTAGGCTATCAAGCAATAAAACTCAATCTGTGATTGATATCTGAAACCTTCCCAGTTTACAATGAATAAGTAAAACAGAGATCAGAGGCCTTAGTCTTCTGAAGTCTTACTCTCCAAATTCATGGTACTGTTATTTTAAATGTATTATGACTATTTCTTTACAGAATATGATAGCATTATTTCTATTAATAATCCAGAATTTGGATAGGGACAACTATGTATCCCTGATTCATTCTACATTGAAGAATTGTTTCAGAAAAGTAATATTCTTGCTTTCTAACTGAGATTTCTGTACTAATATTCAGGAGGGAGAAAATGTTAGTTCCAAAGAACATTTTCCACATGGGTATCCTGTCCTCATTATGACAGAAAGCACTTCAATAATAGCTCCCTTTCCTACTCTACATTTTACCATTCCTAAATGACTCAGAAAAAAATGTCATAACAGATGAGACCATTGATGCATCTAGTCTGGCATCCTACTTCCAGTGGGAATATCTGATACCATTCTCCAGAGGCAGGAAAAATTCTTACAAATGATGCAGCAAGCCAACTGTGCTTCTACATCCCATCATATGATTTTCCTTACCTTGACTTTCAACTCCTTGCCCCTTAAACTTGTCCGCTCACTTCCCTCCTTTTCCCTACAGTCCAACCATTTTATTGCTTCTCAGTTTCATTTTTCAGTTACTGAATCCAGAAATCCAACCATCACTTCCCCAAATCTCAATTGCTCAGGTGAAAGTTTGTAAAAGGTGACAATATTTCTCTGTCTGATTCTCAGTTGGTTTGCACTGTTTAAACGTGTCAGTGGTGCCACTTTTGTCGTACTATTATTATTCATTACCAGGTTCCAGCTGGAAATTAGAACTCCCAATCTGTGATGCAGTGCCATATGGATAGTACCATAACATGTGACCAATCAGGACCTCTCAGGACCATGTATTATTTTCAGTATATTTCTCTATCCATTTCTCACCCTGATTTAATTCCTCTTAATATAAAAGTAAATGGAAAGTTCCCATTGACTTCCATGAATACACTTATTAGGCATCCCATGAAGAAGTGTACCAATTTTTAAGCAATCATATAGTGTCACCACTTTAATCTTCAGTGTGAAATCACCCAACACAGACAGAGAAAAAAATACAGGAAAAAAATACAGGAACTCAGTTTCCAGTTAGGAACAGACCACACATTTTTTTTGCTAAAGGGGCAAGTCATTCTTTCACTTTGCTTTGGAAGACAAGGATTTTGGACTTAATGCAGATACAGATTTGATTAACAATGCCATTGGCTAATAATGTCAATTTGTTATCCCAAAATCAATTTAAGTGGGAGTGGACAGTCAGCTCCTCACTCTCCTGAACTCATCTCTCACCCCTTTCCATCTGACTTCAAATACCACAGTCCTTGATGATCTTTTCCACACATTCCTAAGACATCACTGTTTGACTCCTCTTACTGTAGCCTAAACTTATCTCAGTAGAAATCAATTATGTAATGTATTTACAAATGGCCCTACTTTTCTTAGCAGTTTCACCTCTATTTGCTTCTTAAATTGCTTCTGTGTGTTGGGCAAGGTATTTTCATTAAGTTACAGATGATTATTCCTAAGCCTTTTCCCCATCAAGTATCCTGTAAATGCATAGTCCATCAGTACATATGAGAATGTTAAACTACTGAACTATACAGATTTATGGTAAATATTATTTGACACCATGTTGCCCAGCTCCTAAGAACCTTGCATTTTCACATAATTTAGATGACATGTAATTAAATATCTTAAAATTAAGTTGTACCATCCACTAACTTTAATAGAAGACAAATCTATTTTAATATGGTATCTTGGAATAATGGCAGATGTTGCTCTCATTTTTTGAGTACCTGGACTTTCAGTGAGCCCTGGGTTAGATTTACCGGTAAGCTTCAACTTCCGTAATGCAAAGAGATATTAACCCAGCTCAGCTGGTCACTCGTGGTAGATTTAGGGCTGCACTGCATCACTAAAATGATGCAGAGGACTCAGAATGCTTCATGGCCACAGTGTTTTATTTTTGTCCCTGCTCAACTTTTCAATAACAATAATAGACTTAAGAAGAAGTTGGGTGACATCCTTGCCCCAGTGAAGACAATGGCTAAGCTCCCATTGACTTCAATGGAGCCAGGATAACAACCCTTGTGTTTATAATGGAATAGGAATTGTTCATAATTTACAATGATCTTTCAGGGAACATTCAAAGCCATCTCACTGAACTCTTGCATTTCACATTTGCTGGGAACCTGGTAAACTTTAACGGCCAAATTGGAGTATTTAACACATGGCCCAAGTAGGAGGAAGCAGAGATGTTCTATCCTTGTGGAGCTCAGGGAGATGCAATCCCACCTTAAAGTGTCCTGTTCACATGGATATTGTACAAACTGCACTATATGAACAATCTAGTCTTTGGACTTGTGCAGTGGAGTGTTGAGCTATAGTTCCAAATCTACACTGGTCCTGCAGCTGCACATGGAGGGATAAGGTTCTGCTGTCCTCACAGGTGCAGAGAATGTGATTGTCAGAGGCCCTTGTGTAAGACCTGCAGGAGGTGAAGCTCTGGATGCACTCCCTCAGTTTATCCACATAAGGGCCTTTCATAATCTGGCTTTAATTGAGCCCCTCACCCCCTCCATCCCTTGAACTTCATGTAAGGGAGGCATTTTCCTGAAGTTTTTCCCTAAACAAAACACAATTATATACAGTAGGCACACTCTTACAGTTTGAAAGACTGCACTGGTTTTAATGGAATGATATTCCCCATTTAAAGATAGGGGATATTCCTGGGATGGGTAGAGTATTTCAGATTAGTGTAAATTTTTAAGTGCTCCAACTGTACATGCTTCTTTAACATACTTTTCCTTAAACTGTTTATCTGGCATGTCAGCAGGCAGCTGGTGGAACAAATAGGCGGTCCTGAGAAGCACATTCATTTTTAAAGCATTAATACACCCAATCCAAGAGACAGTAATGTGCTTCCATCCATTAAGCACTTCTTTAAATGTTTTGGATTGGAGGGTTATAATTTAAATGAAATGCATTCTCCAACCTGAAAAGTATAAACATTTAAATGATTTCTCTGTCAGGGAAAAAGGTTAACCTAGCAAGTAAGTAATCCCTATTGCATCTCAGAGCCTGATTTACAGTTTTCCTAATTTAGTTTAATTTAGACTTTTATAACCTAAAAAACTTTCTTATATCACATTCCTTCCAAAATACCAGGAGGATTGTATTTGGATGAGTTATAAATAACAGAGAAACCTCTGAATACAATGCAGTCTGAGAAATCAGTTCTGCTGGCTATGAACCTGACATTGGGATAGTCATTTTAATAATTATTGCAAAGGATTTCAGAATTACTCTAAACAGAAGTGGTGACTGGTGCCTTTTCACAAAACAAAGCACAATAAGTCACATTCTTCCATTCCAGTTCTGAGTTCTCTTGGTTGTGGTTGAATGGAGTAGAGAAGACAAAGTCTCAGTAGTGGAAGGTATTTCTAGTAGTAGTAGTGAAAAATCATAACTCATTTTTGGACCTACCAGTATAAGAATGAAAATATGTTCTTTCTTTGTGAGGAATGGAAATACAAATGGAAATGTATGGCTGAGAGGAGTGATGTTTCTGGAAGATACCACAAAAAATTTATCCCCCATCATAGTATGCAAAAAGAAATCAAAGTTCACCTTATAAAATGCATCAGAGTTCACTTTAAGGTGCATGTAAAGACTGCCCCGAATTGGAGCAAGCAATGTTTGATAATGGGATTTAAAAGCGGTATACTAGAAGCAAATATTTATATCCTGCTTCAAATGTTAGTCTTTCAATTAGAATATGGAACATAGTTGCTTCTACTAATACTTAAATTTCTGAAATGTTGTCCATGATTTCTTCATGTTCCTCCTGGAGACATTATATAGTTGTGATAAATTAGCTATAGTTTTTTTCAAAATGTATACTATAAATTCTATAAACACAGTATACGTACAGTGCATATTTTAGTTCAGTGGATGCAAAGTCAGTCTCTTTGTTCAATGCCTGGTATCTTCTTGCCCCTGTATGAATTTTGGCCCTCTAGCAATAGGAGTTTATGTTTTAACAAAAATATATGGCAGCTCTCTTGTTTGCAACAAAGAAAAAATGTTTGAAAAAATGCATTTATGGCTAGTTTTGAACAAATCTGAAGAGATTTTAAGACAGACATTTTGTATTATAACATTCCCAAGGGTCATATGTATGATCATCTTTACTAAAGCTTCTTTCAGTCCCAATTGAATAAATATGTATTTTATGTCACTAATCTTGAAACAACAGGAATAAAGTTTACTCAGGTCTTTTATACCTCAGAGAACAAAACAAATACTACAAATCTTTAGAGAGAAAGGATATACAAAAGGGCTTGAGGTGAATGTTTCAAAGCAAATACACTTTAAATGATGTGCAAATTATTTCAGCACTTGAACATGATTTATGAAAGGGGATTAGTCCACTGAAACAAGAACCCAGTTTAAACCGTTGGGTTTCAAAGTCAAATACAAGATGTGTTGCAGGAGAAATCAGGAAAAAAACAACCAGATAATAATCTATGGTGAAGATTTCTGATTGATTTTCTTTAACTTACATGAGCTACCACTGTCATTCATATTTAACTGCAGTGGCCAGTATAAAAGGCCCTTCTTTATGCTATAATTCTCCATAAAAATTATGGATGATAATTAAGTAATAATGAGATAATTAATACCTCACTGACTATCTGCTATTCACTAGTACGTACCACAAACAAGCACAAGAAGAATGAAAGAATTAAAGATAATCCAAACTCAGACAAAAAACTTCACAGTGAGTTGTGTGTCAGTGAATAGACCAATGAGTCACAGGTCACATCTATAATAAAATAATATATTATATTATAATATACCTACATACTCTTCAAATAATGGGTAACAGCTACACTTAAGTACTATGAAAATGATCACTTTAATGTAATTGTAAAGATTAATAAGTGAGCTAACTTTTCATGGTTCTATAATGACCCAGCAGTTCTAGTAGGTAAAGAAAAAATTAATGATCCTGTTCAAATATGATTAATATCTAACTTCTTCCTGACTTAAAATCTGGACTAGGTTCAATAAAAATGAATTAAGTGAACATGCAGCAATTCTCTGCCAAACTTTTACATGGAAGGTGGTTATGCCCAATTTAAAAATATGCTACTAAATCCAAATAATAAATTCTGGAAGGATTTTGAAAAGTAAATACAAATCTTTATGTAATAAATGCCCTGATGCAATAATAATAATAATAATTAAGTGACATATTAAAAGGGAGCAGAACATTCAACGTCAAGGAACATCTATTGTTTTTAGACAGCAACACAGTAAAACCATCTCCCTGAAATGGAGTAGAACCATGGTCAACCTACTGAGGTTGATGCATAGTGAGTGCAGACATGACATGACTTATGTTGAACCCAACAGTCCTCCAGTAGTTGTCTCACAATGCCCCATTCCCTGCAACAGTGGCTACTCTGGTCACTATTTTAAATTCCACTCCTTCTTATCGGCTGCGGAGCTTGCCAAGCCAATTTGTGGAAACCTTAACAGCAAAGTGCAGACCCTCAGGTCAGAGGGAAGTAATCAGTTATGTGTGACTGTTAAACTCAACTGCGCAGGGGGTCACAGAGACCAGAAACCACGCACAACTTTAACTTTCCCAGCAACACGTGTTTTTGAAATGCCTTTTTCTGGTTGCCCATCTTGTCGAGAGCACCTAACAGCTCTCCCTTGTTCTGTGCAACTGCCCAGCCACCCATGCTGGTTATAGACATGTCATGCTGGCACTAGGCATGCTCCTGCCTGGGACAGACAGGAGGTATTGGATATCCTGGGCCTATAGGGAGAACAGGCTATGCAAGCACAGTGCTGCCGAACCATAGAAACTTGGGCACGGGGAAACTGAGCAGATTGCATGGGGGTTGCAGGCAAAGGGGTATGACAGGGATCATCAGCAGTGAGGTGTGAAAGCAAAGAAACATTGCTAGGGATACTGCAAGGCTGAGGAGACCAACCATAGATTGGGGACTGCGCCACAGACTTGGTGCTTTTACAAGGCATTCTAAACCATGGCTGGTGGAGACCCCAAAAGCATGCCGCAGGCCACTCTGGATATGTTGGTGAAGCCTGATATGAATAGTAAAGAGGAGGCTGAGGAAAAGGATGAGGGGGAAGCTTGGCACGGGACTCCAGCCATGCCATGAGCCAGGACCTGTTTGAGACTCCACCACAGTCTAACCATTCCCACCAGCAGACCACAGACGAGATGATGAAGGGAAAGGGACATCAAGTTAGTGTGTGCATGCATTTTTCCTTAGAATGCTTATATGTAAAGATGGTGCAAGGCCCATTCCCAAACCAACAAAGCAAAGTAACCACTTTTTATTGTTTTATTCATATGAGAAGAAGTAGAAGTAGAACAAAGAGTCATTGGGTTGGGAGGTGGCAGGGAGGGCAGGGGGAGGGGAGGAGAGAACCATGTGGAATACTTTCTTTATAATCATAGAGATGCCCTTTTTATCCTTCTGAGATATTGTGACAAAACTTTCATGGCGATGTTCTGCAATAGTCTCCTGAAAGTGTCCAGGGATGACTGCTTTATTTCTTCTTCTGCAGTAGGAAACTTTCCCACACCCCTGATGAGTTTGGCTGGCCCCACTGCAGTAAATATGCTAGCAGTACATAGTCCCAGGTGGCTTTGGGACGCAAATAGCAGCTGTGCTTTCTATGCAATTGTGACCCTGAGGAGGAAAGTATCAGCTCATATCACCACCACCTGTGGAAAAGAGTTCCAATATTAGCGCCATTGCCCTGTACTCATAGTGATGGAATAAGGACTGAAATTTTATAGTTACATTCAACTGAAAATCCTTCCCTTCTGTCCCTAAAGAGCAATATTTACCATGGTTGGGGCTGGAGAGCTGTGCTTTGCTGAGGTTCTCTCAAGTTGCATGTCAATAAGTATTTCTTTTTATTAGTTTATTATTATTAATAAATAATAGATAATATATTATTAATTATATTAATATTTCTTATTTAAAGGAATAAGGGAAGGGAGTTTTGAAACTTATCTGTCCCTCTCCCTTGTGTCTGTAAATCAATGGTACATCTGTTTGTCTTTATCAGCAGTTTCAAAAGTGGCGGCCTTTGAAGGATGCCTCCTCTGTTCATGTAGAACTCATGACCCTAAGAAGGAGAAGAGCTAAAGAACTAAGAGGACTAGGGAGGACATGTTCAGCAAGATCCTGAAAGCCAGAGAACAAAGGGCCAATATGACCAACAGCATGGAGAAAGACAGAGAGGACAGGAGAAAGGCCCAGGAGTCCCTGCAGGACAAGGACCAGGAAATGCTCCAGGACATAGTGGGTCTTCTCAGGCAGCAAATCAAAATATTGCAGACCCTCGTTGACCTACAGGTCCCAAATCCCAGGCTCCACCCTTTGCAGTCATTGGAGAACTCAACAATCGCTGCCCCTTAACATATCACATTGTATCACAGGCTGCAACATTACCCCTACCACTCCCGCAAGGAGAACCAAAGCTTCACCTACACTGACTTGTGAGAACAATGGTGGGTGTAGGTACACCCACAGCAGACTACATTTGTGCACTCAACTAGGTAGAAATATTTACATCCTTTCTAGTTTTAAATGATCACCCATTAAGTAATGCTAAAAATGTGTATAACATTGCCTGTGAGTATTTTTGCATATTGATTTTCTGCAGTATTTTTTCCACTCAATAAATTTCTCATTTTGGAAAATGAAATTATCTTTATTAGTTCACGATAAATATTGCAGAATGCATAGTGGTAGTCTCATAGACTCATAGACTCATAGGTCAGAAGGGACCAATATGATCATCTAGTCTGACCTCCCGCACAAGGCAGGCCACAAAACCCTACCCATACACATTTAGTCAAAGCAAACAGTATTTGTAAATGTACACCGAACACACAGGTTCAGGAAAACACCCCGCCATGTTTATAAATGAATAGCAACAACAACAGGTCCTAGCAGCACCCAAAGCTGCAGGCCCAGACAACACTCCAGCATGGACACTACTATGACTGACTGTTAAAGGGCTCTTTCAAAGCCTCCCTCAACCACCTAGCTCCATATTGGGGCCTTATAATAGTCCTTATGTTTGGTTTCTTAAACTCAGCAGACAGCTGCTCCCACCTCTGCCCTCCACCCTGGTGGCAGATTTTCTCCTCTTGCCTCACAGATACTATGTAGAACACAACAGGCAGCTATAAAAATTGATATGTTTCTCACTGAGATCCAGTGTAGTGAGTAAACTCCACCACTGTCTCTTCAATCTGCCAAAGGCACATTCAGCAGTCTTTCTGCACTTGCTGAGCCAATAGATGAATCTTTTCTTGGAGCTGTCAAAATGGCCACTGTACAGTTTCATGAGCCAGGGGAACAATGCGTAGGCTACATCCTCCAGAATCACTATTGGCATTTCAATATTGCCAATAGCAAGGTGGGCTGAAACCAAAATATGGCTATGAATGCTGTCTATTGCCCCACCACAATTTAGGTACCCCATTGCTGCAAATCCATCCACTATGGACTTCACATTTTGCAGGTCACAGTCCTGCAAAGCAGTAGATGGTTAATGGCCCTGCATATTTGCATGACAATGGCTCCAACTATGGATTTTCCAACTCTAGAATGATTTCCCATGGACTGGGAGCAATCTGAGCGCAATCGCCACTCACTTCTCCACTGTCAATACTGCTCTGTTTCTGGTGTCCGTGCCTTGGAGGGCTTGGCACACAGATCCAAGAATGCGGCCTTTCGCACCCAAAAGTTCTGCAACCCCTGCTCATTGTCCCAAATCTGAATTATGATGCGATCCCACCAGACAGTACTTGTTTCTTGGGCTCAGAAGCAGCACTCCACAGCCTGCAGCTACCCTGTGAATGCCATCAACAACTTTCAATTGTTTTTTTCTGTGTTCCTTAGCAAACTGCCTTGAAGAACTTGTCATGTCCCCTGTTGTTGCGGTACTTCCTGCAGTTCTGCAAATACAGGAAAATTGCACGTTCTGTATTTGCAATGTTCGTGAGAATAGTGCAGAGCTTTGCGGGCTCCATGCTTCTGTCAGAGATGTCAGACACCAAAAAGGTCTGTGTGGGTTTGGTTTTTTTTAAAAAAGCAGCACACAACTTATGGGGTATGGTTGGTATACTGAATGGGGAATGTTGCTTGCTGGGAACCTGACCTCTAGCTCCCAGAGGTCCCTGGGAAAAACATTTCTATCCCACAACACATAGTGAACATTTTCAAAAGGCACTTGGCTGGATGGCAGTGCCTGACACATGGGGATACTGTGACAAAGTCAGACTGGACAGCTGAAAGAGGTTGTGGAAGGCAAACCTTTAAAACCCCCTTCTCTGGTGATAGAGGAGGAAAAGAGACAAGTTACTGCTGGCTTAGCAGCAACAGGGAAAAAGACTTCTGCAGGGGGAGGCTGCTCTCCTCCTTAATGGGGAAGCCTCCTAACTGACTGCCTGCTGAAGGGAAGGATTGGCATCTCTGGTAAGGCCGCATCCCAGCATCCCACCCTGAGAGAGGATAGGAAAAGCTATTCCCCTTTGTTTTGTGCTGTGAATTTGTTTCTCTTTGTTTAGTGGAGAAGTGCTCCTTCAGCCTCACCTAGGCCTATGTAGAAAATACTGAGAAATAAACCCCAAGTGGGAAAATAAACACTGTCTGGAGTGGGACTGATTTACTCCTCCCACCTCCCCACTGCCAGAGGGGAAACACTGAGCCTGGTGAGATAGAGGAGGTGCCTTGCCCCAGATACCTACTAGCGCACCATACTTTATATTGACACAAGCATTCCTGAGTATGCACAGCACCGATGCAAGCAGCCAAGTATTTATGTACCGCCAATGTTGCTTGCCTCGACCACAGCTGGTAGTGTAGTCATGCCTTTAGTGATGCATTAGTTTTCATTACATTTCCTTGGCTTTATTAATATAATACAAACTGACCTACAGGCAATCTCACATTATATTATAATATTAACAAAGACATCCCCATTTGGCTTTGAAGATGACACCTCGATGCAATAAATGGGGTGGGAAGGGGATAGAATTTGCACCTCATTGAGGGTAGTGGAGATGGGTTAGTCTGAATTCCAATCTTTGCAGTTGTAATTGGGCACACTCCTGCAATCTTCTGTCTCTTAAGTGGTCCTTAGCTGATGAGTGTCTCCATTAAAGGACCACATATGTGAGCAAATGTTGCTCAGCATGAGTAAGGGTTACAGAATTTGGCCTGCAATGATTTTGTAAAAACTCACAGAGACATATTCTTCCATACAGCCCACAACAACTTGGAGATGGGAAACAGGAGAAAGTCACAGATGTGACAAAATTCACCCAGTCCACAATCTGAGGGAGCATTCTGAAGTTCAGAACGCATTCTGCAAAATTCCACAAGCTCTAGGTTTTAATTTGAATAAAATAAGTGTCCGCTCATTTCTGTTGCTAATATACAACCAGCACAATGTAAATATATGTGCTTCTGTCCTGGTCACCTTAGTCTTGCAGAGAACAGTATACAGGTGAACAATAGGCCAGTCATTCAATCTTTACTCACATAAGTACCAGCATTCCTTTTGAAATCAATGTGTTTGAGAGAGATTTCTAGAATCCCTTTCATGTAAATCCTCTCTGAAGCAGCTCTTGTCAGGTGAAGCAGGGAGAAGGTGCAATAGGCTGTTAATGAGGGTTGAGGCTTCATTAAGCTCTGCTAAAATTCTTAGCTGATACCTACTGATGCTAATAAGTGATTTTAAAGTCACTTATATAGCCTTACTGTTATCTAACTAACTGTCATCAGAGATGATTATTGATGTATTAATTGCTGAAGGGTAGTTATATACCAAGTTTCAAAATTTAACTATTTTTAGCTATTTGTATGAAATAAATTAATGTATGCAATGGTGATATGTATCTAAATGGGAAATGTGTGAATTATTTATCCTTGCAAAATTTAAAACAAACAAAACAAGGACTGAAATAATTTACTTAAATTTTATCTTTTTGAAGAAACCAAGCAGTGAAAATTTCAGCCCCAAAGATGATTTTTTTCATAAAGTTCTTAGCATATAAAAACAGAATTATAACCTTTTTTTCTTTTCTGTATTAAAAGAAATGTTAGGAGAGAGAGTTTTATGGATCCTACACTAATCATTGAAATGCAGCCACTTCTTTAGTGGAATTTTGTAACAGTTCACAATGACAATATATTGTTGTTGAGGAGAGGAAGAGAAAAGGCCTACCATCCCCCAATGAAATACAGAGGGTTTGTGTAGGCAAAATATAAGAAGTTGAACTTGATTTTGGCCAGGACATAAAGAATAACACCCCTATTCTAATGAAGAATGCAATGGAATCTTAGATTGATGTTTATTGTGCATAACTTGTTGGGTTAACTTCTCTCCATCTCGTTCTTCTGCCTATTTCTTCCACCTTTTACCTCTTTTGATATCCAGACTATGAGTTCTCTAGGATGGGAATCACCTTATTTATGTTTATGCAGTGCCCAGCAAGAGAAATCTTCTTAACTTCCATTTTTACATCTCATTTGGAAGTTTGTATGCCCTTAGTAAGTGGGAGTGGCTTCCAAATATAACATTAAAATGTAGAGGAAAATGTAAAATATCCAGAGTGACTGCATGAATAAATTCTGCACTTTAAGGAAGGTACAAGATGCTTACCAGAAAAGGGACATTTTTAACGATAAGGGAAAATTAAAAGTAGAAACAATAAAAAAAATGTAATCCAATCCTATTAGGTCATCCATTTCTAACTTTTATACAGCACACAGCAAAGAAGGAGATCAACTGGGTTTATCTAATATCACAGTGGTTTTTTAAAATGTCTAAAATATTTCATCATTTTACCTTGGCAACCTAAAACTGAGGAACAGATTACTGTTCTCACTGCATAAGGAAAAAACTGACAACAATTAGTATTTATTCTTGTTGCTTTTGTAATAAAAATAGAATTCCATCACTTTCAAGGAAATGTAAAATATTAATAGGTATATGATGAACTGGGTAAATGTGACGCCATAAGGAAACGATGGAGAACAGGTTGGAAATATAGTGCTTTTTGGAATGTACTGAATTATCAAGCTTGTGACTGTGCATTTTGACAAGAGCAACCCTCAGATTGATACAGTAGCCAAAGGGCACTCTTCCTACTGAGAAGCCGTTTGTTTCCACTTGGAAAAGGGAAGGGGAAAAAAAATGAATTGCAGCCTACAATCAATAGAGAAGCTTCTAGCAACTCATGTCCTGTCTCATTCACAAGAGGTCACTAATGACTGGGGAAAAAAAGCATGAAATAAGCACCAAAATGCAAAAAACACCACTGCTATATGGAGAACAAAAATCACAGAGCAAAAGGTAGATTTTTATTGGCTCTGGACAAAAAGTTATGACAACACACAAAACAAAGTCTCTGCTTTCTAGAGAACTTGATGATTTATGGTAATAGTAACGAATTATAGATCAATCTATATGAGTACCTAAAGCATCAGCAGTTCAAATCCAATACAGGTTAGTGGGGAATTCAAATTATTACCATAAAATGGTTGTTCAGTGCCAGTGTAAAATGAATCTGCTGGTCATAGGCCATTTCCTAGTGAACAGGTGTCCACATTACAGAAAGCACCAATATAACTGAAACTAATTAGTACCACCATTGGAAATCTCCAGAAAAAGGCTAAAGTCTGAATGATTATGTCCAGATTATGAAATATTCCCACTGATTTAAAAAAAATCTGGCTGGATTTGTATCAGGGCCGTTGTCATGATGAGTGCTAGTGTTACCAGCCAAGTTTCTTGCACCAAAGTCACAGGCTCCCAAGGTGCAGGATTCTGCTTTAACGCAAAAAATACTCCAACCGGGCTGAGAGCTCCTATTACACAGGGCAAGAGGTTACCCTACTGCCTAAATACTAGTTGTATAAATTAATGATGTGTAGTGGCTAGTGCTGTAAAATGTAAGATACGGGAACCCTGCATCTCTGAAGGAAGGACTAAGGTCTTAGGTTGTAATGATAATGTTTATCAATACACCTTGCTTAGTTCATAGCTAAGGAAAATGTAGGAAACTATCAATTGAAGAAAAAAAGTAGATACGAGGTAATTGTATTTAATCCAGACCAGGTTAGTAGTGACTGAAAGTCTGTATGATTGAGTTGACAGATATTCTGCGGCCTCTGTAAACTGAGTTTGCTGGTTTTCCAATTGGAAATTGGAATCAGTGTCCAAGTCACAAAAAACATCATCACTAGTGGTGCTAATGGCCAACTTTTCCAGGAATCTCCGCAGAGACATCAAGGATTAAATGGAAGTAGAAATGGAACTCTCAATACCCATCATCTAGAGGTCTCCTCAGATCTGAATTGGGGCACATACTGGTGGGACAATTTGGGCTAAAGCCTGGGATAGCTGTTGTCCCCATTATACTTGTACTGTCTATCAGCAGAAACTTTCAATATCTAGTGCCAGACCTAGACATCTTTTTACAAGCATTACGTTTAAAGAGTAAAGAAGAAGAAAAATACAGATTAATATTAATGGTCTCTGAATAGTTATTAATGTTTTCCAGGTATTAGTGGCCCTTTAATTCACACCAGTTGCCTTTCTTCTCCACAAGAGTCTGCCTAAGCTTTCAGTTTCTATCAGGCTGAGAAATAAACATACTTTAAGAATCCTTTTTTTTTTTTTTTGCATTTGACTTTGCTGGCAGTAGTCAATAAAAATGGAAGTAACAGAAAAATGATAACTGTTTAAACTTTGTAATAACTCTATAAATGCACTTACAACAGCTATTGCACATCTCTTCTCTGTGCTCTGCAGTCAAACTGGACAATGAAACGACCACCTGTTAACTGCTAACAATGTGTCATTACCAGTTCTCATGCCTTTTTAAAGCAATTTTGGCTCTAGCTGCCAATAATTCTGGCGACGATACTTGTGTGAACATTAAGGGCACAGAAAGCCAAAGGCAGAAAACTGACAATACAGTTTGTGCTTAGACTGCTAATAAGTAAGTGAATAATATGATTTTTCTAATTCCACATAATTACTTAATCTCATGGGGGCAAAAAACCAAAAAAATCCCAATACATATATTTAAGCAATCCAATATACAGTATTTAAATACAAGCTTCAGTTCAGTGAGATTTCACACCAGATACTTTCAAATTTTTAAACAGTTCAAATAGCTGCCAACAAGGAGGAGGTCATTCACAACTCTCTAAGGTTGAAAAAGAAATCTAGACTAAGTTTATATCTTTGATGGTGATCATTTTCTTTCATTCTGTCTCCTAAATCATTGTTGCATGAAATAGAAGAAGAATTAGAATACCGTGAAAACAAAAAAATCAGCAAACGGTGAGGCATTTGCAAGGCACTTTGCCATTAACTTTAGTTGAAACAGGATCAGGCCCTTAGACTGTTTCATTACTTGTTGAGCCTTTTTTTAAACTGATAGCAAAAAATACAACGCAATACAAAACACAAAGATATATAAGAACATTTTGCACTATCAAGGCTGCTTTGCGTTCTATTAAAAAGAGAAAAAGAAATCTATTCAACTGGAGAAGCTAGAAAAACCAAATGTGGCTGTAGGTATCAAAATGAAGGATTTAATTGAATTTTCTTTTGTATACACATATATAATTCTCACTGTTGTTACCTATATTTTCACCCATTTACCAAGGAGAATAAATCATCCATCCATCCATCCATCCATCTGTGGTATTTCTAGGACTTGTACCGCCTTAGCATTTAAGATCCCAGTCCTGCAGAGAGCTGTGTACAGGCAGATTCCTGGGCCTGCAGAGAGCTTTACCACTCGTGTGACTCTCAAGGCACATGGGAACCTCACTGAGTTTATCTTAGAATCAGTATGTGCATTGCTTATTTTTAAAAAAGGAAACAATTCTAGATTCCAGGGTGTTATGGGATCAGGAAGCCATGAAAAAGCTCTGTGCCTTTAGTCATCACAAGATCTTCAACATCTCAATGCAATTTCAGAAAGAAAGATTATCTGGAGTAGAATAAATCATTAGGGGTTTCAGAGCATTTTCGCTTATAATCACCCTATGCAAATAAAGTAAAACTTCCGACTTTTGGAATTTAGCTTTTCATAAAATTATAGCAGTGTTCCTGGTTGTCTGAAGCAAAGGATTGGCCTTTTCCTGGACAAACATTTATGAGACAAAATAACTCTATCAACATTCATTATTTTCCTGAAACAGAAATAAAGTCATTGTACTAGAATGTCTTTGCTTCCCACTGAATTTATTTCAGTTAGAAGACAATGTCCCTCCACTCAGATACCTGGAAATAAAATTTGTCCTTTGCTTGCATGTAAGTTATTAACCAACCAGGGCAAAAATAGGCTCTAATATTAAGTTCCTAATGTCATTACATTTTGTATATAATGCAATTTATCTTATACAGTTATTTAGTTTAAAAAAATCTTACTTAAAGATTTTCTGTGTTCAGACTTCGGTTCTTTGGACTCAGTACTTAAGCTGTTCAGTAATTCACTGCTAGAGGATCTTCGAAGTTTGAACTCCAAATTTCTTGTTGTACAACTCTGTTCTTTTGGCTGGAAATAATGATATTTTAAAAACATATATATTATATGCAACAATTTAGTATGAAATTACAAGAACACTCATATAGAATCAGAAACTGATAGACACTTATACCAGATGATAATGAATATTTAAGTTAAGGAAAGTGTAATACAAAACCTGTTCACCATAAGACTGCTGTTTTATGACCCTTACAGTTGGTTTTAATTTCTCAAATAAATTTCAGATGCTAAATTGGAAAACAAAAAGCCTACATTTTTATGTTGCGGACTGAAATTATTTCCCCACTGCTGTGTGTCCCCAAAGGGTGTTTCATAATTATTGCATAGAGGAAGTTTCTTTTAAAAAGTCTGCCTTCCTATCTTGGAAAATTAAAATAAACATTGAGTTTCAAGTACCACTAATTTGGGATTGGATTCTGTTTGTGTGCATTTTGGAGGTACAGAGGAGAGGACTTAATGATCCCCTGTTGCCCTACTTCACCCTCATGGAAGGCAACCAGATTGGGACTGCTACTGGTGTCTTACAACAAGAGGGGCAGTGCTATTGTAGCTGATGATACTCGATACCCCAAAAGGGATGTGACCAGGAAAAATGGAGATGTAACTATCCTGGTGCCCACTAAGCTCCGACACATGGTTAAAGAGAAACACTTGTTGCACCTTTTCATAGTTATAGCAGTTGCTGAGCCTGTCTATAATCCCCTGTCCACACTGGCCTGATAATATGCGAATGCCACTGGCTTGAATAGATAACATGTGGCAGACACTCACCTGGTATAAACTGTCATAGCTCCACTGATGACAATTCACATCAGCTGAGCATCCGCCCTTATATGCCCAGCTGCTACTGATTTATTTCTTTATTACTCCCCTCCAAAGAGGCTCAGGCTCTTAAAGCCAGGATTTAGCCCTTAAAGGCATGTTAAAAAACATAGCAAGTGAATTTATGGGAGATTAACTAAATAACACAAGCTAGACGAGCTTCCACAGAAGCCCCACCCAAAACTCTCCAGCAGGATATCAAGTGACAGTGATTTTGACCAATGAAATACAGTGTACGAAGATATACATCCTCAGATCAAACTCTCCTCGGCTGATTATAGCTTGCAGGTATTACATTGCTTGTAGCTCTGTAAAGCAGCAGCAGTCATTACAAATTAACCCTTTCAGGTGTGTCACACAGACCACAGTTTCAGGTGCTTTCAACTCAGTTTCAGCAAAAATCTCCTGGAAAATTCAGCAGAGATAACTTTTCCTATTATATTTTACAGTAATCAAGAGAGGTCAATGTCCTATAAAAAGAAATCTGTTCTTGGATCAGTCATAGTTAGAAGAGAAGGGATTTGGAATTCATACTGAGTGTAGCAAAAAGAAAAAACTATGGATGAATTGGGTTGGGTAATTAAAAATGGTTTTCATAAAATATAGCCCTGCTTATTTCTAGAAGAAAAACCCCAGTCTTCCTGGGAGAATAACAGCAATCAGTTACAAAGGAATATTATTTGCTAGTGCTATTCTTGTGAATAAGTAATATGAAAATTCATAAAAGGCTCAAATGTATTAATAGTTCTATTGAAGATTATATACTGTAGACTGCATAAACAGAAAATGTAAAAATTCATTAGTTATTAAGCGCTTGTGTGCTTTTACAACCCACAGTAAACCAATGCCCTTGTTATTCCAGAGAAATAAATGCAGCATTCTGTTTTAAGATGGGAATCAAATGACTTTTTAGTCCAACAACCTTGTTTATCTGACTATTTTTTAGAAGATATACATACATATTTATATATCCTTCAAATAAAGAAATGTCTTGCTAGCTAGCTAGTTTTCTGCCTGTCTAAAACCTGTATAGATGCCTAAGCAAATGAAGTTTAAATTACTACATCTTAATTAATAAAGGTAACAGCCAAAACAAATACATACCAATCTGTCAATTGCATTTTTGATAGCGTGGAACCAATCCAATATGATGAAGTCAATATCTGACTGAAGGAGGAACTCATTTCCTGATATCGTTGTGATCTGGTTGGGGAAAGAAGGGGAGAAATGACAGGTAAGGAAACCGTACAAGACAGATCATTTTATTTTATTTTTGTTAATACATACTCTCTCACACACTGAAATGCTTTCTTTTTGTACCAGTAATTATCTCTTAGAGAACTGGGAGTTACCAAGCAGTTTTGAACCTTCTGAAAACAGTTAGTCTATGTCACAACAAATGACTTATTGTTTCAGTAATATAACTATTAAATATAAAGAGAACTAAAATAATGTTAATGTGACACAAGCTAAGAAAATCCAGGGAATTCAGAGTTAAAACAGACGGTTCAAATTTAAGTCAAGGCACTCTGGAAAAAATGCACTTGTGTGTGTTAGAATTAATTGTGAATTTCCTGTCATTTTAAGTTTCTAGCATTTTTTTAACATTTGATTTCTCTATGTTGAAGTTTATAAACATATTTACCTAAGACCCCAGGATGCCTCTTTCTGAAGTCTTCAGTCAAATTAACATTAGTATCATTTGTTTTTAAAAAATCATATAAACATCTATAGCAAAGTAATTAGGAGCCCATTTACCAAGAAAAATAGTTTATTTGAATACAAGTCAGTTTACATTTTTGACCCCCACAATGGGAATATTTATCAAAAGAATATTAATTCCCCTGACATGCAGTTACACTGTCTAATGTAACTGGCAATTGGTGTAAATATGCACACATTTTCTTTCTTTCAGTCTGAACTTTTTCTGTGTTATAGGAATTATTCATATTTGGAGAAAGAGAAACAGAGAATGCCCATGTCATCACATAGAGAGATTGTGCATGGAAATTTCAGAGTACAGGGGATGTGCAAGTGATCTATAAATTTGGCCATTCATTCAGATATGCCACATGCTTTATTACTGAGGAACAAATCCTGATGCTCTTACTTTACTCAGGTCTTTCACAAGCAAGAGTTTCACTTAGATTTTTGCCCAAGTAAGGAGTGAAGAAAAATGAAGTAAGGTAGGCAAAATTTAGCCTTGGATGTTCATTTAAATGAAAAACATGACATGATGTGGTGTTACTGCTTAGTTTCACCCACCTGGAGTTTATTTTAAGGCATAAAGGTTCAAAGGCCAAGTGTCATTAGTACCTGAGCTACTATGCTATTAATTTGATCACACCTTGAAGTGTTTAATTGCTAGTCAGGCCCTCATCTTGGAGTAATATCCATAAGCACTAGGGTGACCAGATAGAAAGTGTGAAAAATTGGGACAGAAGTTGGGTTTGGGAGAGGAGAATAGGCTCTTACATTAGACAAAGCCCTGAAAATCGAGACTGTCCTTATAAAACTGGGACATCTGGTCACCCTAACAAACACAGACCCTTAGGATCATATGAGTCCTTTTGATATCAGCACACATCATTTCCCACCTCTTCCTCCCTGCCGTGACACCAGAAAAGGTGGCAAAAGGCAATGCAGCCTAAGGCTTTATTTAGCTGTTTTGTGACCCTCTCCATTTTGAGGAAACTCCTCTAAGAGGTGGTTCCAGAATCAGCAGCAGCTAAGAAGACTCCTGACAGCACAGCTCCAATGAAATCATGCCCTCAGAGAGCAAGGGAAGGTGGGGCAAAGGGGTCAGGACCTACTGCCCGTTCCATCGGGAGCAAGGGGGATGTGACAGACCTTCAGAATGATCGGGGAAAACTCAGGGTCTCTTCCACAAAGGAGGCAATCAGCCCATAAGGATTAATTATGTTAATCCTTAACATAATCGCCATCAAGTAAATCTCAAATCCTTGATTCCCAAGGCCAGTGTTACCCTTCTTGGGAACTGAGAAGGTAAAATTCCCCTGTCTTTTTCAGCAACAGTACAAATTCAAAATCCAACTTAAGGTAACCAGCTAATGGAGCTGATATCTGATTCTTTTCCTTTACATTTACACTGAAAGTTTTTGGGTTATAAACGTATTACATAATGTCACAATTTATTAATGTACACATGCAGAAATGAATTAGACCAAACATAGAGCACAATCCAATCTAATACATCTTTTCCAGTATAAACAGATCATTATTAAAATTATAAAAAGGAATAACATTTTCAAAGTAAGAGCAACATACATAATTAGATTTACTGTATTTTGAAGGCTTACAAAGGACACAACATAGTTCAGTCTTCCGTTCAGTAAATTCAGGCTTTATTAAAATATAAGTATTACAGCATTGCATAAACATTGTACTGTATGATATGCAAAAGAGATACTTCATTGCTAACAAGACTAAAGCAAAATACATTTTTAAAGTTTCTTTGTTTGAATGTGTTATTGTAATAATCATATATAAACGGTGATTTATGAATAAATCAGTAAAATAGATCACAGAATTGTAGGAAGAGAATTCATTCAAAATATACTCTCTGTAAGATATAGTTCAAGTCCTTTTCTCTCTTTCTTCATACTAATCTTCAGAGTAACTAGACAATTTCAAGAAGACTGCTACTGCTCTCTACAGTTTAAATGCATCCACTTCTTAATTACAGTCAGTAATTGACTTTGTTCTGCTCCATTCCAGTCATTCACAGGAAAGCAGTTCCAAAGGCTTTGGCTGGGAAATCCCATTTAATGTGTAGGTTTCCTATCCCACTTTTATATATTACCTCCTTAGGATTTCTGATAAATGGTTCTGGGAAAGGATCACTAAACCATATTTGCACTTTGAACAATCGAATTTCTAGCACCCTTGGGAAAAGACATCAATGAAGAATGCTAGCTTTGGCTAAACCTTGTGATTGAACAATTTATGATCACTGTCCTAAATGCTGTATAACTAACAACAAGAGTAAATGGTTCAATATTAAGGGATGCTAACACACCATCTATGAATCAGGCATTTCTGAAATAAACATAGGGACTAGAGAAAAATAAACAGAAAAATCTGCAAAAATATGAAGCACTGTAGCTAAAGCTACCAGTCTCCATTTTGCCTGTTACTCCACTTATTTAAATGTCTCCTGAAATCCCTTCTCTCAGCACATCATGTTTTCAAGGCATGTATTCTGGCAACCTTAAAAAATGAGCTGATGTTAATAATAAATATCTAAAATGAGTAAATAACTTGTATAGCCCTCTGTTAATTGGGGAGGGAGTGTCATCCAGTGGCTAGACAAGATGACTTGGAATCAGGACTCCTGGGTTCTTTTTCTGGGTCTGTCACTGACTTGCTCTGTCATCTTGGGAAGTCACTGAAAGTACAAGATCCTCTTAGAATCACAGAAGATTGGGGCTGGAAGGGACCTCAGGAGGTCACCTAGTCCAACCCCCTGGGCAAAGCAGGACTGACCTCAATTAAATCACCCAGGCAGGGATTTGTCAAGCCAGGCCTTAAAAACCTCTAAGGACGGAGATTCCACCACCTCCCTAGATAACCCATTCCAGTGCTTCACCAACCTCCTAGTGAAAAAGTTTTTCCTAATATCCAACCTAGACCTCCCCCACTGCAACTTGAGACCATTGCTCCTTATTCTATCATCTGCCACCTCTGAGAACAGCTTAGCTCCATCCTCTTTGGAACCCCCCTTCAGGTAGTTGAAGGCTTTTATCAAATCCCCCCTCACTCTTCTCTTCTGTAGACTAAATATGCTGAGTTCCCTCAGCCTCTCCTCATAAGTCATGTGCTTCAGCCCCTAATCATTTTCATTACCCTCTGCTGGACTCTTTCCAATTTGTCCACATCCTTTCTGTAGTGGGGGCCCAAAACTGGACACAATACTCCAGATGTGGCCTCACCAGTACCGAATAGAGGGGAATAATCACTTCCTTCAATCTGCTGATAATGCTCCTACTAATGAAGTGCAGTATGCCAATAGTCTTCTTGGCAACAAGGGTATGCTCTTGACTCATATCCAGCTTCTTGTCCACTGTAACTCCCAGGTCCTCTTCTGCAGAACTGCTGCTTAGCCAGTTGGTCCCCAGTCTGTAGCAGTGCATGGGATTCTTCTATCCTAAGTGCAGGATGCAGGATGTCCTTCTTGAACCTCATCAGATTTCTTTGGGCCCAATCCTCCAATTTGTCTAGGTCACTCTGTATACTATCCCAACCCTCCAGCATATCTACCACTCCCCCCAATTTAGTGTCATCTGTGAACTTGCTGATGGTGCAATCCACCCCATGCTCCAGATTGTTGAAAAAAACTGGCCCCAGGACCAATCCCTCGGGCACTCCACTTGATACCGGCTGCCAATTAAACATCAAGCCATTTTGATAATCTGGCTGTCTTTCCATCTACTTTATAGTCCATTCATCCAACCAACCCATACTTCTTTAAGTTGCTGTCATGATGGGAGACAGTATCAAAACTTTGCTAAAGTAAAGGAATATCATGTCCACCGCTTTCCCTACATCCACAAGGCCAATCATATCATCATAGAAGGCAATCAGGTCAGTGAGGCATGACTTGCCTTGGTGAATCTATTCTGATTGTTCCTCATCACCTTCCTCTCCTCCAAGTGCTTCACAATGGATTCCTTGAGGACCTGTTCCATGATTTTTCCAGAGAGTGAGGTGAGGCTGACTGATCTGTAATTCCCCAGTTCCTCCTTATTTCCTTTTTTAAAGATGAGCACATATTTGCCTTTTTCCAATCGTCTGGGATTTTCCTCGATCGTCACAAGTTTTCAAAGATAATGGCCAATGGCTCTGCAGTCACATCATCCAACTCCCTCAGCACCCTCAGAGCCATTGCATCTGGCCCCATGGACTTGTGCATGTCCAGCTTTTCTAAACCTGTTCTTTCATCACTGAGGGTTGCTCGCCTTCTCCCCATACTACGCTGCTGCCCAGCTCAGTAGTCTGAGAGCTGACCTTGGCTGTGAAGACAAAGGCTAAAAACGCATTGAGTACTTCAGTTTTTTCCACATTATCTGTCACTAGGTTGCCTTCTCTATTCAGTAAGGGGCCTACACTTTCCCTGAGCTGCTTCTTGTTGCTAACATTCTGTAGAAATCCTTCTTGTTATCCTTCACGTCCCTTGCTAACTGCAATTCCAATTGTGCTTTGGCTTTCCTGATTTCACCCCTGCATGCTCAAGCAATATTTTTTATAGTCTATCCTAGTCATCTGTCTAAACTTCCGCTTCTTATAAGCTTCCTTTTCATGTTTAAGCTCACTGAAGATTTCTCTGTTAAGCCAAGCAGATTGCCTGCCATATTTGTTATTCTTTCTGCATAATGGGATGGTTTGTTCCTAAGCCCTCAATATGGTTTCTTTAAAATACAACCAGCTCTCCTGGACTCCTTTCCTCCTCATATTAGCATTACAGGGAATCCTGCCCATCAGTTTCCTGAGGGAGTCAAAGTCTGCTTTTTGAAGTCCAGGGTCCATATTCTGCTGCTCTCCTTTCTTCTTTTTGTCAGGATCCTGAACTTGACCATGTCGTGGTAACTGCTGTCCAGGTTGGTATCTACTTCTACTTCCCCTACCAATTCTTCCCTGTTTGTGAGCAGCAGATCAAGAGAGGCATGGCCCCTAGTTGGCTTCTCCAGCACTTGCACCAGGAAGTTGTTCCCAACACCATCTAAAAAATTCCTGCATTGTCTGTGCACTGCTGTATTGCTCTCCCAGCAGATATCAGGGTGATTGAAGTCCCCCCCTCTCATGTTATGTGGCGGGTTTGCACTTCACTACAGCATAGTTTGGCAATAAAGCCAGTTTAACTAATCAAGTGTGGATCAAGGTGGACTAGAGTTGACATACCCTTTATGACGCCAGTGCAGCAGGAAAAAGAGGGTATGGAACACTCCTATGTGTGAGTCGTGGGCTGCTTAAGGATTGCTATTAGGTATGGCCCTGTAAAGCCATGGGAGGAGGAATAAGCCTATTACATGCAGGGCTGCACAATCTATCCCAAATATTTTAAACAGAAAATTTGCTTAAATATCTCTAGAACAACACCTAACCATCTATCATTTTAATGATACTAACTAATGCATAGGAGCACCCTAGAATAAATGCGCTACCCACTCCTAATCATATCTTATCTTACTTATATTATCTTGCAGCTTGGGCCTTGTTATGAAGTGTTTACAAATGCACCACTGCAGGGCTACTCAGACCTTTTCAGAGATTGGATCAGAGCTGAAGAGAGTATCCTGTAGACCACCTTCCCTTCCATTGGTCATTGAGTACTATTCATGTGGAGGCTACACCAATTGCTTACATGGAAAATATTCTTAATGATCTTTTAGTGCAATTTTTAGGTGAAATCAAGGAGGAGGAGCCAGCATCATGTGATCAGCCAGCTTTCCGTTGGCCATTGGTGATCCATGAAACTCAGTTTGGGAACCCTTGCACTAGTTCAAGATAGCAGAAGGACATTTTACATGACTTGCAAGATATTCCTTGAAATACCTCTACACATTTTTATATGCAGATTGCTTTGCTTCCTATATTTGTTTTAGCCACATTTAACAGGGTAGAGGCAACTTTAAAGATGCTATTGATATACATTATCTATAAGAGCCTTGGAAGATAGGTTAAGATAGAAAGTCATATGAGAAAACAGAAATGCAGAACAAGCTGATAAGTGCACTTATATCGAATTGTGCATGTACATCTCTCACATATTTAAGGCCTGTTTTTAGCAATAACAGGCTAATTGCAGACAGTCTACAGCAAACCTTGAAACAGGGTACCTAGCAGTGAAGTGAAAAATCTACTGGGGGTGGATAGTGGGCAGAAGCGGAAGCAACAGATGGCACAACCTCTTCACTGAAACTTCAGAGGCTAAAAGGAACAGCCCAGAAATCAATATAATAGCTGGTGATATGATCCGGGCCCATGGGGACGGTGGCCATTCAATGAATCCTTGCTGCAGCTACCACTTTTCTCTGGAGCTCTCAGTAGAATATAAAGATGTCCTCCATCAAGGAAAGGTAATTTACTCTTATATAGCACTATCTATTCTGAGGATTTCAAAGTGCATTGCAAACATGAATGAATTAAGCATCACCGCACTGCTGAGAGACAAGTAATATTAACCCCAATTCACAGACTGTAAAACTGAGACACAGCAATGTTAAGTGACTTCCTCAAATTCATAGTCAAGAACACAACCTAAGTCCAGAACCCAGTCCTGTGGTTAAGTCAGAAGATCATCCTTCCAATCACAACATATGCAAGGTATAAGATCATTACCCTAGGTCATGTGGCTGGAAATATATTTAAGCACGTATATCTGAAAGCTTTTAATGAGGAAATAATAGCAAAGAATCATGAACTAGTATAACAGGATTTATGAGCTGAATTCTGAGTAGCTCATCTGTGCTTTATGGACATCTACATGGGAGTGGGGGGAAAGAATCCTTTCTCCAGCAAACAGAGCATAAGCCAAGACATGGAACCACCTTATAGCAATTACTTCAGCCTGAGGCTGCAACAGTCCCTCACTGTCCAGTGCACTATTAACATAGGAGGCATGACAAAAAGATGCACCCAGGGCAGAACTATAGGCTCTTTGCACTGTTCACTTCTTAAAATGCCTTGAATGCTGGGATGCAGACAGCCTAAGTGGAACTATGCCTGTTGACGTTCAGTGGTCTGAAACCCTGCATGGGCTCCAAGGAGCCTATAAATGCAATGTAACTGTCTTGTTCACTAGTGTCACCTGGGACTTCAACACCTGGCATTTCCCCCTTAGTGAACAGAAAGTATTTTAATTGTGGATTAGTGGACACTTTCATGTTTGGCATTTCAGTGATCTTTCTCTTGCAGCGATTCACACATGTCATTCCTTTGGGCATAAGGTTTACTTCCCTGTGAGATAGGTGGTGGGAGACCCTGTGTCTCTGGAACAGTTCTGATCCAATGCACATGATCTCCAACCCTCGCTCTCTAAAAATGTGTGTCTATCGTAGCCAGGCTTCCAAAGCTTCCCTTCAGCCATACCTAGCCATCCTGACCACCATCATGGAGAGGGAGCACAGAAAAGATAACAAAGCCCAAAACTGTTTATTTTACTCAGATATTCTGCAGGGCCAAGCATGGAATCTCTGAGCCCAACACAGGGCCACCCCATTCTCCATCTTCAACCCAGTCAGCAACCATGCTTGGGAAAGAAAGAGCAGAAATGGTGTCGTGGCAGTGGCTGACCTCCCACCTTTTCATGAGAGGGAGAGGCTATTCCTGTGTACAGAGTTTGGGGGAAGGGTATGATTTTTTTCCTTACGTAATTATACAGCAATTCACCGGCCCCTGACAACATCAGCACATGTCTTGGGCTGCAAATGCCTGAATTTCATGCAGAAAAAAAGGTTACAAAATTAGGTTTGTTCCTCTCCTCCCCCCCCTTTTCTTTATAATTAACATGATAATATAACATAATTTTGGTTCAGAATAAATACATAAAAAACAGATATTCATGGGTTTATCCACACCCTAAGTGAGTAGAAGAAGAATTGATTTAAAATAAAATTTGGAGACACTTTGCACTTTAGTGCTTTAATTAATTTGAATTGTGTTTCAATTAAACTAAACAGAAATAGAGATTTGTAAATGTTTTAAAACATGTCAAAAGTGTATTTTTCAGTGCTGGACATTGATCTAAATTATATTCTCTTTGATAATCCAGTCTCTTGCCATGTTTGTGTGGAATGAGTAAGCAGAAAAAGAAGAATATATAAAATACATATTTGTGTGGTTTTATAATGAGATAAATTTTCAACACATCTAAATGAACAAAAGCAAATAAACAAAAATATAGTATTCTACTGAATTTTATTCACCTTGCATCACATACCCATGCTATGATATCACCTATCAAGCGAACATTGTCAAGATTATGCTAATAGTTAAATTGCTTAGTGGATTTAAAGGTGTTTATAACCACCACGGAAATTACATTATCAGGCAGATTGTCTATCTCAAATTACAGTCTGACTTTACTAACCTCTAACAGTCCTTCTGACATGTCAGGCAAAGTTAATATAAAAAATGAGGGTGAAATATCAATTTGAAGAAAAAGGTCTTCTACCAGCTCTCCAAAAAAATGTTTCTTGTTAAAACATTTTGTGAGAAAGTATCTGCCTTGTGTTCCCAATGTTGCTAGATGTTAAGTAAATATATGCTGATTGCAAAAAAGTTGCTTTGGCAACTCTCTTATTAAAATGCATGTGTAACCTCCATCTGTCATGAAAGTTTTGAAAAGTTTGTTTACTTTGGATAGCCGCCTTATCTAGGGTTACCCCAGCAAACAATGATGGCAGTCTTCAGAAGTTGTGTGAGGAACAAGCCACTGGGGATCCATTTTTGTTTTAATTGGCACACACAAACACTTTTCTGGTCTGTCAAAAAGATCAAGCTAATATGCATGGAGGGTGTTATATTCTCAGCTTTTGGGAGTAGTAAAGCTCCCTTTATTTAAGTAATTTACATGATAGACTGCAAAAACTTTGCAACTCAGAAAAATGTTTTATACTTTCTTTGGGAATATTTGTTTTGAGCAACCACAAACGTTCTACATATCTAATACTGTTGAACCTTACATTATAATTACTCTGATTCTTTTGACTCTTCAAAAAATTGTTACTAAATCCAAACATTGCTAAATAAAATAGGCAACAAATAGCTTCTCATTTTTACAACTCCCCAGTGTTAACAATTATGAGCCCATTTTATTCCAGACATTTATAGGACATATTTTCAGTGTGTTTGGGTATGATTGATTTGCATGTATATTTGCTAGAAACCTCGGTGGTGTCATCACATCAAAACAACTTGCTCCTGTAGTAATTTCTTATTTAAAGGAAAGAAAACAAATGTTTGGGATACAAAAAACAGCGGATTTCAAGTGGATACAAAATTCTACTGGTTTGAGATCAAACTTACAAGGACAAGAGTTTCTTAACTGAAATTGAGCTGTCTCTTTGATACCTTAACAATTTTGCCCTACTACTTCTCAGAACAGACACTTGTTCAACATAATAAAATCCTCTGTACTCAAAGTTTGGATTGTTCAAAAGAAAAGATGTGTCACTAGGTCTAATTCTTTCCTCTCTCATTTACCCTTCTTAAACAATTAACCGGTAAATTGTACCAGTTATTCCTGAATTACACTCATTTTAGTGAGGAGGGACTCATGTCCTCTGTCTGCATTACAGGGCAAATTCTTTCCCTTCTTCTCGGCCTATGAAGCATCCCTGATGCAGTAGAATGGATCTGATTCCAATCCTAGAGAAGATGGATGGTATTTGTGGAACTCCAGTGCAGGAAATAGACCTTCTGAGAAGCAGAAGCACAGTCATAAGGGCACGGAAGAAACGGGCTGAAGTTCCATGAACATTTCAGCTATTGTCCCCTGGGTGAATCACAAGAATAGCCAGAAAGCTCTCATAGCCTGCCTCAGGGCACTAACATGCAAAGAACTGTAGGTATAAAGGATTCCTCCCCTTTAGTTCATGCAAACCCCTTAATGCCAAGCATGGCTACTCAGATTAGGAGCTCAGATCAGGATTTGTGCCCATATTAGAATGCTAAACAGAAAACCATGATCCTGCCAGATTTAGTCAAAAAAGCTAACTTCTAACTGTATTTAAAATTTAAGCACATCAAGTTGAATAAAGTTAACTTTTAACCATAATTATTTAACTTATAATTACTTCTGGTCATCTTTTTTACAATTCACAAACAGCAGTTTTCCCCTATAGTATTCAATTAAAAACATTATTGCCCTTCAGGTTGAAGAAGTGACTGATGGGGGATTATAAATAATGCCCTAAATTACAGGCGGAGAGCACTATTATCCAATCAATGCCAAATTTTACACCAATAGGGCACAAATGATTAACTCCAGAAATTGTGTTCAGTCAGTGTCTGGCCTGCCTGTAGTTTTTGTCATCAAAATATATTGCCCCACTTGGACGTCGGTATTGCCAAACTATTTTTAATGACATGATCATGTTCTGGCCATTGAAATTGTGTTTTGCCACTGACAAGTATATGTTTTTTGCTCTCTTTTCCTTTCCCATTAGGGAAGAGGGAAATGTACAATGCACACAGAAACAGACCACCATAGAAGGTTAGAGTTGGAAGGGGCCTTAGTAGGCCATCTAGTCTAACCCCCTGCTCAAAGCAGGACTGACTTTAGCTAAATCATCCCAGCCAGGGCTTTGTCAAGCCACAGTTTAAAAACTACTAAAGATAGAGATTCCACCAACTCCCTAGGTAACCCATTCCAGTGCTTCACCACCCTCCTAGTGAAATTTTTTTCCCCAATATCCAAGACATTGAACGTTCTCTCATGCAAACAGTAGCCTACCCCTCCCACCACCACTAAGCAGCAGTGGTGCATTCCCAAAAAGAGCTGTTTGTTGCATATTAGGTTTGAACACCTTTGGCTGAGCCTGAGTACTAGCCAGGCCAGACTCTTGGCCACCCGCTCAATTTCCTGGCCCCCTCAGCTTAGCTCTAACCATTGAACTGGACTACTAGTGCCTGTGCCTCACAATGCAACTGATGAAACACTTCTGGCTTCCCCAGCTAGAATATCGTGGGAGTGGGGCCCATTAGACTTCTGCCAGCCATTCAGGTGAGGGAACTGGGGATGGCAGGCATCAAGGCATAATGGTTTCAAATCAGGAAGCGTTGGGAAGGTAAGAAGGGGGAGCGGGAGACAAAGGCAAGGGAAGTAGGAAGAAAGATAGAGAGAGACACAACAAATGACTGAAGGAGAGGCAAGAGAGACAACAATCAAGACATAATTTAACAATCCTGTCTGATTATATGTGGAAATAGGGACAAAGAAAACTGTGCATATTGTTCAAAGATTTAAGACTGAGGGTAATATACCACAACCTTCCAAAAGCTACTTTTTCTCTTGGGGCAATATTTTTCTGCTATTGCCTTCACAATCTGTATATATATATTACCCATCCACACACTTATTGGCAGTGGTTTCTTTGAGAAACCCCATCTTTCTTAGCTTTACCAGTGGGACAAGACATAGTGATTAATATTCCTGCTGTCCCATTTTATATGCACTTTATCACACATTATGATATATGCGAATGAAACTCAACATGATAAGTCACTGTACCAAACAACATCAAAAGATGATGTGTGTGCTATGTTTTCAGTATAATCGGTCTAAAGGATGTACATGTTTGTTTGTGTTTAAATACTGCATGCATGTAGATTTTGTTTCGTTGACACTGTAGATTTATGTAGCAGTAGCACAGAATTTTTACAGCTACATTACTTGAAGGCAAAGGCAGGTACTGCTGTGGGCATTTCATTCACTTACATGTTGCCTATCAATAAATGCTGAGACTACACAACAGGAAAAAAGAGACATTGCTAAAAGTACCTTTATACTAATAGTAATGTATTTGGCCATGATTATAAGTGTTTATAAAACATTCAAGAATCGTTCCTTGTCTACTTATACTAATGAGAACACCTGTTAACTTTAGAGCAGCACAGACTTATTTGCATTGAATTCAGGTTTTTGCACAGTATACATTGCTTTGGAAACAATTAGATGTTTGCAGAGAAATATAGTTAAAGGAAGAACAGCAGCTTGAATGCCCTCCAGCCCAAGTCAACGCTAATCCAGGTTTGAGTGAAAAACAGAAATCTGCTGAATTACAATAGTGACACTAATTCAGTTAGCAGTGAGCTAAGGTGTTCCTGAAAAGTACTGATAGCAGATGTGTACTTCTTACTTGTGGGGACTACTACCCACTGCTGAGAGAGGCATCTTATAAGGATGAAATAGTGTCAATGAATATATGATATTTTTCTCATTCTTATTTTTGCAGTCTCCTTTTCATTAAAGGTTTTTTCTTCTTTTTCTCTTCTCAGATTCCTTCCACATAATAGAAATGCAGCATGTATAGTCAGTCCTCCAAAATATTTGTTCACACTACTTTACTAATGTCTAATTAGCCAATGTAATAGAAAGATGCAAGATCCTTCCTAAAGCTAGAGATTCAATCACCATTCTTTGCTATGGAACATTTCATATCTGGTCGAGGGCAAGGAAGGCAGAAGGTTTCTTGTCTTCAAACCACGTCTGCTGAATGATAATGTAACATCCTGACATTACAGAACCAGGCTAGCTGGCCTTTGGGACTCTATTTAACATTGATACAAAACATCAGCGCTGGTCAATGATAGGAACATATATTGCACCAGCTGTGTTAAATTCCTAATCTTAGCAGGCAGGAGTGTATGAGGGTTATCATCTTTACTTTTCTTGCATAGAGCAATTGTGCAAAACACACACAACATCTGTACTTTCATCTTCATCTTCCATCCTCATCAGCACATAAATACTAGGAAAAGTTACAGCTGACTATAAATTGTTTGAAATAAGGCTGTTCATTTGTTTAGGAAAACAACTTTTTCCTGTAAAGTATTTTATTTACGGTAACTGAAAAATACATTCATCAAAATATTTTTACTTAGCGATTTAACATTTTTTAATTTAAAATGATGTTGATATTTACTAAGAATGTAATTATATTGTTGGGATCTACATGAACTGTGTAGGTTAAAGATTAGCTATTTTGTTAGACAATACTTACACAAGCATATATGTACAGCAACTAGTAGGTATGCAATGGCATAGATATCCATGCTATACTTCATAAAGAACAAAGACACTCTAAACAAGGGGATGCAATCCTGGAATAATTATTCAATCATGAGGATCTGGAATCAATTTTACTTTATAAGAATTTCAGGATCAATGAATAATCTGGAGCATGGGTTCCTTTCAAAGAGCACCAGCTGCCATTCAGTGTCTAAATTTCCTAGTCTAGGGATCCACAGCATGGACTTTTGCATCCTGAAATCCCATGACTGGTGATGTTGGAAGATTGGAAACAAGATTCCAAGATTCAAGATTGGAAACAATTAGAAGATTGTAGGATTCTACATTTTCTAGACTTTGGAACTGCACTGATAGCTCTGAACAAGCATCGGCCCATACATATACATGGCTTTCTAAGTAGTAGTGTAGCGATTTCATAAATTAGTGGTACACAGTGTCAGACAATCCAAATTCCTGTCATTTGAAAATAGGTGTTTCAGGATAGCTCTTTTAGGGAAAGACAGAAAACAACATGTAACTCATTATAAATGCACTGGTGCTGAAATTCACCCTGCACAAAACTTTAGCAATCTTAATGGGGGCTATGAGAAATTAATTTTATTGCCTCCTACAAGCCATAACCACCCTGGAACCTGCAATTCCATTTTCCCCACCAACATCTTTCACTGCCCTGCAAAGTATAGCATGGTTTGGGGCTACTGGATCTAATAAATGTAGATTCAGTGGTCCAGACTGTGACTCTACCCTCCCTCTCCATCAGCCTATTCAGAGCCAGAATGGAGACACCATCTATAGAGATCCCTTTCATGAAAGCATAATCTGTAATTGTCAGTGAAGCGCCACCTTGATGTTTTGTGGGAGGCATCCATGCCTCCAGTGAAGTGCAGCTTCCAAAACTCCTGACATACCACGGGGCCATCAGGAGCCAAGATTTATTGTGTGAGTTAACCTCACCTCAGGTTGGTTAAAGGGCATATTAAGAAATCACCCTCACAACCTACTTAAGAAATAGCATGATGTTATTTGTTTTATGTGCAATAATAGAGATGTAGAACAGACCAATCTGTCACAAAAGGTTATTTAAAAAAGTAACGTACAGCTTCCGAAAGTATTAACTAACCAGAACTTGTAATACTTTTCTGCCCACCCCCAAATACCAGGAAGAATATAGAATACTGTTATGGACAAGTGGAAACACTGATTAAAGTTGAAAGTGTGAGAATGGAGGATTTTAATGAATCAGGCAGACTACTCTCTTCAACTGTAGCCAGTCCAGTTAATGAAAGAACACATGGGAAACCACCATTACACAAGACATGAGGATTGTCTTTTAGTGACTCTTCTCAAGGTGGTGAGAATGGACACAGTTATGAATTATTATCATCATTTGTATTGTGATACAGCACTATCAGGACTGAGGTCCCATTATGTTAGGCACGGCACACACACACACACACACAATGAAGAAAGGGCTGCTGTCTCAAAAGAATTCACTGTCTGAGTACAAGAGAAAAGATAATAGGTTTTCCCTAAATTTTCCCTAAATGCCCAACCAAAATTAAACCCAAGCTACTTCAGTGGGTTGAGATTTATCAACTCACTGTCAACGACACTGTTTACAGGGTCAAGTGAGAAATTATAATAATTTTTGGTTTCAGATGGAGCTAAACATTAGAATGCAGGAATGTGAAAAGCTACTACTTATGGACCAATTTGTGAACCCCTTACTCAGATTAGTGAACAAGTACTCAGTGCCACTGAAGTCAATGACACGAAATAGATGAGTAACTGTTCATCAGGGTGAATAAATGATTCACAAAAAGACCCTATACAATCATATCTAAATATCAGATTAAAATTGTGTGTGTCTAAATTGGCTTATCAGTTCTAGTGTCTAAATTGGCTTATTAGTTCTAGTATCTAAGTATTTCATAAAAATATGAAAATTAAAAGGACATAATAAGAAAAAGATAGCTCCAAAATGCTGCATGGCGAAGGCTCTATTTAGATAGCTAACCTTAGCATGTACTAGGGTATTCCAAATGCCAAACATAACACTTTCCAGAATGAAAGGAATTATTAAAAAAACAATAGCATCTGAAATTTCTAAACACTATAGTTTCCTTACAAAACACTGTGAGTCAAATTTCAGACTACCATACCATACACAGTAACTGGACAATCTGCAGGAATGTGCCACAATATGATATAGCATGCAGAAAATTTGAAAAACTCTGGTTCCCAGAAATGAAATCACATCTTCTAGTTATAAACACAGAGAATGACTGCAAAATATTTGGCCATCAAGACCTTGACGATTGAAGTTGGATAATCAATAACTTTTCTGGTTGAATTACCCACTGATAACAAGTAATTTCCTGATATTTGTGAGTGGAATTAGGAAGAGGTTGCTTGGAATTTGGTGGGCCCTCCCTCTTTTCTAAATACGATCGGCCTTAAAGTTTAATATTCTTTGTACATTTCTAAAGGAAGACTTGGGATGAGGCAGTGCTTCCAAATGCAGTTTTGGGGTGGCATTTCCTGCAATCACTTAAGAGACAAAACATGAGAACCTTAAAATGAAAAAATGCTAAATTATCAGCTACAGAAAAGGCAAGTTATTTGTTTTTTTAGTTCTTTCTACCATGATAATGAAAACACATTTAATCAGATTTTATAGCTCCATGATGGTCACTATGTCTCCTGTCATTCGCAAATATACAATGGAAGAACAAATAAAAGCATATGAAAAGTGTTATGGTTTCTTCTTCCAGTGATGTCATCAATGCATATTTATTCAAGTACAGTTTAGGTCGATGGAGACCCAAGCTTATCTCACAATACAAACTACAAAAAAAGAATGTCTATTACCAGAGCACCATTTTATGAACTCCTGACCCTCACATCCCCTTTTATTCTGATCCTGCTATTACAGATATCATATACTAGTGAGTGACACTTGACAACTAGAAAGCAACATCAGGTCGGAAAGATATATTTTAAACCTTGAAAACTGCCAAACAAAACAAAAAAAACTCTTAAGAAAACTGGAATTTTTTATCTTACTTGCCTAAAGTTTTGAGTTACACCACTTTACAATCCCACCCAAGCCCTAATCCTAAATTTCTGTCTCCTTGCCATTAAAGTAATTAAGAATGTAAATGGATTCTTGAGGCTGACAAGTTAAATTGAGAAGTTACTTTCTATTGATGTGGAATACTTGCCTATTGGCCAAGAGCTGGAATAGTTGATTCTCTCTCTTTAATCATGCTGATGATTGGAGATGTGCTCATGACTGCAGATGTGTGAATGATTTTGCACTCAACAATACCAATGAAATTAACATTTTGATTGGCTTCACAAAAATTGTAAAAATTGTTTGTTTGCTTTGCAAAATCATGACCCATTATTGCTAATAAACCTAAACCTTGAATTAAAGGAAACACTTTCAAAGTAGAATCTGACAATACATCATCTTATTTGTTCTTCTTTCATCTTCCTGGTTTTGGCCCTGATTCAACAAGGCACTTAAGCACATTCATAACTTTCAGCCCATGAGCAGTCCCATTGACTTCAGTCGCAAGATTTAAGATTAGCAAATGAAACATTTAAAATTATGAGGCAGGAGCAGCAGTTACAGCAAAGCTGGCCTTGTTCAAACAGAAGGGTACCACAGATATTGTAGAGAACAAAGCATGTTTCAGTGACAGATCATAGGTCCACTATATAAAATTAAAGAAATAAAAACTGAAAGCAGTTGAGGTCACTTCTACCCACTCCTGCATAGATGATTGTTTTGAGTAAAGAAGTAGCCAAATATAACAAACTAGAGACAGGATGAGGCAAGATGATTTTGGTCTGGGTTTTATTCAACCATACAGCCTTCGGAAAGCAAGTGACAAAAGTCTCTGCTGAACCTCCTGAGTCTATGGGGTGGGGTTAGCTCACTAGAGAAACAGATGAGCTATCACGTGTCTTCACTTATATGAGAAAACTGAAACAACCTAATGCTCCGTCCACTTGCAGAACACTGAAATGGAAAATGAATGCAGGTTTCCTCTTAACTTTGGACGGTACGAGCCAGTGTCAAAACACAAACCACCAGATCTGTCGGAAAACTGGAGGGAAAGATAGCAAATAGTTTGCAGTGAAAATTTGGTTTTAAAAAGCATTCAACTCTACAAGCCACCTACTCATATCTGAGAGAAGAGGAGGTGGTTCTTCTTTACATCTGGCCTTAGAAGAGGGGAGACTAGTTCAGTGGTCCAGTGAAAATATATACCCCCAGGACATAGCATGGCAGTTCCTAGAAAGGATGAAATAATTGAGTGACATTTGATTGGGATCAAAACAAAAATGATCTTTGCTGCTGTTTCTGAATGGCTGTGACTGGAGCCCATTTTGAAATTAACAACTGTATCACTTCATCTACCACTGAAATGCAGTTACATCGGGGCAGGAACAAAATATATAACAAATACCTTGTCTAACTCAAACTACAAGGGACTTTTAGGTATGCAAATAGTAATTACCAAAGTCACTATTTAGATAAGATGCCAGGGTTGACAAGATGCCATGGGATCTTTTAAGTATTACTAGGGAACAAGAACTCAATTTTACATCTCAGCCAAAAGACAGCAGATTCCAGAGTTTACATTGCTTTTGTTTGATCATGGTGTGATTCACATCTGTAATTCTTACTTGTGCCCTCTTGCAATGTGTTATATAACAATTTAAAAACAAGGAAATAAATCTAGATAAATTAACAATAGTGGCAACATAACTCAATAAATAAATTGAATATAAGTAAGTTAATTAGGGGACTATCTAATTTCCTGTGTGTTTTATTTTCTATTACAAACCAGTATAGTAACAGTAGATTATTACACCACAATTCCAGGTTCACAGGTGGAAGTGTGTGTTAGGGAGCCATTCAACCTTGCGAATTTTCCCAATGTATCAGAATTACAGAAACACCTGTGCTAAATAACTTTGTGCTGAGTCACTGTGAAAAGCTGCAGTGTTAAATGGCAATCAGCATGTTTTAGTAGAGCAGACCACCACTCACATTCTGAGCTGCAGTATAGAACATATATGGATACAAATTCTAATCTTTTTGCATTAAATTCTCTTTACACTGCTGTAAGCAACTGGATTTCTTTATTCAGATAAATTTCTTTGTTTCCACATTTATAGTACAAGAATCTCAAAGTTAGGGCTGAAAACAATTTTTTTGTATAAAACCCTTTCACATGTTCCTAAATATTGGAAATTTTCAATTTCTGAGCTGAACTCATTCATTGCTTAATCACTGCATGAAGGTGATTTTTTGTTATGTTTCTGAAAGAAAATCCCTTCAGCCTAGTTGAATTTGCCAAGAATGGGAAAATGTACTTTTCCTATTTTTAAAATTTCTAGCCACATTTTACAAGACAACGGTATAAAAAAAATTACCTGTTGCTTGAAGCTGGAAACTTGCTGTAGACTTAGCCCTTACTAAGGACTAAAGTCTTTGTTTGACTTGAAAATAAAAACACCACTGGTTTTAATTTTACAAAGGTCTGAACCACACCTTAAGCGGGGAGGAGGGAATGGGCATTGTTTGGCTTGCCTGGGGTAGGGGTATACCTCATTAAGGCAGAGTCATGGAGGCACGGATGCTGCTGCGGATCCAGAGTGGCTCAGTGTGAGGATGCTGACTAACCCTCCTGCCCAGGTAACTGGAAGATGGAGGAGAGTACATAGGTACAAGATGGGTGGGGGGAAGCCCTCTTTCACCTGTACCAGTTGGAGCAGCATACACCCTCTCTCCCTTGAAAGAACCAAAATATCAGGTTTGGTCAGGAACCATCGTTGGCACTGCACTAGCTATCCCTTTCTTAGGGGGGCTGGGAAGGATTTTTTTCCCTCACTTCCAGATTGGCCAAGGCAGAGTGGGGATTTTTCCATCTTCCTCACAAGAGCTTTGGGGAAGAAGGGGAGGGCTTAGTTGGGATGAGCATGGAACAGGATTTAGCCTATGAAGTCACCACTCATACTGTAAATGTGGGGCAGATGTCCAGTGCAGGTACTCCACAAAAAACGGATACAATGATCTGATGAATGGTTTGATAAAGGTTTTAAAGGAGATGTTTGTTAAATGAGTGGAAAGGAGAGGGGAGAAGGGAGGGTTTCCTCTGACTAGTATGGCAGGGAGACAACTTCCCTCCTTTATAGCTAATCTTAACCCTTATTGGAGGAGGCGATGGTAAGGTCCCAGCAGAAGGCTGGCTGAGGACAAATGGGGGGCTGATGGAACCCCCCCCAGATAGATATTGAAATGATCATGGAGTTACCTGCACTGTACACATTTATATTTCTGGTACTGCCAGACAGTTAATAATAAAGCTGTGGCCTAATTGAACCACATCTAGTGTCTCCTGTCCTTCTTCCAGTATAGTTGGATAAGGAATAATCATTTGAAAATTGCATCCTATCCAAGAAAAAATGTTCTTATGTCTACAGTGACACACTACAACACATGCACTGTGCATGTGTGCACAGCAAGTGAAAGATCTTAAGTGTGTCGATAATTAGATGGTTCACACTTGTTGATTCACATAAATTAAAGAGTCTGTTGGTAAATACCAAAAAAAAATCTTAGCTACTGTAAGCAAGTGGGGAAGGCTGTAAACAAGGGTAAGAGTTGCAACCATCCTGCATTTTCCATAGGCTGAATCAGGGAGGTCCTGGCTAGATCATAACTAGATGGGTGGGAAGTATTGGCATGGAAAATGTGGAGAAACATTGTTCTACACCTCATCCATGGGGGTGGGAGGTAAATAAAAGCAATTGCTTATGGTCTGCTTCCTTCATGTCACAGTTAAAAATGGTTTCAAAGTTTACATCATTGTCCCTAATATGTTTCAACATCACAACCCTACTGCACAATTCTGCATATTTGGCAAGCCATGTTTAGGAGATGGTCCAGATAAGTAGGAGAAGGGTACCTCTGACTAAGATTAAATTGCAGTGGCACAATTATGTTAGGAAGATTGTACAGTGCCTTCACGTACTATGCCTGGCTCCAGGTAAAGTTATGAAAAGTAATGGTGAGCCTCCAGAAGTGTAATTTGGTTAATGTGTGTATTCCTAACCTTTTTGGGATGAGAAAATTCCAGATGGAAATCTCAAAAGAAATTACTTTTTCAAAACATATCCAGTAATTCCTGGTTTTCACTAGGGTGGATTACTGTTAGCAAAGCCTTTTTGATAATATTTCAATTACATATTTACCACAACACTACAGTACAGTCTACTGTGGTAATGACTACAAAACACACCATCAACACTGCTGCAAACTGTAATGATTTGAATCATTCTGAAGAATACTGTGTACCAATTTTGATACCTATTTTAATTATGAGCCTGATGTGGAAATTTTTATTTATGCAAATAATCATTACTCACTTGAGTAGTTCCATTAATTTCAGACATCAAGCATTACATGTGTAAGGATAGCTTTTAAAACTGATATTTGGAAATAGGGGAAGTGTTTTCCCATGTCAAGAAGCTAAGGAATTTCAGGATCTTGTTAGTTAGGTTTTCTTTGTTGTCATGATTCTCATTTCTTAACTATAATACTACAGTTTTACATCTTTAGTTTATATAAGGCAAACTGATAATTTCAGTATTTTTCTTCTGACAAAGAAGCTTATTGAAAACGGTCCTGGATAACTCCTTTAGTCAGGTAATTTAAAAGGAAAAAAGATCGGCAGATACGTTATTTTCATCAAGATCCCAAGGCAGCCTTCAATTAAGAAGAACAATTGACTGATGTTTCTCTATTTGCTGCCAGGGAGCTCTATGCAGCATTGCTAGAGCTTTTCCTTCACTCTGCCCAACATGTGGGCTCAGTGTCAAGCTGTGAGTTTGTAAATCTTTTTCAGCACTTATCAGAGCTCAACATGAATTACGGTATTGCCAAATCTGCTTTATGCAGCTTTTTTTTACACTAAAAGAAAATGTACAATTTTATGGTCAAAAAAGAAATGTCTACATAATTTCACTTGGAAAATAGAGTCAGTTGTGATTGAGCCCAGGACAAAAATACCTCCCTTTAATACCATGTCTATAAAAGGACCTGAAGTCTGGAAACTTCAGAGCTGTCAACTCTTATATTGTGATAATAGTTTTCTCTCTTTACCTTTATTACTATGACAATGACTTGATTAACCTGATAAATGCTGCAAAACATTGTTACTTTCATAGCTGATTTTTTAAAGTTTATATTGACCTTCATGGAAATAACAAAATATCTTATTTTTTATTGTTGACTATTAGCAAGTCTCACAAACCAGCCCTTTTGTTGCGGGCCTAGTAAACTTATTTTGTGTGTGTGTGTGTGTGTGGTTTTTTTCAATATCATTATAATAATATTATATGGCAGGCAAAAATATAATGAAAATGATAATTTGCCAAAAAGATTTAAAAAACACTGAGGTGTTACCTATCAAAAGTTCTCCTTCTGTCTGTGATACAGCACAGATTGCAATCGTGACAGTAAATCTGGTGCTATTGTTAATGCCATGGCACTTTGGTTTTTGGCTTGCTTTAGTCCAATCTGTGACATGCTTGTGAATATCTTTCTTCTGTTCTGTCTGTATGGCATATGGATTTCTGGGATACAACGTCAGACCTATCCACATAACAAGTGTTCAGAGCACCTTATTATTTTAAAAAGCCAATTACTCAAAAAGACAAATGTGAAATGTTTCACATTTAATGATGAGCAAATCTGCAAAACAAATGCAATTTTGCTTCATCTAAAAAGTTTAGTTTAACTGTAAATATTGCAATGGAGTCTTTAGCAATACACACCACGGGTAGGGACCAGCTCATGTTATGCATGTTGTACATCATCACTGTCATTTAAATCTGCAGCATTTTAAATGCTGAGTTGTTTTAAATAAATAGAAAGAAATAGAATACAAAATACTGAAGTACAAGCCTCTGAACACACTGTAAAAATGTCACTGTGAACATTGAGCATTGGACACTTTTAAAAAAAATATTTTGAAAGTCTCACCCAAAAAAATGAAAACTACATATGTCTTCAGAGGTAAAGGTCAGTAATGAAACAATTAACAACAAAAATACCAATCCATTTTTTAGAAATATTTGTCAATATATAAAGAATGTTTTGTACTGCACATAAGTTCCCAATTAATCCTGGATTAGTGGCCGTATGTCATATTCCCAAACTGAAATGATGTCAGTCGAAAAACCTATATGCACGGATTCAAAGCAAGGTTTTACAAGGACTTCATGGGTGTAGAAATTGCTGCTTTTTGATACAGTACTAATAAAGGCCCTCATTCAACAAGGTACTTAAGGGGACACATAACTTTAAACATGTTAGTAGTACCACTGAAGTCAAAATGCAGTACAAAGGATTCTATATATCTATTTGCATGGTGTGTGTGTGTGTGTTTGTACTTGTGTGAATGTCTCTCTCACACACACGTACCATATTTAAAGGCATTCCACAGGCTCTAAAATTGTAGGTGCTCAGCATCTCTAATAATCAGGACCAGAAAAGGAATTAAAGTGACTACTGTTAGCATCTTGAGTTTAATTTTGTTCATCTTACTTACTCAAGAGTCCAGCGACAATAATTGGACTACTTGACTGAGTAAAGCAAATGGGTTCTTGTATTATATTATATAGTAAACCCATTTGCTTAACTCAGTTGAGTAGTCCCATTACACACACACACACACACACACAAATAAATGTTTAAAATTTATTTCTTTATCAATTTTATTGAAAAAAAATCCCTTTTGTTTAACTGTGAACATTTGTAACAAAATACTATATAACATGGGAAACTGAATGCAGCTGGCACTGGTAATTTTAGAAGAAACTAATCTTGATATTTATAACATCATGTAGCAAGCGGAACAGTTTTACCAGGCTTGGAATGTTGAAATATAAAAAAGTTCACCTATTAGCTCTTGTGCTTTCGTTCTGCATTAGTAAATCAGCAATCAGCCTCTGCAAAGCAGAGGCAGAAAGTTTACTATACTATATAGTTATTAAAGTTTTTCAATGGCTATCTGTGCATATATTATTTTTCATGTTAAATTTTTTGGGGTTAAGTGTGCACAGCTGGACAAATAGTTCCTAAACTAAAATTAGCAAGATAAAAAGAATGCCATAAAAAAATTGGTAAGAATCTCATTTTAAATTTTTTCCTTTGCTATAATTTTTCTTTTTAAGATGGTCAGGAGCTCTCCTGCACAATTTAAGGGTTGGTGTTTTTTTTATCTGAAGAACACAAATGATGATGAGCTAGTAACTGATTTGTGAAAACCAGGTATCGTACGCCTAATCCTGGCACAACTGTAAAAATAATTCCAATATTATTTGCTATTTTAAATGGTAAAAAGCAGAAACCCACAATTAAATCTAAAAGACAATGTAATGTCATTATTTCAGTTATGATACATAATTTCTAATATCTGGGGTTTTAAAGGCAGAATAAATAATCATGAAATAAAATGGGTCAAATCATAACATAAAATCAGCCATATAGCGTATACAACTCTATGTATATTACAGCAGGGATGAACTTTGGCTCAGTAATTTTAACATTCAGGTGATAGGAAGTTGTAGGAGTGTATGATTTAAAACTTGGAACATTAGGAAATGGAGAGACTTCAGTTTTAATTGGTTTTTGCAAACGTTTTCCTTGGTTTTCATCTTCGTGATTTCATTCCCCATTCTCCACTTACACACCCACACATACCAATTTTGACTTTGAGTTTCAGATCTGAATGAAATAAAAAAATGTCTGTGGGAAACTGTTAAAATGATTTTGTTTCTCCTAGTTTCACACAAGAACCAGACACAACCATGGATTTCTTCTGGTTTGAACACAAACCTACATATCACCCCATCTTTCCCTGAAACTGGGCCAACGTGTACTAAAAAGGGCTGGTGAGCATTGCTGAATCTTTAAGCAGACCTGATCTGAATTTTGAGTTCATATAAATACAACTCAAAAGCAAGCAAACTGTGCATAGTTTTGGGTTTTGTTGTGAACATTTCACACAACTCTAATTAAGTCACAATATATTTACACACAATAGCTTCACTGGCCATTCTGATAAGAAACTATAGTAATAACTGAATAGGAGTAAATAACTAAAAGGAAAAAAAACTAAATTGGGATTTGAACATGGTTAAATATAACATACTGATTTGCACAAAAGTGTTAATGTTAGATTTACTTACTCCAGCACTGTGTAACAGAATGAGAAGTTCGGACAGAAGAAAACAGTTATCCACTTCAGTACTTTCACCCCTTTAATCTCACATATGCTTTGGTCTGAATTCCTCCCTATTTTATTTGTATTTTTAACCTCTGTTACCTTGTGGGAAGTAGGCTATTCAAGGAATGATTGGAAGCAAAGCTTTGCTTTTACAAATGGATAAAACACTGTTAAATGAGAGCTTTAAGAAGGACTTTTTCCAATTTACTCTGAGTTTAATCTCAAGTGGTTTAATCACAGCTTGTACACATCTTCTTAAAAATTGTTTTGGGGGGAGCAGAGGTAATAATCATGTAAGAAGTCATTATGACAGATGCTGGTTCCCATGATCCTATTTACACTTTAACATTATTATGTGAAACCCTATCTGGGCAGTACCTGTGTCAATAAAGTGTCAGGTGGTCATTTGGCAAGAAAGAATAAAAAGGAATCAGATCAACATTTTGTAAATGGCTCACTGCTTTTTGCTTTTTTTTTTTTTTTTTTTGCACCTGTTATTCTAAAATTTCTTTCAGTTACATTTCAAAACACTACAGTTGGGATCTCCTTGCCAACCTGAGATGGCATAAGCCTGGGTAACAGAACAAAATGTGAGAAGGTCCTTCTGTCTTTAACGCCTGTTCATCAGTGAATCAGCCTCCAATTAATCTGTTTCTTCAGTAGGAGTTTAATAAAAGTCAAGCACACACATGTTCAGTCTTGTTTAGTATTAAAGCTGTGTTAACGTTATCTGCCTAGCCAGGTCAAAAATCTTATATAATTAAACACCAGAAACCATTTCAGAATTTTAAGGGCTTTACAATTTTCTGTAAGTAATTGATTATGCAAGGCAGAGCAGTTTAAATTCAAAAGAGGATAATGATGAGAGTGATGTCACTTTTCATTATATATCTCAGAAAAGTTTGTTTCATGGCCAAACTACACATAAAACCCAACTTATTAGTTTTGCTATTTTGCATTTTTATGAACCAGAAAAATGCAGTAACCCAGATTTCCTTTCCATATCGTGAAATATAAACTGAGTTGGCTGTGCACATCACAAATCTCCAGTACCAGTCCACTACCTACTATAACACAAAGAGGGTTTTATAGCAGTCAGCTGTGCCTCAAACTTGGTTTGTAAAAACACAAATATTACAATAGTATTGTGATAAAAATGCATTTTGGAAATATCATGAATGTATTTTTTACCACAAGCAGCTAAAGACTCTGTTATCTGCTTTGTGCACTAAGTGGCAAATCAAGCTCTCACCATGACAGCCATGGAAATCCAGGAGGTAGCGGAACTGGTATGATGCTACTACACAAAGGAATGGATCCTAGGAGGTCACATCAAGGGTTAAGTGGCTAGATTCTGAGGGTTTGAGTCACAAATGTGTCTAAATGTAGGTGATATGTCGTTTTTATGCAGAAACGGGTATGAAATGCCTGATCTTCAAGGAAACACAAGATTTTAAGATTGATTAATCTTCAGCTTCACAAAAGCATAACCTGACTGTTGTAGCCTGAGAGTCACAAAAGCTGAAAACAGGAAACACAGAGATGAGGGGAAAAAACGTTCTAATAAGCCATTTACTAAAGCAGATCGCTTGATGAAATGACTGTTCATCACTAAACCTGGTCCCTCTCTAGGGCCTCTGTTCCTCACACCTCAGGCCTTTCTATGACAGGAGCAGCAGTTTAAATAATCTACACCCCTGAGCGATGTAAATTACACTGACCTGAGCGCCAGTGCAGACAGTGCTATGTCAGTGGGAGAACCTCTCCTGCTGACACAGTTACCAACTCTCGCAGAGGCAGGAGTTATTAAGCCATCAGGAGAGCACCTGTCTCCACCACAAATGCTGCAATGGCACCACCGTAAGTGCTGCGGTGTAGATGTAGCCTTAGAGACACCTCACTTCCCACCCCCTCTACTGTCTTGTTATATGTTGGGCAGCTCCAGCCACTTGGCCTCATCTTCACTCCCTCCTAAAAGATAAAGGTGTCTGAAGGGTTCTAATCCCTGCTCCTTCTCACCCCAAGAGTGGCCGTAGCGTCTCTTCTCATTGCCTCCCCTCTCCATCTGTTGAAAGTACAGCAGTTCCTGGGCTGCTCTGCACCATGGCCTGCTTGACCTCCAGTGATGGAGTGACTAACTGCATAGGAAAATTTCTATTGGCATAACTGTCTTCTGGTAGCCTCTTCCCAACCTGGATGCCCCCTGCAACCACAGTTTTCACAGTCTGTATGAACCACAACTGATGTTGGCAAAAGCGATAACACAAGAAAGTAACAGAGAAGGTTTATGGGGAAAATTAGGAAAACCAGCTTTAGATATTTTCATCTTGAAGTGACAGTGAGACATCCAAGAAGGGAAATCAGAAAGACAGGGATGAAGGTGGGAGGGTGAGAAGATAGATTTGGGAAACTTCCAAATAGAAATGACTGCTCAACCCATGTTAATAAATGAGATAACAAGGTGCGGGGTATGCCAGAACCCCAGAGGGATTTTAACAAAGAGGAAGAGGAATCCATGAAAAAGAAAATGAAGACATAGTACAACAGAGAAACCAGTAGAGTGCACAGTGACAGGAGTTCAGGGAAAAAGAGGGTGCAGAGGTGGAAGGAATAATCAATGCCATTAAAGGAAGAGATAGATCAAGTAACGTGAGGAATTAAAAAGCTCAAGATTGGCAGAAGGAAAGAATTAAAAAGAATAGAAATAAAGAACATTGTGGTGGTGAAGAGGCGCCCTGGAATAGGATGGATGCCACCAGCTGCAAGGACTGGGAGAAAGAGAAGAAAGTGAAGGTGAGAACTACCTGCACATGGGCAAGGAGGGTGCTTCTATTTGTCCAGTTTCTATACAGTATGCATTCATTATCACTGTATATGAGTATTTCAAAAAATTGTAAGGGGGAGGTAATAGGGCAGCAAAATGTGCAAGAGGAAGAGAAGCGAAGAAATAAGGTAATGGGAAAAGACAGGTGGAAGGAGAGGAGAAAAATCGAGATTTATATATATTTAACAGTTAAAATGGGGTGACAAAACATGAAACAAACAAAGCAATAGGAGTCTCATAGACTATAAGGTCAAATCATCTAGTCTGACCTCTTACATAACGCAGGCCACATAACTTCATCCACCCACTCCTGTAATAGACCCCTAACCTAAGACTGAGTTATTGAAGTCCTCAAATAATGATTTAAAGACTTCAAGGTACAGAGAATCCACCAGAAAGTGACCCGTGCCCCCTGCTACAGAGGAAGGTGAACCCCCCCCCATGGTCTATGCCAATCTGCCCTGGGGGAAAATTCCTTCCTGATACCAAATATGGTGATCAGTTAAACCCTGAGCATGTGGGCAAGACTCACCAGCCAGACACCCAGAAAGAAATTCTCTGTAGTAACTCAGAACCCACCCCACCTAACTTCCCTTCACAGGTCACTGGGCATATTTACTGCTAGTGATCTAAGATCAGTCAGTTGCCAAATTAGGTTGTCCCATCACACCATCCCTTCCATAAATTTACAAGCTCAGTTTTGAAGCCAGTTAGGTTCCTTAAATAACTTTTCTCCCTCCCTGGTATTTATCCCTTTGAAGCATTTATAGAAAGCAATCATCTCTCCCCTCAGCCTTCTTTTGGTTAGGCTAAACAAGCCAAGTTCTTTGAGTCTCATCTCATAAGGCAGGTTTTCCATTCCTCGGATCATCCTAGTAGCTCTTCTCTGCACTTGCTCCAAGGAAGGGAAAAAATTCACAGGCAAGGGTTGCAGACATCTCAGACAGGTGATTAAAAGAAAGCAGAAAGTCTTCAAGGAGTGCAAGATAGTAGGAATCAGCAAGGAAAGATATCTTTTGGAGGGTAAAACATGTACAGAGAAAGTGAGAAATTCCAAAAGCCAAGCAGAGTTGGACCTTGCAAAGGGAATTAAAACCAATAATAAAAGGATCTATAGCCATATAAACAGGAAGAAAACAAAAAGAAGAAGTGGACCACTAAACACTTAGGATGGTGTGAAGGTTAAGGATAATCTAGGCATGGCCCAATATCTAAACAAATACTTTGCCTCAGTTTTTAATGAGGCTAATGAAGAGCTTAGGGATAGTGACAGGGGGCTAATGGGTTTAAGAATATGGAGGTAGAAATTACCACATCCGAGGTAGAAGCCAAACTCAAAATGCTTAATGGGACTAAATCGGGGGCCTGGATAATCTCCATCCAAGGATATTAAAGGAACTGGCACATGAAACTGCAAGCCCATTAGCAAGGATTGTTAATGAATCTGCAAACTCCAGGGTTGTACCGTATGACTGGAAAGTTGCTAATATAGTTCCTATTTTTAAGAAAGGGAAAAAAGCGATACTGGTAATTACAGGTCTGTTAGTTTGATCTCAGTAGTAAGCAAGGTGTTGGAAAAAATTTTGAAAGAGAAAGTAGCTAAGGACTTCGAGGTTAATGGTAATTGGGACAAAATACAGCATGGCTTTACAAAAGATAGATTGTGCCAGACCACCTTGATCTCCTTGTTTGAGAAGATAACAGATTTTTAGACAAAGGGAATGCAGTGGATCTAATTTACCTAGATTCCAGTAAGACTTTTGATATGGTTCCACATGGAGAATTATTAGTTAAATTGGAAAAGATTGGGATTAATATGAAAATTGGAAGGTGGAACTGGTTAAAGGGGAGACTACAATAAGTCATGCTGAATGGTGAACTTTTAGTCTGGGGGGAGCTTAAAAGCTAAAAGAGTTCCCTCAGAGATTGAGCTTGGGACCGATCTTATTCAACCTTTTTATTACTGATCTTGGCACAAAAAACTGGGAGTGTGCTAATAAAGTTTGCGGATGATGCAAAGTTGGGAGGTACTGCTAATACAGAGTCAGTCTTAAGATAAATAAAAAAATTATAGCAATTAACACAGAAACAGTAGGTGAATTATGAAGATAAATAAAAATTAATATGATAGAAATAAATAATAAGCAAATAGATGACACTCCAAGTGTAATAAGATCAGAAAATTGGTGTATGAGAACTGTTATGGCAAAACAATGTATAGAAAAATGTTAATCATCACAGCAACAGCAGATCAATATGAAATTCAAGACATCCAATACAATGGAAGACAGTATTTCTGACAATATAGTAACTCAATAAGGTAAAATAGATCAACAAACAGGTAAATGGCAATCAATATGGTGAAAGCAGATCAATGTGCAAAGAGTAATCAGTCAATTTGATAACAACTGTGAATTGGCAATCAATAGAGTAAAGGAGCTCAATAGGCATGGAAATGATAATCAATTCAGGAAACACATTTTGGTAGAAGAGGATCAGCATACAAGTTTAAGGGGAAAAAAACCCACAAAAAAACACACACAAAAGCACTGACACACAAATCTCCAGATAAAAAGACCAGGGAGCTATCAAAGGAATCTAGGCTTGTAGTCTCCTCTATCCTGACACGCCTTGCTTCAAGACCATTAAAATGCAGACTTTCCTGTTATTTATGTCTAATCACACTGTAGAAAAGATAAACAAAAGAAATAATGTATTTCAATTCACCTCATACAAGTCTACTCAGTCCTACTTCTTGTTCAGCCAATCATTAAGACAAACAAGTTTGTTTACATTTATGGGAGATAATGCAGCTCGCTTCTTACTTACAAACATCCAAATATTTGTAATAAATTCAAATTGGTATTCCATTATTATTTAACAATGCGATTAAAACTGTGATTAATTGATACTATTTTTTTTAATGTCACAAATGCAGTTTTTTAAAATTGTTTGACAGCCTTAATTATAAACATGCTAAGACTGACAATCTTTAGTTCTTATGACACAGACATCTGTTAGGTATGTCTAAAACCCAGTAGAGCAAAGGCAGATGTCAAGGAACCTTAACTATGACATCCAACAACCTCTAATATTCTGTCTCTGGTTTTGCACAAGCAGATTCTGAAGAGCAGTATCTTTTGATTTTTACATGTGAGCATGTAAAACCAGGCCTAACATTTGTGTACTAACCCTAAATTAATACTCAGACCCAAACACAAGAAACACAAGAAACCCACTCAGACCCAATACTCAGACCCAAATACTCAGACCCAAACACTCAGACCCAATACTCAGACCCAAACACAAGAAACTCCACTACTTTTACCATCTCTACCCTGACACCATAAAATACTTGCTTGGAAGTATGTACATTAAAACACATTGTGAACTTCAAATTCCACATTTTTTTATAATCAAATATCAGTTTGTTGGAAACAAACTGACTTTCTCCATTTGATTTGAAGTAAAAAATGTAAAACTGAAAAGTCCATGTTATGACTCCATTATTTTAAAATTAATATAGTTCAAAAACATTTTTTTAAAAATAAGTCATCCTTACTACTTCACATGAAAGGGCATCAATAGAATGCTATGTCTGTGGGGAACAGAGATTGGTTGATGCAAAGACATCTGGAGTTCCAGGCAAATACATTTTCTGTGTTGGTATGTGAACTTTACTTTAGGATTAGAGCAAAATGGCAGCCTCATAAATATCTACACCATCTCTCAGAGAAAAGGAGGCAACCTCTTGAGCTGCAGCAATGAAAAGTTGTCTTTCCAAAGCACATTTCAGCTGCACGTAAGATTTCACAATATACTGTAACTCTTCTCCCTTTGAAACTGATCAATTGCTTTTCATCTTCAGGGCTCTATACAAACACTGGCTAATCCTCACTGCATCCATGTGAGGTAGGTAAGTATTATTAGTACCATTTCACAGTAGGGAAAACTAAGGCAGATATGCATTAAGCCACAGCCTAGCATGATGGGTGGCATAGAGTTGCACTACTGGAGGAACTCCAACACTGCAGAAAAAGCATGGCTGCGTCACAAAACCTTTGGGGATTACACATGCAGTTCCTTCTGTGCCTGGCAAGTTTTCTTCTGGCTGCTGAGAGTGAAATGAGACAATGGCCCCACCTTGTTCTTGTCCCTATTGAGGGAATTAGTGGCATTAGTCAGGAACAGTCCTTGAACTCAGAGGAGCACAAGGACTATAATTTTGATTGGTGATGAGTAAATCTTTCACATTGAGTGAAACTCCTTGTATCCTTTTATGTTTATGCAACCATACAGGGGTCAGCCACAGCCTAGTCCTAAATTATTTGTCGCAGGTCAAATGAGTCAGTGGCAGAGCCAAGATTAGGGTAGAGGAGATCCTGGCTCCTAATTCTGTGTTCCATCACTACATCACTCCACACCTCATTCTACACTTTAAAGATCTTTGAATTGATTGTTCAGCTAACTTGAGCTTCCTTCTAAACTGAGTCCTGACACAGTCCTGTCACTAATGTAAAAAAATAGGAAAGATCCCACATCACTCCAGGAATCTGCTGGGTTTGAATGTATAGGGAAATTCAGCACTTTCATTTATTCATTTCTTCCCTAAATGAAGTAACATAAGAACAGTCTCTCTTATAAGATTTTAGTGACAGGAACATACTGGCAAAAACAAGAGTCCTGGACCCATAACTAAAAAGATTTTTTAAAAAGAATTCAATACAATGCTTATGTGGTTTCTGAAAATATTTTTGCCCACACAGCATTGGAATTATAGGTGAACACAGCCAACTCTAGGAGAGAATTGACTGTCAAATACATTTTAGTAACAAGGGTGGTCTCTGTGTGGCTAACATACCATTTTCTTTTATGCCTTTACAGTTGCAGCCACAAGACTAAAGGTTTCAATACCTGCTGAATGCCTGCCCGATACTGTAATTTGCTTGAAACTGAAGGCACATACTTGACAACCAAGATAAAGAAACCTGCTTTGTGAAACATAGCATGCTATGGCACAAGGAGGAAATAAGATCTTCCCTCATATAATGGCATAAATGTTTCTCTGCAGCTGCACCTAAGAAAAGTATCACAAGGGTATGAATCAACAAGGGTAACATATTTCACTACAGTTAATTATCCTGATTTATCCCAAGAAACTAGGTTTTAGTCTGTAATCTGTGAGGAAATCTGCTGTTCTAGTCCTAAATCCTTTCCTCAGCCTGGTGATTATCAACTACATTTTTGTACAGGAGGGAATTAATGCCACATACTGCCTAAGCAGCTTTGAAGTAAAAAGGCCTAGACCTGTAATAACTTTTGTACAGTGTATTGATTCAGAGAGAGTGAGAGCCTGCAGTCATTGGGGTTTCCAGTGAATTTCTATGCCCTCCTTTACCTCTTACATTCTGTAGCACTTCTAACACTACTGTGAACCCTCATATTAACTCTCTGCAGAAGACCCCAAGTAACTCTGCACTGCTGCTAACATAGGCTGTGTATAAAATCATAGGCAAAAGGCTGGAATTACAATGAAACCTGATTTTTTAACAATCAATGCAGCTTAGGAATTTGCTAACAAGGAACCGTTACAGAAAATAATTATGTTTTCTGTAAAAGGCCATGTATGAGACAGAGGTAATTTTCCTGGGAGTGTATGCACCCCAGCTCTAGTAACATTTACATTTACTTTGATTATTAAACACACCAATTTGGATTTTTTTTATAGTGCTTTTAGTAGAACCCAAATAGGGTGGAATCAGAAGGCTTTTGTTGGAACTGGTAAAGCAAACTGGGAGGGGAGGGGAGAGACTATCTAGAGCCATGAATTTATTCAAAAGCATTTCAATCTGTGTGCACATCTTCATCACTTCAGTGATAATTAAATCTCGGAATCACAGGTGATGTCCTCACATAGTCTCTTTGCCTGGCTCCCACTGGGCCAATGAAGCAGGCCTCCCTGTGAGGCCTGTTAGCACAGATCAGGTGGTAATGTGGAGGGACAGATGAGCTTTAGTTGACAGATGGCAGGATGACCTGGAAAACCTGCCCCCTTTTCTGGGATCAGGCAGCAGCTGACAGGTATTATTTCATAAAATAACGTCTAAAAGGAATCGCCAGGGTCTTCGCATTAATCTGAGGCTGCAACCAGCCATGTAACGTTTATGTCAGAACAAATCTGTCTCTATGCAGGAGAGGGAAAGTGGTTTTTGATGAAGTTGTTCATAAATTTTAATATAATATGCCTGATGGTGTCAGATATAGTCTCATATCTCTTTTATATTTAAAGGCTCTAGTGAAACATAGAAATATTCAATCTCCAACAGGCTACTTTTAAATAACTAAAAAGTTAACCAAGGATACCTTACTGCTTTTTTCAATAAAGAATTTGCATGTATAATCTCCCTGTTTTTAAATGAAAATGATTTCAACTGCATGAAACCCTTTTTTTGCAATGGCACTAAACAAAAGGAGCATTGAAGCTTTTGCAAAGTTGTTTTTTTATAATAATAATACACAAACAATGGATATAGAAAAATAACAAAAGGAAACTTACATAAAACTGTTGCTTGGAAACAGTTTATTGACAAACTTTTAAATAAAAAATATTTCTGTTACAAAACTGGAATGATGTCTGGTTTGAGGAGTTAAATGTCCTCTCCAGACACATGACATTTGAAAGTTTAGGCACAGATGAATATTTGGGGAATTCAAACACCTGGATTGGGTCTGGTCTTGCCAGCCCTCTGAGTCTTTTGGAAACTAATGAGAAAGCAAGGTCATGCTTTGCACCTCATGTCTTTCTACATACAGCACCAGCTAGTTTTGCTATAACCTGGTAAAGCAGCTAGCTTAACCATAACCTGGTAAATACAAGACTCAGTAATCAGTACTAATATGCAAACAAGTATCATTTCAAAATGGATTACAGAGAATAATTATACCGTTATAGTCTTCTGAATGTCATATGAGACATTAAAAGACATTTACTGGCAATACGCATGTCTCACAGTCTTTGTGGTGCCACCTTAAAGACCTTTGTTCACTTTTCCCTCAGTTATAGTCTTTCAGTTGTAGAAAATCACCAGCTTAAATATCTCTAAAGGGTACTAGTAAAAAAGAAAAACTACATACGTAACAGATGCACAAGCGAACCTTGGGATGAACGTATTATGGATACAGAACCATCATCACACACCTCACAATCACATTTTCACCTGCCCATCTGGTGCAGACCCGTGACTTGTTAGTCATACACTTGGATACAGTCAAATGTACTTATATAAAAAGAACAATTAAACAGAGTGGTGCAGTGGGATGAAGTTACTATGAACTGTGAAGAAACATTTTATAAGGCAAAATGAAAAAAAGTAAAATGCACTTTGCATTTTTAGAAAGACAATAAAATATGCTTTTACATTTAAAATTAACATTGTAAATTTTTCAGTGCGTTTAAAACCAGCATTAAAATAGAGTCCTAGACTGACGTCCTTGTAGACTAAATTCCCATGTTCATCCGTTGAATAAGTGTAGAAGAGGCAGTGACAGGTGCAAGCTTCCCCACAGTGCTCGACAAAGGGCCTCAACTCTGACCTGGGGAGATCACCTGTAGGGTTGAGAGGTTAATTCAGTCTCCATGATCACTGAATCCTTCACCTCTCTATGAAGACTGCATACAAGGCTGCCAATTGTAATGACGACTTTCATTAAGTGGACACCTGTCCATTGGAATCTGAAGTGAAACCAGCTTGTCATTTAATAGTGGTCAAATGGTCATGACTTTTGAACATCAATAAACCGTGCTAAATTCAAACTGGCGAACTAGAGGTGAAAGACTCCATAGCCTAATAAAAGCATTGCCAGGGAGAGCTAGAAGAGATTTCTGCATGTTCCTTTCAAATTCTGGGCATAAGACAATATGTGAGCTATATGGAGGTGAGGGTGGAGGGGGGAGGTTGGTTCTCTTGAAGATATCTGGGAGAAATACATGTCTAATTTGCATTAGTGTTTATGCCAGTTACCTAGTTGAATCTGAGCATTTAAGAAAGAGAACATATTTATCGGTATTCATTAGCCTGGAAATACTAGGACAAACACTAACTCATTAATTACACAGTACTCCTGGTGGTAGGTTGTCATCATCATACCCTTTTTACAGATAGGTTAACTGAGGCACAGGCTATATTTTCAAAAGTGCTCAGTTCCAGCAGCTCCTATTGAAAACCTGTTGGGCACTGAGTACTTTTGAAAACCTGGCCACTTATTTAGGTGCCTTAATAGGAACTACTGTAAGCTGAGCACTTTTGAAAGTCTGGCCCCAATTCACTTGAAAAGATTTCAAAATGGCCAGAATGACAGTAGAACCTAGTAGTCCTACTGGTCCAACCACTGATGAGACCCCTCTGTTAGTCTGTTTCAAACTCTTTAGCAGGATTATGTGCACACAAATTACTATTATCTATATTATGGTAACATTTGTGCACCTCCACAAATACACAAAACATGTTGTCTCTTTCCTGAAGAGTTTACAAGCTACTAGTTTACAAAGTGAGAAACAAAATAAGCTAGTAGAATAATCGATCACCATATGAAAAACAATAATAAAAAACTTGTCAGCTGCAAAATCGGCTATCCCTTTTGAATAAAGGCAGCAGATAAGCATTAGAGTGGCCAAAGTCTCCGTCCGTTCTTGTCCTGACCCTTTCAGCCCTCCATCATTTGTCTGAATCCTGTCACGGCACCATTCAGAGAATTGCAACTTTGCTTTCTATCTTAATTTAATATATGTGCTACACAAGCCTACACCTTATTTTACTCTGCATCAGGCACAAAAGTTGCTCCTGGATCTGAAAAATCTGGACCTTACACTTCCTTTCATTGTATTTCATCACACCAACTGCATAGCAAGAAGTAACTGGAAATCTGTTTATTATTGAAATTCCCTAAGATAAAGTGTTTGTACTGTATCATTTTATTGAAGTTGAAATTAAGGGTTTTTTTTTAAAAAAAGGATTAATTAATTTGTGATTTTCTACCCAGAAAAAGAAAAATTAAACCTTGAATTTACTAAATTTCATCTTCTTTATATTTAAAAATGCCAAGAATGTCAATGTTCAGATATAACCGCAACCCACATACAGGGAGATCAATGGTTCCAGAGACATATTTTTAGAAAATGAAATTCAGATCTTTGCTGATGATGTGAATTACAGCTTGTATGTTTTAAGGAAACCATTTATTTTTTATGTGAAGTTATAAACTGGACTATGAAAATGACTACTGTGAAACAAAAGCATAAAGGAGTCCAAGAAATGAACGGGCAGGAAATATATAATTAGGTGGCTCAAAGCACTAAGACTGTGTTAAACTGTCAAAGATATATTCAGGGGTTCCTAATGGTACTGAACTGATTCTCTATACCGATTCTGATTGCAGATCGGTTAGCATTAATAGAGATATTGAAAGCATGAGATTGTGTGTGAGTGTATATATTTTATCTATAAATATAAAAATAAATCTCAGTATTTACAGAAGGACCTTTATAGTCTCCAGGCCAAAATTGGTTTGTTTGGTTAGTTCATTACGCCTGCTACAAATAATTGGCTCTGGCTGTCATAATTAAAAACATAACTTTGCAGTTTTCAGCTATATTACAGAAGCTTGATAATCTCACAGTTTTGAAGTTATCACATGACCATACACCTCATTTTACCACACAGTGAAGGTAATACTGTGCTGAAAATACAGTGCTGAAAATCCTGTAACTCTGACAGGAAAAAAACGCACTGAAACTCCATTCCCTAGAAAAACCACTGACACACATTTTGAATATATTCAGGTAATTTTTTGTAATTAAAAATAGTAAGCTTTTGGTTAAAAATATGCTGTAATATGGGCATGCACTGTCTAACTCAAACTCCAGATAATGTTGACCACTGATTCCTTAGTTTATTATGAAAATTAACTATTGTCAGATAAAACAAGTCACTAAAACATTTGATGTTTGATACACACAAACCCATAAAGATTCTGGAATTAGGGTTTCAATAACATCTTTAACTATGTGTACTACACAACACTTAGTACTTATTTAAAGGGCCTTGTGGCTGTACTGAACTTTTTCTTCAACTGGAAAATTATTTCACCTTCTATCCTGCCCTTTTCAGGAGTGCATGAAGGAATTTCTCTTACCCACAATGCCTATCGTTGCATATATTAATGCAGAACCAGGTTTTATTCAGTGCAAGTGAAACCTGCACACCATTTCAGTTAAGATTCAAGATGAGACCGTTTTCCATAGGCGGTTGCTCTGTCAAGTAAATTAATGAAAAATGTCTTTGTTGGCTAGACCAATAGAATTTGTGCTGAGATAGTCACAATTAAGGTGACAACCTATATACCAACTTTCAGCCAATTAGCTTGACACAGTTAACAACAGAATTTTAAATGTACTATTAGTACTCCAGATAGCCAGTCACTCAAATGACTACTACTATATAAGCAATACATGAATTAATTTGAAATAACAGTATTGATCCTTCCTTTACACAATACCTGTTACCAGGGATGAATCCCCATATAGTTAAACTTTATTAATTGATTGTATAAATTATAAACTGGACAGCAAAACTACATATAATGCCCAAACACCCACCTCTGTAGTGACCCTCAGCAACTGTATAATAGTGAATAGCTCACCAACAATATTTTAGGACAGGAAGTGAAGAAATACTAGGTATACTTAACCTGCTCAACACAGGGGTGTGGACTAGATGATTTCCCTCCAGTCCTACTGTTCTATGATTATTTATTATCATCATCATTCAAACAATAAGAAAAAAGAGACCATTCTGGCAGAGTTAAATGTATTTCCTTAACCTGTAAAGATTTTAGTTTTCCTGTTCTCAGGATAGTTCATTTAGCACTGAGGAGGCCAATTTTACAGTGTTATATTATAGAATAACAATTTTAAAAAGTGCAAGGTATGAAAACTGCATTCTAAAAATGAACTAAGCAGATGGGACATGCAGTTCTAACTTAGTCCATTTACATGTGGTTCCCCACCCGCCCCTATTTTTTTTTTAAGTTCTCAGAGACTTATGTAGTGGAAAAGGTCAGTCTTCAGCAGAAGGGAAAACAAATTCCGTCTTCCAGCTCCAGGGTAAGAAACTGCATAGCTGCTAAGGAAGAGGAGAGATTAGGCACATATCATCCTCACCTCCCACACTTGGCAACTCTCTGTGCCTGGAAGCTGCCACCCAGGGCAGGCAGCCCAGGGTTTTCTAGTCCTAGACTAGAGATCCTCCTCGCACACTTCTTAGAGATGGACCAGACCCTGTACTTAACTGGGACATAGATTTGTCTTTCCCCCAGTTAGAATTTAGTGTATTGTGCAATAGCTTCCTGCCATCCCACTGGCTGAAAACACCGCCTCAGAGCTCTGCCAGAGAAAGCTTGTTTCAGGCTGCAATCCCTTTACGAGCTATGTTGTGTCTGATCTTTACATTGGTCCATAGGAGTGGGGTGGAGTGGGGGAGCTGCATGAGGTGGGAAGGCCTCTAGCCATTGTAGGCCTTGAACTTGGAACAGAAGAGGGACTGTTTCCTTATTTCCTCTTTGTGTGCACGGTGTCCCCTGGGCTGTGAAGGTGGCATCGAGAATAGGCCAGACCATATCTCAGACCCTTCTGCACAACCCACAGAGCTGGCTGAAAGAACTGAGGAGAGAAATCCATGGAACTAGTCCAAAGACTTTTTCGTTAAGGATTGCAGGATCTGGCCCTGTCTCTCTATTTCTTAGGTTCTCTCTTCATCATAAACTATTTATTTTATATGTCCTAACAAACACTCAATTAATCAACATATAACTAGCCTAAAAATAATAAATCTGTGGATAATTTGAAATAATCTGGGCACCACCATGCCTTTCAGGCACTAACCTATGCTGGGGGTTGTGCAGAATGCCTCCAACATTTCCTCTCAAGGGGCACAGTATCCATCCTCCTCTCTGCTGTCCCATGTGACGAAGGCAGGTCCACAGTGCTGCCGCCTTCCCTTTTTTAGTATGGATGACATAGCTTAACTTGTGCAGCCCTTATACAGATAAGTGCAAGGATGTAATTATGACTGGCCCTTAAATAGGGTAGCATAAGGTATGGGGAAAGCTTATGGTTGGTTGTTTGTGTGGGTGGGTGGGTGGGTAAGTAGGCAGATAAAAATCAATGATTGATAGTTGTAAAAAGGCTGTTAAAGAGTGTGTGTGATGGGTGCATCAAAACATCCTTTAGAAGCCTTTCAGGGGTGCCTTCAGCACTCTAAATTAAAAGGAAGGGACAAAATATTTTTGAATGACCGTGTTACTTGGTTTATTTCTTCCAAGCATTACTGGATATCTTCATCTTCCTTTCTTTCCTTTTCATTCCATAGTTTCAAACATATATTTTTAAAAGATATTATTAGTCCAAAGGCTTCTTCTAGAGGTGGTTCTTTTAAGGAGTGTAAGTGAAGCATTATTTCTTAATTTCAGTTAAGTTTGGTTCTCTTCTTTCTCTTTTTTATTGCAACACACAGAACAAGTTGACAATGCAGAAAACTAAAATGCAAATAAAGATGACAGCAGCCAGTGGCACTCTGGGTCCCATGGGATATTCCAAATTGCTAAAAGCTGTCACCATTGCCTGAAGTATCAGGTGTGAGGAGCATGCTGTTGTTAGTTGTTAAATCTAGTGCCGCTGAGGACAACTCCTAAGAATAAAACAAGACACAAACCCAACATTCTCTAGAACAGTAGGCTTCTAAAATGCAGCTATGAGTGAATGACTTCCCTGGAAAAAAGAAAAATCTCTCACCAAAGTGGTAAGTAAAACAAAGCAAAGATCCTGCCATGGAAATGGAAAGATCCTCTTTATCAATGGTTAAAAAAAAGTTGTCTGTGGCCCATGAGTGATCCATACAGCATTTTCTGGTGGTGTACAGACATCTAGCTGGTCACATGTTGCTGGCTCCTCCCACTTTCACCTGCTAACTTGCATTGAAAAGTAGCTATATTACATGCCTTCCTAATATTAGCTTTTCATGTAGTAATTGCGGTTGTTGCCAAGAATGTGATTTGGATTGCCAGTGTGAGAGGAACTGATCTACAGAAAAGCAAATGGGAGGGCAAATAGTTCACAAGACAATACACTGATGGGGTCTATGCTCTGAAAAAGGGCTAGGGGCCTCTGCTCTGGACCTTAAGTGTAGACACAAAGAATCACTTGAGGACACAGATTGTTCACAGTGACTTATGTGCAGGAAACAGTTATAGAATCAGAATAGGGGCTTAGAATTATTAGTAAAACTGAAAACATATCAAGTTACAGGAGTGAAAGACAGAAGGGGGAATGGCTGGTGTGATGTTAATCAAAATGTAGCAGGATGTTGCAGATGGCTGTGGATAGCAGGGAGGGGACAGTCCCAGTCCAGAGAGACAAAGGTGTCCATAAATCAAAGTGTAAATATACAACACATGAACACTTCCTCCAAAGTCAAGAACTAGTCAAGCAATGCCAGCTGTAAAAATGGAAGTGTTCAGGAAGTGTAGGATTCCTCAAGCATCTGTTGGTGCTATTAAGAGTAAGACGTAAATCCACATTGGCAGTACTTGAGAATTATTTTTCTACATTAACCATGGAAATAACTGCCAAGTTCTTTGCTCATTTGCCACACAAATATCCGTTGAGGGGCACAGGAATCAGAGCCAACTGAGAAACCAACTACAGGTGGAAAAACCTGGATCAAGACAATTTAATAAAACCAACTGACCAATACAATTAAAGCAAAGGCAAGGAAACACCAGGAAAAACCCACCTTGGGAACATGCATTGAGACTTTTCTCTGAAATACTGCTAAAACTAAAGGATATTGAGTATTAATCTCTCTACATATGGAACATGCATCCATTAAAGTAATCCTGGGTATGTTACTAATGCACTTACCGCCACTCCATTGAAAATAATGGACTGGTCTTTGGCATACAGCCACAGACCTACTGCAGAGGGGCTGATGCAGAGCAAACTCAAGAAGTGAGACGCAATCCATCAGTATACACAATGCATCACTGCTATAGCCCTGATTCCCCCTAGACCTTCCTTATCTTTTGAGGCTATTTGCACCCCTGGAACTGCATGTAGGGAGTAATGCCTGCATTCCCCTGAGCTGAGAGATTTCAATTATCCATGGATCTTGCATGGGGAGGAGATGATCCTTGAAACTTCTTCTCAACCTTGCTAGGACTAAGATCAAATTGTCCTAAGGTGTTCAACTAAAAGCCAGATTAGTAAAAATTGCACTCACTGTACTCTTTAAAAGCTAATATATTTGAGTGCTACAATAAACATTCAGTCCCCTTGTCATTTTATAATCAAAGTATGTTTAAAACAGATAAAGGCACTTGGGTCTATCTTTTGCTTCATGATGCATGCTACATATGTATCTCCCAGCCGTATTGTGTCTTACTGCTTAAGCAACACCTAAGTGTCATGTCTCACTGATGCTCATTTCTAGGTCATGCCAGTTTCTTTATGCATCATGAGCTAGGGTTTTCTAATTATTTTTTCAAGTCAAGACTGCAAACAAAATCTGTCTTTTGTGCTACTGGTCTCACACCACTGTCCTCCTTGATGTGCTCCTGTCTGTTCTTTTCTTTATCCCAGCTAGGAAAGAAAATATCTTAAAACTACTTCATATTTTCTAAAGGGTTTCCACCCCTTTGCTCCACTTTCCATAAGCAATGTTTTTCTGGTAATACATTTATTCAGAAAGTAGACACCCAATTTTTTTTTAAACTCCATTTCAGGCTGCCTGAGGGATTCAAACAAAGTTTGGTACCTATCATTATTTGGGATAACTGGCTGTAAGGATAATTTCTTGGCAAAACACAATGCATTCTGTGCTGAACAGCTACAAACTATATTTTAACTTGAAGCAGAAAATTCATTTAAATAAAATCAATATAACATTTAATTTGTGTATCCTTATTTGTGCTGTCTTTATATCTGGAAAGAAAGTCTAGAAATAGTCCAAACTCACTTATTCTTTACAAAATCTCGGTAAGTTGATTAGTTCTGTGTGGGATTCATTAAGTAATGCAAAGCTGCCTCCTACCCTTTCAGACCTACTACACACAATGTTTTTACATTGATTGTACTTTTAAACTATACATAAACCAAGACACAAATCCTTTACAATATCCACTTCCTTTTAGCAGTGCAGATGGAGTAAAGTACTTAAATATATTTCCTGGTCACATACAAGAAGTCTGAAATTTGTAGTGAGAGAAAGTGACATCCATCAACAGCAGCATTATCAATTGTGGTACCAGTATTGGAACTGGCTTTGAATTGTTTATGTTATTGCTATGGGGCTTAATCCAGGGCAAGTGGGCAAAGGCCAAGTATAGCCTATATTCAAGTTTTGCCCATGAGAACTACATGGAAGATGTGGGTAGCAGATTCCATGATGCTCAGTTGTTAAGTAGGGGCTCTGGTATCCCACAGTTGCTACACTAGTACTGAATATGGATGTGGGGGATGGGAGTCACAGGCCTACTGTTCCTCCTCATCACATAGGGTATGTTGTTTTTGTCATCAAAAGCATGTTCCTCACAGGCCCGTTAGCCATGATGATCCATATTTTCCCCCAGACCTATTTGTGCAGAGTAACACACAGGTGCTGCAGAGCTCAGCTATATGGAACTCTGTGACATACAGAATCCACTGACTTGTCTCCTGGTGGTGTTTGTATTGCATTTTGGGGCCTGATTCAGTGCATGTGGAGGGCAAAGATTAGAGAGCTGACTAGCTATGACTCAGTCTGGATAATAATGAGGTGATGTTGGTGGGCTGGGTAAAGCAATCAGAAGTTACAAAGATCATATCAGCCCATCTGGTTGAGGGGCTGAGGGTGTGATTGGATCTTTAGCTGCTGCTGAATGATCAGGTAGCAGCCATAGATGTAATAAAGGGAAGAAAAAATGGAAGTCTGTTAAGCAATTGCCCTTTATTCCCAGGGTTAAATCATTTGACATATGTCAAGGTCATTACAAATAGTTATACTCTGTCATCTTGGAAGGATTCCCAGAACAAAGTGGCTACTGTTACTACAACCTAGATGGCATTTTATAATTTGCCTCAAAGAGGCTATTGTCACTGAATCTTTTGGCTATAGATTTGACTGCTATGTTCCACTCTATGCCTTTGCCACATGCACACAAGGCTACTGAAAGATAGTCTGCTACTTGAAGGGTGTATCCCACCATAAGCACCTTACAACTGCATCCTACTGGGTCCCGACAGCTTTCCACGTGGAGTTAGTGTGTTGGTTTTGACCTAAAAAGCCCTAAATAATTTGAGACCTCTCTCAATTGTGACCAGTTGAGGTGCATGAACTGGAGCTCTGTATGTTTTGCATTTCACTCCCCTACCAGTCTGAAATAGTCCAACTTTGTTGATATTCAAGGCATAGGGCAAGTCTCAGCTATTTTCAAAGTGGAGAGGGAAGGAAAGAGGGTTTGTATGATCGGGGAAAGTGGAACATTCTGACTTAATTTTGTTGGTTGGTTTGTTATTTTGTTGAGTTGTCGGAGGGAAGGGAGTGCTAAGCTGCTGAATTTGTATATTTGTTATATTCTATATTTGCTATAAAATATACACATATAGCATGGGATAAGTGCTTCATCAGTGATCTATAAATCAAAATAAATCAAGGAGATAAAGCTTTGCAGCAATGGGAGTAGGTCCCTCAAGAGGTGTAGGTGTAGATTTCAAGTGAATTGATGCCCCAAGCATGTTAGATACTGATGTAATTCAATAATACAAAGAAATATTTCAGCCCAACCATATCTGTTGAAAACAAATCAGTATATTCAATCTATTAAATGACAATAACAGTCTCAAAATATGTTCATGTTATGGTCGATTCCTGATAATCTCACTAATGTGACTAATCTTTGCTCAAATAGGTTGATTAAAAGTCAATGGCCCTGTTCATGTCGGTAAGGATCCCTAATGAGGATATTTCATGTGATTAAATCACTCTTCCCCTAAAAAGAGGTTTTAATGTACTCATATTTTTCAATAGTATACATAAAAGACATGCAGTACTATTGGAAACGCTCAGAAAGGAAATTTTGAATATATTATGTAGACCAATCCCACAAAGTCCATGTTAAAAGTAGGGTAGGAAGGAGAATGTTCCTATGTATGCATTTGACATTAAATTGCAAGCGGACAGAGACCATGATTCTGCAACTGGATCACAATGAGTAAAGTCATAACCATATGCACTCTGATTAGAGTCAGGATCCATCTACATGAACCCCTTTGCAAAGTTAGAACTTTAGGGGGATTTAAAAAATGAGAAGGTAGACAGAGTTGCAAATATTAGAACAGTTTATATCACTAGTTTAGGCCCCGATACTGCAAATACAATCATGTATAATTTTAAGCATGTGAGTAATTCCACTGCTGTTAACATTAAGCATGTCTGTGTTAGATTGGATACTTAATGAATGAAGAACCAGAAAGACTAAGGGCCAGAACTGTGAACTGTACATTCTCAGAACAAAAGCACTGAGGGGAACAGTATAAGGAATAGTAAACTGGCCTAAATATGACTCTCCACCTTGTATTGTAAGGCACAGCCTACAATATACTTGTCACTAGATGTTACAAATAAGTTGTATTTATAAAATAAAACATACAAACATTACATCAATGAAATCAAATTCATTTTTTAATTAAAAGCTATATTCTTACTTTTATCACTGAAGAAAATGTGCCTTGCTTTTTCAGATTTTTATAGAAACTTCTAAATTGAAAATAAGCAAAATAAGTGTCCTTTTTATACATGTTTTTTCTTCATAGGCAAAGGATTGCATTTCATCGATTATGCTGCATTATGTCATTATTTTTCTTCACACTCTTTGCTAACTGAAAGTGAAGAAAGAAGATGTGACCAGTGGATATCACTCAATGTTATTAATTGAATCATTTTTATCAATATCCCCTCCCCCATATGTAACCTCTGGAATTGATATCTGTTGGACTTATAAATGAATTCAAACAAAGCAACCTCTCAGTGGACAATTCAGAAATTAGAAGAACTACAAAAATTACACAAATACTTTCCAAATTACCACTAGTCATAGGTTCTTTTCTCTTGTATTATAATAAAAAGATGCAATATCTGCCCTCATATCAGGAAGACCTAAAATTTACTTTGACAATAAAACTGACATTATAACATATAACATTTTATGACATGCAGAGCTACTTTTTCTATCATACAGGGTCAGCACTGAACAAACAGAAAATAGGATTCAGTATAAATGAAACAAGTGGTGACCTCTGTAGTTTTCCAGTATGTAAAATTTTGCTATCATTTTCATAAGGTAGAGTAAACTGACATTAAATAATGCTGCACTACTGACCAAATATTTTACAGACTATGGGATTGGTCTTGTTGTCACTGAAGTCAAAGTCAGAATTCCTATTTCCATCAGTTTGAACAGGGTTAGGTCCTTTCAGAGGTTCCTCAATAGATAGTGTATCCTAACCTGAAGATCCCAATAAAAAAGGAAGTATCTATATACTTTAATTAGACTTAAAATTCTACTGAAGAGTATAAACCTCAAAAACAAATCAGTACATCATATTAACATTTGTCTCTTTCCTGTATTGTCCTGGATTTATTTATTTTACTAAAGGAGGTACACTTAACTTTGTAGTTATTTTCTTCATAATCAAATATGTGATACTAATTACAATATTTGTGATCACTTTTGCTTCATTGAAGGGCTAGGGATTAAAGAACTGGAGGGGTATAAACTATTAGAAGCACTGAAAATGTAATTTAAGGGCATGATGAAGGCATAGAATGATGATGCATAAACAGTATATTAAACCATTAAGGAGGAGAGCAAAGAGAGAGAGGCAGCAGCTCAAATCAGGAAACAACAGGTAGTGGAATAAGAGATTTAGAATCACAGAATATTAGAGTTGGAAGGACCTCAGGAGGTCATCTAGTCCAACCCCCTGCTCAGAGCAGCACTAACCTCAGCTACATCATCCCAGTGAGGGTTTTGTCAAGCCTCAGCTTAAAAACCTCTAAAGATGGAGATGCCACCACCTCCCTAGGTAACCCATTCCAATGCTTCACCACCCTCCTAATGAAAAACTTTTTCCTAATGTCCAACCTAGACCTCCCACACTGCAACTTGAGACTGTTGCTCCTTGTTCTGTCATCTGCCACCACCGAAAAGAGCCTAGCTCCATCCTCCCTGAAACCCCCTTTCAGGTGGTTAAAGGATGCTATCAAATCCCCCCTCATTCTTCTCTTCTGCAGACTAAACAGGCCTAGTTCTTTCAGCATCTCCTCATAAATCTTGTGCTCCAGCCCCTTATCATTTCTGTTGTCCTCCGCTGGATTCTCTCCAACGTGTCCACATCCTTTTTGTAGTGGGGGGCCCAATGCTGGACACAATGCTCCAAATGCGGCCTCATCAATGCCGAATAGAGGGGAATAATCACTTCCTGCGATCTGCTCGCAATGCTCTTACTAATGCAGCCCAATATGCCATTAGCTTTCTTGGCAACCAGGGTACACTGCTGACTCATATCCAGCTTCTTATCCAATGTAACTCCCAGATCTTATTCTGTAGAACTGCTGCCTCGCTCGTCAGTCCTCAGTCTGTAGCTGTGCATGGGATTCTTCTGTCCTAAGTGCAGGACTCTGCACTTGTCCTTGTTGAACTTCATCAGATTTCTTTTGGCCCAATCCTCCAATTTGTTTAGATCTTTCTGTATCCTATCCCTCCCTTCCAGGGTATCTATCACTCTCCCTAGTTTAGTGTCATCTGCAAACTTGCTGAGGGTGCAATTTACCCCATCCTCCAGATGATTAATGAAGATGTTGAACAAAACTGGCCCCAGGACTGACCTCTGGGGCACTCCACTTGTGACCGGCTGCCAGCTAGTCAGGGAGCCACTGATCACTACTCATTGAGCCTTTTGCTCTAGCCAGTTCTCTATCCATTTTATAGTCCATTCATCCAACACATACTTCTTTAATTTGCTGATAAGAATACTGTGGAGACCGTATCAAAAGCTTTGCCACAGTCAAGGTATATCATGTCCACCGCTTTCCCCACATTCACAGAACCAGTCACCTCTTCATAGAAAGCAATCAGATTGGTCAGGCATGACTTGCCTGTGGTGAATCCATGTTGACTGTTCCTGATCACCCTCCTCTCTTTTAAGTGCCTTAAAATGGATTCCTTGAGGACCTGTTCCATGATTTTTCCAGGGATTGAGGTGCGGCTGACTGTTCCCTGGATCCTCTTTCTTCCCTTTCTTGAAGATGGGCACTATATTTGCTTTTTTCCACTCATCAGAGACCTCCCCCAGTTGCCACAAACTTTCAAAGATAATAGCCAATGGATCTGAAATCACATCAGCTAACTCTCTCAGCACCCTGGGGTGCATTGCATCTGGCCCCATGGACCTGTGAATGTCCAGCCTTTCTAAATAGTCTTGGACCTGTTCCTTCAGCACTGCAGGATGGAATAGGATTTGGAAGGAGCATGAACAGTGGAAAAGAAAGCAGCTGAATGGAACTGGTATACTGGAGCCTGAGAATATACCTGACTGTATATCACCTCATGGCAGTTGTGAAGGACATATTTCAGTGGCCTATTCCCTCCTTAGGGGATAATCTCTTTTGGGAATGCTACAGTAGTCAGGTGGTTAATGTTTCAAAAGTTACCATGTTGCCTAAATGCTTAAATATTGCTTTTGGGATTAATATGTGATGTACACAGGAGTACATGAGACAGACAGACACATATCTCCATTTACTGATGAGTACTATTTCAGCAGTGGATTCATGGGAGATTCATGGAGCCACAGTCACAGGATCAGCACTCTAAAGAAGACCACAGAATTTCAGCTACCTACAGCATTACAAATGTCACAGTGTTGTGAGGCACGATCACACTGATTCAAATATGACAGCAATTGAAGTCCCTTACATTCTATGCTATATACATCCCTGCTGATGTGCACTACTGGTTTTACTGGCAGTGGGCCAAATCCTGTAGTCCTCACTCAGGTTTAATCAGATAAATAGAAATTGTGACTCAAAGGGAACAAAAATGATCTATAACTCAGGTAAGTCAGATCATGACAAACACTCAGCCCCTGAAAAGTCAAACCCAACCACAACTGGATGTTTAACATGAAAACATCAAGATGTGATGAGTCTGAAACCACCATGTATCCCAGGTGTGGCAGCTAGTAATTTTAAAACTAACCTGCAAGGGGTGTTATCTGCATCAATGTTGAAGTCATTCAGGACAGTAGGTGTGCTGGTGCCAACATTTAGATGAGAAATATCTCTGTCAACTCAGCTGGAAAATCAGTGGAGTAGCAAGGTACCCTGTACACCACAACTATTCCTAATTTAAACTTAATCTGGATTTCTAACAAGAGAGGTACAAACTAACCCAGATTTTGGCATAGAGCACAATTTACATATTAAATCAACTGCTTTTCTTCTCTGAACTCTCTTAGCTCTGGCTGAATCAAATAAACGTCTGCAGAATCTAGGCTAACAGAGAACCTGGCCATATACCAGTAAATGTATTTATACAAAATAAATAGCTGATAAAGAGAAAGCCTTTAGGAAAAGTTAATCAAAGACTGAGATTAGATTTATAATAACCTGTATTACTGCTTGATCTCAATAAACTGTATCTATGTGTGTGTGTGTGTGTGCTACAATCTGTCTTTGAATAGTTAAATTTTAAGTTATTACATATGTACAGTCAGAAATGTATGTATCACATCACTTACTCCTTTTGTATGCATGTTGAACTGTAAAACAGTAAATAATATATATGGGAAGTGCTGCCGACTCTGAGTGGCATGGAAACCCTGGAGATTGGTGAATAATATATAAAACCATTTCTTTGTTAGCAGCACGTGTCCTTGCTTACTGAGTCTTGTGCTGATATCTCACTTTTAGGAACTCACTATGTCAATCTAACCTCAAAATCCTTCCCAAACTTTCTCTCACTCTTTTACATGAGAACAATCAGACAAAAACTCAACTTCCAAGATTGAAACAAGACCTCTTCTTACCTCTCTTCAGGGGGAATTCAAAGCCTGACAGTCTGAGTATGTGACATGCAAGAATCACATTTTGCAAATCATGCTAAAATGTTTGAAAACACAAAAATAGCAGATAAGTAGATGAAGCCTGCTCTCGAAGCCAATAACTTGACTTCAAGCCAAACCTAACCTTTGGATGTTTTTACTTTAGACAACCGTGGGTTATGAACACATCACAGAGGTGAAGTTCTCAACCCATACAGGGAGATGTAGACTGCATTGTCATCTAGTAATCCTTGGTAAGCTCCACACTGCCATCAGAGTGTCTAGTAGATGGTCAACAATTCCACATAATGAGCTGCTGGTTTTAGATGAGAAGGTGAAATTAGTAAAATAATAGTCCAGCTGTATGAGTTCCTACTCATCAACCATTCCCAGTACCATTTTGATTGATTTAATATCCTTAATAAAGAAGAATGTAAAGAAAAAAGGCAGCAAAGTATATAGAGGTTACCTTTAAAAACTGATGCGATAATAGTTGGCATCCAAATACAAGAAGATGACAAAAGATACAGGAGCTAAATATATATTGTGTGTATAAACAATTATGACATTGTAGGCTTCATCAAAGCACATTTAAGAACTGGAAAAACAATGAGATAAAGACCCTTTGGAAAGAAGGCAGATAAGAGGAGTTTTGAGGGAACAATTTTATATAATAAGAAAAAAGGTTTGAAAAAAGAGTAACAGGAGAAGACTACCTTGGAGTAATGGAGTTGGGATAATATCATGATGAAAGAGTATAAAGGAGGTATTTATAAAAGCAACTTTAAACATCATGATAGGGGGAACGGAGGGAAGTACAAACTAACTAGCCATGGGAGGTTTGAAGTGAGATTCACTATATTAATGTTATACATGGAACAAATTATTTGTTGATGTGAGTTACCTCTTTATATAAGGCAACCAGGGCCCTTCTGATAAGATGGAAAACTTGTGGCAGCAGTGGGGCCCCGGTTAAGAGGGATCATAGGGATGCAGTTGTTACTGTGAAGGATAGCTGTCCCTCACTTCTCCACACCCCCATTATAGGAATGAGTATAACAACCAGCTGAACATCCAGGCTATTTCTCCTCTGGGGAAAAGGGAAAGGAGAGAAGAAAGAACAGTGTTTCATCCCAATGCTAGCCAAGAAGAGAAGAAAGTGATCAAACCCTGACCCCAGTTAGAGACCAATGTACTGATTCCCCCACTGCTTGACTCTGGGAAAATCCTATAGAATTTAAGAGGGATGAAACCTATAGGGCACTATTGAAATAGAGTTTTAAGAGTCTATACATTTAACAGAGAATGGATATCTTTTAATAGTTTGGGGGTTTTAACCATTATGTAGAATTCTATAGCACAGCCTACTAGATCTCACTGTTAGGCTGTTTTTTTCAGCCTAAAATTTCCTTTTCCCAGTTCCATCCCACAACCTTTTCCATGTATCCCCTCTCCCCCCTGCATGGATCCCAGAGACCACTGCTGACAGGGGAAGTCTCTCTCTTAGCATGGTTTCAACAGGATTGCATTGCTACAGAGAGCATTATTGGGGGCTATAGCTGACATGGAGACACACACAGGGTCTCTCTACAGATGGCCCTAGAATCCCACAGATTTCTGGGGATTTAGCAAGTTTAAGGATATGTGCTGAATCCTCTTCTGTGGTATGGTCATATCTCCTTTCTATTGTGACAGTCTGGGGGAATCTGCACAAAGGAATTCCCTGGACAATTTGTTCTAGAGAGCTTCTTGGGACTCACACAGTTTAACTTCTCCATAGATGGTGTTGACACTGGTGTAAGTGACAGGAGAATCAGACTTCAAATTTTATTTTTTCTTTTGATAAACAAAAAGGGCATGATTGGAAAGATGGGCATCTATAGTGACTAGGAGAAAAGAGTGACCATCACACAGTGGGGTTTGCAGCTAATCAAATGAGATCACAGCAAATAAAATACAAACATTTCATTTTTAGAAGAACACTGGAAATGTTTAATAGAAATGAATGAACTAAATAAATAGAGGAAAAGCAAGTGGAGGACAAAAAGAAAGATTTCTCAAAGATAAATTAAAACACAAATAAAGACAATGTGTTCTATCTATCCAGTAATATATATACCAGCAGTTAAAGAGAACCAGTTAGGATGAGCAAGGATGTGCAAAATGATCAAGAGGGACATATTTGAGGTATATGCTATCAGATACAGAAGGGAATGGAAAGATTACAGAATGAAGTTGAGAGTGTAAAAAATTATAAGAAACTCAAAGGTGGAGAATGAAAGGAAGATTGCACAAGATGATAAAGATAAATAAAAATACATTTTCCAAGTACATATAGTCCAAGAGGTTAGTGAAGGAGACAGAAGATCCTCTAAGAGATCCTCTAAAAGATGGCATGGGTAATTCATTGGCAGCAGAGTTAGACGTTGATTTTAAAAAATGAATCTTCCCTTGCTGTTCACAAAGTAGTTTGGGGGCAACACAGCAGAAATAGACATATTGTCCATTTCCCAAGGGAAGAAAATGATACAGCGAAGGAAATTGAGATCACTATAGAATAGGAATGATTGTCTATAGGCTGATAACAGTGTGAATAAGACAAGATTCCTAAGACAGTTGTGCATTAAAAAAAAAGCTCTCTTAGGATATGTTTAAAAGGCTTTTTGGAAAGGAAAAAATCAAATAAAAGTATAGGGTCAAATTCAGAACACTTATGTGCATGGACAGTTCCCACTAGAATGAAGGGGAGCTATTTGAATGCATCTAAGGGCAGAAATTAACCCATAATAGGAAGCAATTAAAATTAGCCACAACAGTGTCTTTGGAAACATCAGAGATACCATGGCCTGAAGAAAGATAAACATAAGAGGAGCTATTATACACTTGAGCATGGATCTAGGAAACTCCCAGGAAACTACAGATAAACCAATTTACCTTCAGCAAACACTGAATGTAAGAGAAGGAGTGATGGATCAAATCATACCTAACTTTTGCAAGTATTAACTTTAATCTTAATGGGATTACTCACGAAGAAAGGCAAACAGAGTTTAGTTCCCAATGATCACCCATTTATTAAAAATATTTAAAACTTGTATGTATCTTCATTCATCTTTAAAAAAGTAAAACATTTCAAAAGAAAAACTTGGACAATTCTAATACAAAAGAAACATTTTTCTTAAGTTAGTTAAGAAACTTAATGCAAATAATTGCTATTGTATTCAATAATTGTTATTGAATCACTAACAAATGTAAGCACTTAAAGAACATTCGTAAATCTTAACTAAATATATACTATACCAATTCATACCAGCTGAGAATCTGCCCCGCCCCCCTCCTTTTTTTAAGCAATATACATGTTGGCTTTCTAAAAAACTGTCTTAATTCAGACCCTATTCATACCCACATAACAGAAATCCATTCTGAAAAAGAAATTTTAAAATTTGTTTATAGCCATTTAATGGCACAGACAGAACAGTCTCCACATGCATACATATGCAATTTTACTATACTGTAAATCAGCAATGTTATACACTTCCATTATTAACTGATATAGTAAACATTATTCTCAAATTTAAGCAATTGTAAGGATGTAATTAATACATTAATTTACATTTTCAACTTAACAGTATCCCATAGAAAAATATATTTAGCTACTGGTTTTAAAATAGCAAAAATACTTTGTAACAAAATGCCAGTAGTCCATGGGCCAGAGTTAAGGTTGTAATGTTATGATCAAATATTGATTTTTTATACTTGATAACATTTTATGTGTGGATTGTAAAATTTATTATGTCCTTAACTATTCATTTATATTATTTTAGATTTGTAAATGATGTGATAAATAAATTTTGATGCAACTGTAAGTGGTTTTTAAATGTATTTTTTATTTTTGAAATATGAAAATGCAGTCAGTCTCCAGTCTTTCAGGGTGCTGTAGTTCAGTGGAACTATGCATGCAGTTAAAGTTAAGTACATGCTTGAATGCTTTGCTGCATCTGGGCTAGGGTGCTTAGTTCCTTGCAGGATATATATACACACAGTTTTTTGTATACAGGCATGTGTGCGCGCACACACACACACAAATAATTTAATAAACAATCACTATATTGTTGTAACTTTTTATGTGTGCCATCCTTTTATATCAGATATTTGCATTAAACAGATGGCATGTCCATGTACCCTTTATTATCGCTGAATAGGATTTGGCTGTTAGCACAGTATATTTTGAGATGATATGTTTTGAAGGTACAATATCTTGGTTTGGATATTTAGTGATATTTAGCAAGAGAGAGATAAGTCATGCTGTGTTTTATTATATGCAAATATTATACCTATTACTATATATATTATATATCTTTTACTATATGGTAATAAGACTAATGATCACTCAGTTTGAAGTTAATTAAGTGATTAATTAAATTAATCATAATCACATCATGAGCTAAAAGTCCATATAAATATATAAAAATAAAATCCCCTTACATACAGAAGCATATAAAAAGAAAGCTATTTTCTTTCTCAATATGTAATGTAAGCCCCCTTTAGAAATAAAATCTACATCTTGCAATCAAAACAAATGAAAGTTCATTTAAAATAAGTCTCTTTCTTTAAACTAGTCTATTAAGTGTGGCTCTTAATGATTGGTTTTGATTATTTTTGAAGATTTTTGTATTGAGATGGCATACACATTTTCAATCATGTCTTAATTACTTTTAAAAATGCTGCTCTGGCTTAGGGACAAGACAGATAACTTGTTAAGCATTTGAAATTTCTGAGCTGTTTTCTCAGTTCTGGCAGTCAATACCCAAGTCCAGATTGTAACCTCCTTTCTGCCTCCAAAGCCTGCCTTGGCTGCGTGTCCAGTGAGGGATTATGGATTTATCAAGGAAGGTAAGTGTGACTACAAGCATTGGCTCACCATCTGCTCCCCAGCAGAGTTCGGGCCAACCTGCATAGCCTGCAGCAAGACCAGGGCACTGTTCTCAATCCAGCCCTTTCCAACCTGGCTCAAGAAACACATCACATTCAGTCAGATGATTAGGGCTAAGTAGTCCATATGTAACAGAATATTTTTCCTAAATACCAAAATGAAAACAAAATGAATGCCATTTTTTTATTCTCCTTACTCGCTACATCAAGTTTTACACAAATAAATACTCTCTTAAGGTTTATGCAAATGATAGAAAAATAAAACTATGCATTATTTAGCAGTTCTCCCATTTCAAGATCTAACAGACTTTATTCACAGCATGTTTTTCCCTAGTTTATGTTGGCCTTCTTTTCTGATTCTACTTTTTAATTCATCTTTTTAAATTATTCCTTTTTAAATCATTATCTTATGTGTCTTCATAGATTTTCATATATTAATCTATTATTAATACTTTACTATATTCAACTTAATCTTAAATTGTTTAAATCTCTGTTAAGTGTAAACACTGATACACGGACAGCTTTTAGAAATACTGAGCTCTTTAACATTTGAAGCATTTCTATTTGTAGCTCATGTCATTATTCAAAAACTTCTGATCAGATCTGCTCTTTTCTGTTAGAGGTACCTTAGACAGAATAACCAGGCACCACATGGGAAAGTCACCAGTACTGTGTTAAAAACAAAAACAAATTGTTGGTAAAGATTTCCTTTTGTTGAACAAAAAAAATCTGTATTGTACATTAAAATCTTGACATCTGCTTCTTGAATTTAAAAACTATATTAGCACTATTTCCCATATCTATTCAATTTTCTTTATGTTGATTCAGGTCAAGATTTTTATCTTCATGCACAACTCCAAAGAAGGCAGCTGTAACAAGCTTTTTGCTTTCTGCAGTTCAATACCGAACATGAAAATAAGCTGAATAAACATCTTACCCTTTTCAGTTAAACTGTTGTCTGCCCAACTGCTGAATGCACACAGAAAACAAATCTAAAATTGTATAACCCATAATACAGTATATTAAATTACAACATTGGTCAGTAATGGAAACTTATTTCCAGATATGAATTATTTACAGCCCATTTAAGTAATCCATATTCAGGTGTGGCAATGAAAAAAAAAAGTGAAACATAAATCTTTAATGTTGACCGGTTGAGAGAGCAGAGCTGAGGATTATAGACATTTTAAAGAAAAAAAAACCTAAACGAATTGATATAGCCTGTTCAGTGGCTTACTGCACCAGCGTGCTAATAAATTGACGGATGGCATGTCAGGGTATGAGTTGAAATCCCAGCATTTCTAACTAGGGTGGGATCTAATATCAGTGTACCAAAATAAAGAGTTTCTGGACCTTGATGTCACAGGACACACTCTGTGCCTCATTTAGTACATTCTGCAGGAGCTCGGCATATGTTATTGCAACACAAAAATCCACAATTTTTGTTTTAACCCCATAACTGCATTAGTAATTTTTCAAAAACATTCTTCAGTATATTGTAATATGAGAAAGGATTAATTCAATATAAGCTTTTATTTTACTTTTCGAGTGTAGTTTTAAGGTATCTTATAGTATTACCATCCAAATCTAACATAAATCCACATGATTATAGTCTAGATTTCCAAGTGAGAAACACAGTGCATGCTTCATACAACAAGGGGTGGAAAATATAAATAATGGGGAATACTGTTGAATAGTTGTTTTTTGTTGGTTTGTTTTTTGTTCTGTTTTGTTGCTGTTGTTTCCCTCAAATCATGTAGATTGTAAGCTACTTCAAAATGAGGCAGCAACGATGATGGGAAAAAAGCTCTTCTACAACAATTTCTTTTGTTTCCTGGAGCAGTACCTATATTAATTCATCTTACAAAGATCATTGCTCAAGAACTAAATTTTGCATACATTAGAAAGCGGAATTAGCATTGCACTGTGTACAACATTCTATGCTAAGTTCTCTCCAAGCAACCATTAAAGGTCATGTTTTGACGACTGAATGGCATGTCGGCACCTTGGTTCCCTAGAGAGGCATTCCCCAGGTACAGGCAAAAGGTTATTAAATTACCTTCCAAGCAACACTATCTCCTCGGATGAAAATAATTACAGGCTTTTAGAGGCATCAGAATGCTTTCTATTTTTTTAAATAAGATGAAGATGCAGTACCTAATGACCATTTTTGTGTGTGAGTCATAGAGCCTGTCAGCAGTGACAGGACAAATGAGCATAATGGCATAGCTTAAAGGGGAAAGGTTCATTTTAAATAGTGACAAATAATATTTAAATGGCATTGTTGGAGACCCATCATGCTTGTAAAATGTAGTTTGTATCTCTTCTTCATCCTTTAATTTCATCACTGTCAAATGGTATTAGCTGTTAACATGCAACATCAGGTGCAGATATAATTTTTAACTATTAAATGTGCCCATAACCAAACACAATGCATCTTGATTGTTCATATATTTTGTGGTAGAATAAATAACGTATTTTATAATTCACAATTTGCTCTGCTAAATTGTTTTGCCATATAATGGAGATCTTTACTAAAAGAGAATGGGGGGAAGGGAAAGGTTTAAAATGTGATACCTCAAATGGATTTCTTGTGGCCAATGTGCTAAAATGGAAATTACTTTCTTTTTAGACTAATGTAATTCACAGGTTTAAAGTGCCATGGGCAAGATTGTCAAATGTAGTAATTTGGTCAAAACAGTCATGGGCAAACCAATATAGTGACATATATATAGTATATGCTTCAGTTAAGAAGGGCTGACATTAAATTTATTCATCCTTACAAAGGCACTTGGCCCTACCAGAAAATGTCTGAATTTGAATCGTCCCCGCGACATCAGACGTTGCTTAGGGCATGAACAGAAAATGTCTACTTTAAAATATTTAGTAACACTCATTACGCAAAACTCTGCAGAACAAGAATTCTCCAGCACAAATGCAATTACATAACTTGAAAAAAGTTAATCAAAAGTCAATCCTATACCTGCTAAAAATGACATCAGTGAATGCCAAGTCACAACATTGCAGGAAATAAAATCATGACTGTTTGAGTGCACTTAGCTATAAAATTACAAGTTCTGGAACTCAAACTTTCATAAAGAGGCTTCTAATTTTAAAATATTTTTGCACAGCTTCATCACATTGATTGCTATTTTATTTTCAGATCACTTAAGCCAAAAATGTAGACAGTTTAGGTACCTTTGAGTTGTTAAAAGTTATAGCCAATTTTCTGAAAAATTATACCAGCTAAAAACACAACATTAAATATTTACCCTGTTGGATGTTAAAAGACGCTTACAATGACAAATGTTCACATATTGACTATTCAAAATGGCCTTCACTTTGAAATTGTGAAATGGAAAGGATTGCAGATGTACAAGAATAAATATAAAACCAAATGAGTTGACTTGAAGTGTTGCCGGCTTTCATAAACATGCTACTGCAATAACATGTGACATTAATATTTAATTACAAAAGCACTGCTGGAAAATCTTTGAAATTAATGTTTTGCAGAATTAACATTCAGTGCACAGAAGCAAAGTCGTTCCAGGCGCGACTGTGATTAACAATGCCATTCACTTTACATATTATATTAATATATTATTCAAGCTAAGAATTAACACCTCCTAATTTAAATAAGGTGCTACATATCATGATGAGCTAAAATGCTTTTTCTTAAAATGGCCCATCTGATTTTAAGCAATCTGTGTTTATCATTTAATATTTTGTCACTGAATACTATTCTCTGTAAAAACTCTTTGCACTTTAATTTTAGGACGAAGAGATCTCATTAAACTGGTGCCTTCAGATTCAAGGATTATTAAACCAGTTGAGCCATATTTTGTTTACTGTTTGCTTATCCACCTGGAATTACTACTCTATTGCATTCTATTCAGGTTCTCAACCCACACCTATTTCTATGGTCTCTGAATACATACTAAAAAGTTAAACATTTATTTTACTTAAGGAATTATGATGGGCCAGATCTTCAACCACTGTAAATGAGCACGGTTCCCCTAAAATTGGTGGAACTACATTGATTTACATCAGCTGAGGATCTAGCTCGTTTTGTCAATATGACTTTTAATGTATTTTTGGGAGGGGGATAATCTCTATGGCGTGCATTTTGTGATGATGTTTTCAACTAGTAACTTGTTTCTACTTAGATATCTATTCTTGTGTTGCAGGCCATAGTGTTCTCCCTATAAGGGAAAAAAAGACAGATCAAGGGCTCAAGGGAGGTGTCTGGTTTAGCTCTCTGAGTACTTAGCAGAGAGCCCTCTCTGCCCTCCAGCTCTACCTTTCAGTATAAAGAAATTCAGACTCGTATTGAATTCCTGTGGAGAACTGTAACTTCTGGTGGGGCACCGCTGCTAAGCAATCAGGCCTGGAGGACTGTAAATAGGTTAACATATTTTATATTATAGGTCAGGCAAACTAGTTATTTTAGTTTGCCGAAAATATTGATTAGACATCTGGGTACATCACTTCAGTTTAACTGCACAGAACTTTATTTGCAATCTTTAGTCTACTGTAATTCTTTGTTCTCTTCTTTATAAATTAGTGAAGTAATACATAACCAACCTTAAAGGGCTGGCAGATGTTTAAGTGATCAAAATCCCATGATCATTTTTTAGTATCAATAGTAATGAGCTGATTGGCTATACTGTCACTCCTGCCTTCAATTAATTCTAGAGGGTAGCAAATAAATACCAAGAATCTTTCGTCCTTTCTAGTCTGTCAACAGAGGTGTGTAATACTTCATTAATTGAGAACTGAGCAATTAAAGTTATGTCTATGTATCTATATTTAGCTATTAAATCTCACCAGTTGTTAGATTAAGACTTGCAATCAGCAGCAATTTCTTGTTTTAAATTATTTTTCAAAATCAGTTAAGGAGATATGATTCTTAGTGTGAAACATGGAGCAAAGATATTTCTCTGTGTTTTTATATGTGTATTCCTTCTTAGATGTGATATTGATATAAATAGTCTAGGTCAGCATCAAAGTCAGCAACAAGGAAATCCTCCAGTCGCTATGCAACCCTTGTGCAGGCAAAAAAATATAATCAAAGTTGTTAGGAGTTTTGTCCACGTGAGAAATGTGGAACAAACATAAGATTCAGATGTAAATGAGAGAAGGGGACAAAATTATAGATGACAGTTAATTATAGATTCAGCCTTTGCTCACTACAAAGAGTATCCTACAACTACCTTTAGATGTTTTTGGTATCTTAAAACTATATCTTTGCAAGGATCTAGGCAGAGAAGAAAGCCAGATAATCTATGCTGAATATGTGAATCACAGACTATAGGTATCTGGCCCCAATCAGGTCTCTCTAAAAGCCCCTTGAGTATCCTTTCAACAGACCCTCTTCCACAGGAAGCATACAAGAAGCCATTTATAGAATGAAATTTAAGAATGAGGGAGAATGGTCAAGTTGCTTTTGCACATTCACCCCTGGTGCAGGAATGGCTGCACACACAAATTATTCACTGTCATGGCAGCCAAAATCCATATTGGAGAAGCCTTACTATCAAACGGAATGCAAGCACATTTTAATACTGCTTTTTGCAGCATCAATCTATGCCGATTTTAAGGCATATCCATGGAAAGTCTACATTTGCCCCCTTTATTGATATTAAATTGGATTCAGGCTCAGTTTATGACAATGGCTTGAGGGCTGTATCCTGCATCATTTGTTTTACAGCACCAGACTGAATGAATTGATGACAAAATACTGTCTTGATTACATTACCTTTAAAAACCCCACCCTAAACTGCATCATCACCTACAGGCCTTTCCTTCTCCCTTGTGAGTATTTTTTATAATTATGATTTATGATTTATAAATTATTGTATTTTTTTTTAAATAATTTTGGAGGCATTGAGGACATTTAAAGAGTAAAATACTAGAGCACACAAATTTCTTCCTAAACAAAGGTCACTTTCTTGTTAAATGTCCCAGTTCCAGCCATGGCATAATGGGCATTATTAAGGACTGGCTAAATATCATCTATCATCAGTTGGGCAGCCTTCCCTTTCTAATCTTTTTTTTAAAGAAGCCATTTTGTTCACCAAAGGGAATAATGATTCATTTGATGTTTTCAAAACAATTTTTTTGTAGTCATACTTATTGAAAAGCCTGCAAGAATTATTTTAATATGTGATTACTAAATATGAAGAAAATAATAACATGACTAAGATTTTCAGTTAAAAAACATGTGGTATAATAATGTCTACCCCGTAAGACTCCTCCCTCCCATGATATCTCTAAAATAAAATGCTCTATAACTCAATTGGTAGTATATTTGGAACTTTAAAATGTGTTAAGGCTGTTCATACAGTATCCAAGTGGACGTTTTAAAATCTCATTTTATTTGACAAAAACATGACATTTCAAAATGAAATAAGAGAAAATAGAGAGGGCAAATGTATAAAATGGTGACATGTTAGGACATTATTCAAAATGTTGCTAACTCTGAGTATAGATATTGTATAGTTGCAGTATCCTGGTACATAATACATTTGTCTCACTTTTATAAAATAGGGATCTGGAAAAATAATTCCAATAAATAAATATAAACATACCATAACATAAAACCCTCCAAAGTATACACATTAAGGGTGGGAAAAGCTCCTGAATGCACTACAATACTTCTTCAATGATCAGTGTTTATATTTTTTGGAAACAGTGAAATAAGTCCAAGAATTGAAGTCTTGAAAAAGGTGTAAATAACCCTTTTGGAATTACTAATCCTGCAGTAGGTGTGCTTCTACGTTCTCACTCAACCAATGTGAGTTCTTCCCACATGAGCACTACAGGATCAGATCCAATCAGAGCAATTGTTTCACATTGTTACTTAAAAATGTACTGGGCTGTGCACTTTACTTCTTATCATAGGCAGCTTGTGAAAATAGTCTTTGCAGAGACTGAGCAGGGGTGCAGCCATGGAGGGGCCATGACCCATTCAATTAGCACCCAGGTTCACCCAAATCTGAGCACCCAGCAGTGTTTAATGTGAGAAGGGTGGCAGGGTGCAGCCCCAGGAAAAAAAATTAAGATTGAATCAGGTTGTTCAGGGGTGAAGGCTTTTAGTAAAGCTGTTGCTGCCTTGTACCACTTAATTAGGCTCTGCCTCCCCATCAACACAGGCTTCCCCATCCCCACTCTACTCAGCTCCAGTTACTGCCACCCTATTGGCTGACTGGCTCTCAACTGTTAAATAATCAGGTATTGGCCAATCCCTCACCTCCCAGCAG
>ML675620.1:53674757-53714042 GCA_007922155.1 Mesoclemmys tuberculata
CAGAGCCTGTGTTGGTGGGCAAGCAGAGCTGAAGGGAGCAGTATGAGGCAGTAGCAGCTTTACTAAAAGACTACACCCTTTAGTGACCCAGTACAAAGAGTTTTTTCTGGAGCTGCAACTGACTCTGACACCCACTCACTGAAAGCACCGTGCCTGGTTTTCTGACTTGTGTGGGCCTGGATGCTAACTCCCACACCCTTGGCTATGCTCCTGAGGCATTGTTAGATTTGGGCGGGGCTGGAGCGATTGAAACCCCTTTAAACATAGTCATCAGCTACCTGTGCTTCTAATCATCATCTTCTCAAAATCCCTTCAGTAAAAATCTCATGTAGTGTGTTCTCCGTGAGGATCAATATAACAGGCTGCGTAAGCAGCACAGGAATATTTCATTATTTAGTTACTGGTTAGTCATCAGGAGGCAAGTTCGGTTTTGTAAACCATAGGTGTTGCAAAAACAGAACAGTATAATACCTTCCGTGCTCAAAACAATAAAGAAGGGAGCCCAGACCTCTTGAGAAATATGTCTCCTCAAGATCTGCTTGTCCATCGCTTTGCCCATGAGGTACCAAATTCCCAACAGCTGTATTGAGCAGGATGGATTGTGCCCAGGATTTCCAGTGTAGTCTGGAGATGTGCTTTAATACTATGGGTACACCTTACTGACCTCAGCCTCTGCGCAAATTTTCCCTTATCATAGCCTCTCCTTCTGTGTCCATCCATCTTGTACATGCCCATGATGCAAATAGCCAGCAGTGCACTATCCTGATGGCCAAACACAACCACTCTGCACTCTTCCCTCATGGGGTCGTAACCATCGCTCACTGTAATACCACTTAAAATGTTCTTTGCATAAGTAAGTTCTGATGCTCTAACAGGGAAATATATGTAGCTGTTTTCCACAGCTTTTATCCCTCCTTCCTCCAGATGTACAAAGCCCAATGTCATTGTGGCAGGCATGGAAGAGAGAACCAGGCATCTGAGGGGTGAAGAACATAAAAGGAGCTGCCTCTGCTCTTTCTTTATGGAAAATTAAGCTCTAGTCCATTTCAAATATAAAGGGAGGAGTCAATGACCCGGAGATAGGAAGAAAGAATAGTTTTTTTCTACATTTCTCATATAAACCCTCTCTAATAAAGTCACTGCTTGAACTAAAGACTCTACAGTCACACATGTCCAACAATGACTCATGATCAGATGCTCTACATATATTTTCTTAGTCTCCAGGCAAACCTGAGCCCAGGAATGATGGTAATCCTATTGATTCCAATGGGAATTGCTTCTGCTTACATGAGGACTGAATTTGGATTTCCATGTATAACAAATGCTGTAATTTATTATTATTATTATTATTAATCACTGCAGACAGAGCATAGTCATCTATGGTTTGTTCAGCAGAAGAGTAGAATATTAGTAATATCATTAGAATATTATTAATATCATTGTCTTTTTATGCTGAAATTCAGCACTGACTTCAGTAAGTGCTGTTGTGCTGAGCAGTTCCCTATTAGCATAGAAGCAACAGTGGAAACATATAGGATATCAACAACTTCATATGTGCTTCAATGGTTGATATTGCAGAATCTCAAGTGTAGCTGTGGGATCTCTAGCAGTCTCTCCAGCTATTAATTTTGTGTTTATAGTTTAACCTTCTACATTATTCTAGACTTGTTGCTCATGGTATTGAACTTCAGAGTGGAGACTTCACTGAGATACAGAACACCATCAAGTATGCAAATTGCAGTGACACGGTTGGGTTGGTAATGAAAGGAAATTCCTGACTAATATACAGTGTAACCATATAGTATACTGGATAAACAATGGTGCCCTATGAAAAATCTCCCATTGTCTTCAAAGAACAGGATTATACTCTTGAAGATTTCATATAATGGGCCAACTCCATTCTTTATTTACACCAGTATAACTCCTTTGATATCAATGGAGTTGCATTGATTTTACTCCAGTGTCAAATACTGGAATTTAGCCCAGTGAATCAGAAAGCCTGTAATCAATACATTCACTTTATATACCTACATTTATTGGACCTCAACATTACAACAAAAAAGAACATAAATATCTTTTATTAATATGGAGTGCACAATGAAGTTATGTGACCTTTTGTAACCACTGCAGCAAGTTGAGAATGATGTACAAAATGAAAAATCTCTGCGTTGTCCATAGAGAATACAGACAGTACAGTGCAATCACTGCTGGTTGCTGTGTGGTAGAAATGAAGAACCAAACACAACAAAAAACTAAACAAAAACTCAAAATACTCAGAGGGTTTTCAAACCTTCAAAAATAAAAAGTAGAAAATGACAATTTGTTTAAAAATAAGATGCTGAGCTCTGTAATCTTGCACATTTTGTGACATAATATGTGATTTCTGCCAAGATCTCATAACAGTTTTCATCACTGCAAGAACTCATAGTGTGACATATTAATATCATCATTAATGCATGCCAGCACTATATTTTTCATTCTTCATATAGACAACACTTCTCCAGGCACCCAGATGTTTGGGGTCTGTATAAAGATGTACCTTCTCAACACAAACAAGTCTCTTCTATAGATCCAACACACTTTAACATATTAAAATAGTCTTTTTATAGTATTTTACCTAATCCTATGTTTCAACTGGAATTAAATCCATGTCACAAATTTCAGGGCCAAATTCAGATCTTAAGTTCTACAAAACCCAAGGAAATTCACCTTTGTTGTCCCAATCAAGGCCATACCTAAATACAATTTGATAAACCAGAGAAGATAAAAAGTAAGGATTTTAATTTCCTGTTTTGCCATTGTTTTAAGGTTTTCTTACTAAGGTCACAAACAATAGTACAATTTACAATATTAAATCTCTATAGGGGAAAACATGCAATTAAATCTCTATTGTGCTTGCTAAATCTTCCTCTTGGTTTGCAGATTAATTCAAATTAAAGTGTAAAATTATTATATGATTAATCTTTTTAAAGGGTGTGATTCTTGAGTCTTAATATTCAACTCATCTGCCATTGACTACAGTGGGAGTGTGCATGAGAATAGCAGGAGCTGGGGCTATGTCCATGTTCTCTCCCTCCCTGATATAATCTTAGCAAATGAATACAGTTCAGGCCGAGCAAGTAAGGGCTTGATTTAGGCCATTTAATTGTCATTACATATTAATTTATCCCACATTCATCGCAGAAGTATCTAAGTAACTCCGAATTGCCGCACATAAATGAGGCAGGAATTAGCCCTTTTACTGCCTATGGTTTTGGATGGGCTTGTTTGCCAGAGGTAGGCTGTGTTGTAGGTTCTGTTGCAGACCTAATAAAAAGCAGTTCAGGAAAAAATAAGAATGTTGGAACTTTCACCAATCAAATCTAAACATTCTATTAAGGTTTGGAAATGTTCAGATTAGACATGTTTCCTTCCCTTCCCATAGGGAGTTAAGAAGATCCCAAATGCCCTCTATAACCTCCTCTCAGTTGGCGGCAGGGTTCTTGTGGGGGAGATCTAGTGGCATACTGCTTCAGTCTAGTTCCCATGTCTCCTCTTTTGTGACAATCAAAATGATTCCATCACACCTTCACACCCATCCCCAAATGTCTTCAAGAGCTTTCCAGGCAGCCTACACCCCTTAATCCATCTGGGTTTGCCTGCCCTTTTCATTGACACTACCAGGTGACCTGCCATTAGGCCTTCTCCACTTATTTCATCTTGGGGGGTCAACCAGACACTTGAAGAGGAGATTAGATGTTGGATGGGAGGAAGATGATAGCAGATCACAGGGCTTCTTGTCCAATAAAACCTACCACTACCATTCCTTAGAACATTATAAATTACAAATGAATCTTAACCTTAACATAAGATCCAGAGATAAAAATAGAAATAGTACATTTCCCTCATGCTACAGACATATACATGCACTGATATCTTTAATATTTTCATGCATATGAAATCATGTAAAGTTATTAATACAGATAAGTAGAACATTTCAAAAAAGACTGTAGTCTCTCTATCTATGGTGACACATTAACTAATAATGCTTTATATGTGAAAAAACATAAATGGTCATCTAGCTATTTTAAACAAACAAGAAAAATCTATTTGCAATATCCACCTCCATTCCCAAATTGTATTCATAAAGAGTTAAAATATCAAATAAAATTATAAAGGCACTAATGATATTTTTTTATAACAGAGCTATTGCTAGTAAGCTGTATTTCAGAGAAACATTGCACATTTTGATGACTGTCAAAATTTACATAACTTACTCTACATGAATTAAGTATGAGGTATAAAATGCAACTTTGGCTAAATAAACCCACAGCAATTGTAAAGCAGTATTTCAGGCATTGCTAGAATAATAGAAGACCAAAGCACAAAACAAAAAATGAATGGCAGGTAGGGTGACCTCCCCAACATTTAGTTATTGTCTGGAAATAAATTTATAGAAGATAACCTTTAGAAATACCGATCACAATTCTGCAGTTGTTATAGTACTTTGTGTTTTTATTTTTAATTTTGTATCTACGATCACAACTCTGACATATTAGGGTAATGAACTGGGTCCGGGAATTACAAGAAAACACATAAATACTAGAATTTCTTTAAAACATTAAGTGTTAAGAGAAACAAATTCCAGTCTTTAACATCTGTCCTACAGATTCTTACCATTTATCTGCTGATCAAAAATTCAAATGGTGCCAAAAAAAATCATGAAGTCAAAAGGACTTGGTGGGGGGATCTTTGTTTCTCTCTAAAAGCCTAAAAGTTATACTCAACTGCAGCACAAAGAGTAAAGAGGTTGTTATTCATATTAACTACATTTACATTCCTATCGCAACATCCAGAGAGCTAATAGTGGGGTTATTAACATAACAAACGTAAATGTTCTATATAAATAATACTGTTTCAGGCCAGCAACCGCTCATCTGACAGCATTTAGGCACAGGCTCAACATCTGTTTATGAACACTTTGCCTAATGATATCATCAGATATCATTAAGTGCGGCAGAATACAGCACAGAGGCAGGTGCAGCTGCCTTCAGTACCCATCACAGAGGAAGAAAAGAGCTGCATTCCCGATCCGAAAACCCATCATTAGGACAATTTTCTTCGACAAACCAGCCCTGTGATTTCAATCTGTATATCACCTGTAATTGTAGTTTTTAGCAAGAAGCTGATTCTATACATTTAGCGACGAATCACGTTGATGGCCTGAATTCTGGAAACACATTTGTGGTACCAGCTGCGGCAGCTTTTTTTAGAGCCTGTGTTAACAAAATACTGCTAACAAGGCAATGCTTGGAGTGCAGCTTTGTTTCTCTTTCTTGTTCATAGTGTTTAGATGTGCATAATTATGGAGATTAGCAATTGATTGCTTCTCAATAATAATTGATTATTGGTCACTGAACCTTCTCCAAAGCACTACACTGAAGGTGAAGGCAGGTGATAAGTGCGTTCTTATCAGTTCTAGAAAATATAAAGGAAGGGTCCTAAAGAACCTTCGATTTGTACATCAGTTTCCATGATAAATAGACCAAAGGGATAATAGAATATCCTGAAGCCTCGTTTGCCCAGAGGCAAATTGTAGAGATCATAGCAAGCCTGCAGAATTCTCCCTGTGGACTATGTAAGAAACATACATCATTCTTATATATGTCAGTTGTTCTTTGATTTGAAAATATTTCAACCCATTTAATTTATCTTTTTCAGACCGTTTTCTTAAATAGTACAATTTAACGGTTATATCAAAGAATGAATATCAATTCTGAATGCCCCTTCAATTGAAACAAACTGACAAAATAATGCAAACCTTTTCCAGACCTGTGTAGCTTAAAAGCTTCTCTCTTTTACCAATAGAAGTTGATCTAATGAACGATATTACCTCACCCACCTTGTCTCTCTAAAATAATACAAGACATCTCACTCTTTAGCAGACATGCAAATATTGAAGGCTTTATTGTCACAAACATATATTCCGAACTCCAAAATCACTATACCCATTTTGATCTGCTTTACATCTATCAAAACTGTGGTCTGTGGTGACTGCCTTGATGCAGCATAACAAAGTTGGGAATATAACCTGATGCCACAGCTAAAAATTGAAGGATACTTCTCTTATTTTTGGCTTAATCACCCATGGTCAGTTTGGACAGCAAATATCCAATTTAAATTTACCACAGTGCATGGAAGTCATTCAGATAATGGAGTATTTATAGTGTTTTTTAAATGGTAAACATCATTTCTTGTTGGCTATTCAAAAAGTATTGTGAACAGTTCAGAATGATATTTCTAACCCTTTTATGTTAACAGGCAACTATAATTGTAAGTGTGACTGACATCTGTTTCTTTAGCTAACTTTTTCTTTTAAATTCTCAATTTTACAAAAATATGTCTCCTTTCTGGCAATGAACTTTAGAGCCTGATTCATGAAAAATGCAGCTTATTTAAAGTTAGCTTGCTCTATTTCCACATTTTTGTGCTAGAACGGGAAACAGATTTCACAAGCATGATTGAAAAGGAAAATGCCCAAGGTACAAGGATGAGATTTAGGCAAGAATAAATGCTTGGGATCTGAGTCAATGCTCTCTTTCTGCTCAAAGAAGGGTCTCTCACATGATGAACAGGCACAATTCTCAGAGAGTATTGTTCAGTAATAAAACAGACGCTTCTTTTTTGCTGCTTTCCCCAGAAGCAGCACAGTGATACAATTGTGACAGAAACTATTCAAAATTAACATCACATTTAGGACCTGATCCAGCCCAGGGATATGCAGGGTTATTCTGTGCTTGTCCCTTGCCTCCTCCTACCGGTTTCTAGCTACAGAGCACAAAAAAAGAGAGAAGGAGGTATAGATCGTAGGTATTCTAAATGCTAGCAACATCTTTGGGAGTTCATGAGTTACTTTATCCCCCTTCATGAGGAGGTTCAGAAGTCAGGTGACGCAATGTATTTTTATACTTACTTTATAGAAAGAGCTTACATTAAAACTGCTTTGACCCAACCTCCCATTCGTGTCCACAACTAGATGTAGTCATAATTTTCCCAGACACAATGACTTGCAGGTGCAAATAGTGATGCAGATAACTAACTAAATAACTCATCTGTGAGCACAGCCCAACGGTTAGACATAATTGTGCCCATAATTATTTACAAAGCAAAAGAAAAGGCCAGGTTTTTAAAAAAGGTTGCTTGATACATTGCATGGAGTTTTTGGTGGTAAACCCTGAAATTTTCAGAGTACAGGAAACTGATGTATCACAAATCCCCACTATAACTTCCCTTTTCCCAAATATGACATATTCATAAGTGTCTTTTCTTTTTAAAGCTAAGAAATTTGGGACATTTGCACCGATATAGCTAAACTGATGTAGCTGCACTGATGGATATCCCTGGTATAGACATGCTGCACCAGTGTAAACAGATTGAAACTAGAGCATGACGTTTTTCACAGTGGTGAAATCTATACTATGAATTTACTAGCACTGGTGCAACTACATGGGTTCAAAAAAGAAGAGAAAAGCCTAAAGAGATTTGTGGTAACCAAATATGGAAATTCCAAATTCCTTTCACATCCCTATCACCAAAAAACTCAGGCAGGTATGTGTGCTTAATAATTACTATAATTATGCTATGTTATAAATCGCGTACAGAAAAATTATATTAAAAGAACATTTTTGAGGTTGCAAATTCAAGCACTCGTGTTAGGAAATGCCAGAATTATAGTTGCCTGTGCAAACTTAATCTGCTTCACTTGTGTGTATGCATTATAATGCAGTCCGATGTGATCCCATACTATTTTTTCCAACAAGACTCCTGCCTCATTCAGTGCACAAGATTTACATGTTCTGGCGATAAATCAAGGTTGTGTAGAAAAGGCAACAGCCTGCTGGAACCTTGCCTCATTTGTTAGAGTAGTTGGAAAACGTGTAGTGTAGGCAGGAGACTAAGAAGAGAAAGGATGGGCTCATCGCTTGGGCTCTTGAATGTGGCCCCGAAGAATTGGATTCTATCCAATTTGGTCCTCAAGTGTTTGCCCAGCCATTCCCAGTTCAATCCACACTCCACTGTTCTTTGTCATTTCTCTCTCTCCTCCCACTCTTTGTGCTTCATACCATTCCTAGTCCCAATTTTCTTGTCCAGCCAATCCCAATCTACTCTCCCCACAGCATTCTCCCTACTCCTTGTCATCCAACTGGCTTTCAGTCCCCCATTCAGTTTCCTTTCACCAGCTCCCAGTCTCACTCCTGACTTCCAGCCCCAGCTTCTGAATGGATGGTCGCTCTGTGGGAATGGTGCATGTGCAGTTTGATCAGCACGATGAGCTGAGATAGGCTTGTGCGTGATCACCGAAGATGAGATCTTTAGAGATTTTAACTGTTCAAACTGAAGAAACCTCTACTGAGCATGTGTAAACTGCAATTTTTCTAAGACTTTCTAAGACAAAAAGGCCACCCCTTGCCACATTTCAAGTCCCTGCTCCAAAGCATGCAGGTAATAGAACTGTTCAAAGAAAGGCTTCAAGAATTTTTTGACAAGAGCAAAACAACATATTTCCCCCTAGACTCATTCTCAGAAATGGATGAACTATTTTGGCTGAAATTTTCCAGAAGAATTCAGCCTGCAGCTGACACCCGGCATGAAAAATATCAGCCCAAATGGTTAAAGTCTGGTAAAGTTAGAAGAATATAAGAATGGCCATACTGGGTTAGTTCAATGGTCCATCCAGCCCAGGATCCTGTCTTATGGCAGTGTCCAGTGCCAGGTGCTTCAGAGGGAGTCAGAACATATCAATTTATTGAGTGATCTGTCCCCTGTTGCCCAGTCCCAGCTTCAAACAATCAAAGGCTTAGAGACACTCTGACCATCTTGGCTAACCCTGACCATTAATAGCCCTAATCTTCATGAATCTATCTAATTCTTTTTTCAACCCAGTTATACTTTTGACTTTCACAACACCCCCTGGCAACAACTGTGCATTGTGTGAAGTAGTATTTCCTTATATTTCTTTTAAACCTGCTGCCTATTAATTTCATTGTGTGACCTATGGTTCATGTGTTATGTGAAAGGGTAAATAACATTTCCTTATCCACTTTCTCTATGCCATTCATGATTTTAGACGCGTCTATTGTATCCCTCCTCTCTGTTCAAAGCTGAAGAGTCCCAGTCTTTTTAATCTCTCCTCATATGAAAGCTGTTCCATACCCCAATCACTTTTGTGGCCCTTCTCTATACTTTTTCCAGTTCCATCTATCCTTTTTGAGACGGGACAACTAGAACTGCACATAGTATTCAAGGTGTGGGTTTACCATGAATTTATCTAGTGGCATTATGATAATTTTGGTCTTATTTTCTATCCTTTTCCTAATGGTTCCTCATACTCTGTTATTTTTTGACTACCGCTGCACACTGAGTAGATGTTTTCAGAGAACTATCCGTGTTGACATGACACCATGATCTCTTTCTTGAGTGGCAATAAGTAATTTAGACCTCATCATTTTACATGTATAGTTGGGATTATGTTTTCCAATGTGCATTACTTTGCATTTATCAACACTGAATTTCATTTGCTATTTTGTCATCTAGTTAACCAGTTTTGTGAGATCCCTTTGCAACTCTTTGAAGTCTGTTTTGGACTTATCTATCTTGATTAATTTTGTACCATCTACAAACTTTTCCACCTCATCGTTTACTGCTTTATCCAGATCATTTACAAATACGTTGAACGGCACCGGTCCCAATACAGATCTTTGGGGGACCCTGCTATTTAGCTCTACCCACTGTGAAAACTGACAGTTTATTCCTACTCTGTTTCCTACCTTTTAAACAGTTACTGATCCCTCTTATCCCATGACACTTTATTTTGTTTAAGAGCCTTTGGTGAGGGGCCTTGTCAAAAGCTTTCTGAAAGTCTGAGTATGCTATATCCACTGGATCACCTTTGTTCACTTTTGTTGACCCTCTCAAAGAATTATCATAGATTGGTGAGGCATGATTTCCTTTTACAAAGCCATGTTGCCTCTTCCCCAATATATCATGTCTGCCTATGTATCTGGTAATTCTGCTTTTTACTATAGTTTCAAGCAATTTTCTTTGCACTGAAGTTAAGTTTACTGGCCAGTAATTGCCAGGATTGCCTCTGGAGTCTTTTTTAAAATTGGCAACATATTAGCTATCCACCAGTCAACTGGTACAGTGTCTGATTTAAGTGATAGATTACATACCACAGTTAGTAGCTTTGCAATTTCATATTTGAGTTCCTTCAGAACTCTTAGGTGAATACAGTCTGGTCTTGATGACTTATTACTGTTTAATTTTTCAACTTGTTCTAAAACCTCCTCTATTAACACCTCAAACTGGGACAGTTCCTCAGATCTGTCAGCTAAAAGGAATGGCTCAGGTGTGTCAATCTCCCTAACATCCTTTGAAGTGAAGACTGATGCAAAGAATTCATTTAGCTTCTCCGCAATATCTTTGTCTTCTGCAAGCTCTCCTTTAGCACCTTGATCATCCCGCTGATTCTTTGGCAGATTTCCCACTTCTGATGTATTTTAAAAAAATGTTGCTAGTTTTTGTATCTTTTGCTGTTTGCTCTCCAGATTCCTTTTTGGCCTGCCTAATTACAACTTCAGTTGCCAGAGTTTATGCTCCTTTTGATTTTCCTTGGTAGGATGTGATCTCCAATTGTTAAAGAACGTCTTTTTGTCTCCTACCACCTTTTTTACTCTGTTGCTTATCTGTGGTGGCATTATTTTTTTGTCCTCTGTGGTGTTGTTTTTTAATTTGAGGTATACATAGAGTTTAGGTCTCTATTATGATGTTTTTAAAAAGTTTCCATGCCACTTGAAAGCATTTTACTCTTGTGACAGTTTCTTTTAATTTTCATTTAACTAGCCTCCTCATATTTGTGTACTTCCTCTTTTTGAACTTAAAGGCTACTGTAGTGAGTTTATTTGGTATCCTCCCTCCCAAAAGCATGTTAAATTTAATTACATTATGGTCACTATTACCAATAAGTTTAGCTATATTCACCTTTTGGACCAGATCCTGTGTAACTCTTAGGCTTCTTCCCTTGTGGGTTCCCAGACTAGCTGCTCCAAGAACAGGTAATTAATGGTGTTTAGAAGTTTTATCTCTACATCCCATTCTGAGGTAACATCTCCCTTTTTCTCCTCCTCTATAATGTCTCTATTTCCCATCCTTCATTTTCCTTTCTTCCTGTTAATATTTACCCTTGCCTTACTTGTACCCCATAACAAAGATAAATAAACCACCCAAACATGGAACTAATATGATTGATCCTTTTTATTTTCTTTTATGTGTATTTATTTTCCCTTATCCTTTGTCTGTCTAGCTCTCCCACTCCTACCTTTTAAGGCTCTATAAGACAATGTGGCTCTTTTACAGTTAAAGTGTGGTTCATGGAACCCCGTGTGCTCCCCATCCCACCTCTCTGCCTACCAGAATGGTGTGTGGAGCTCAGAACTTCTGCCCTGCAGCAGGGTGGTGGTGCTAGAGGATTCTGCCTAGAGGAGGTTGGGGCTTTGAGGGGTGTCAGTAAATTTGGCCACCCTGTTATATAACCTCTTCAAGGCAGTGAATATCTCTGGTCTCTGATTGTGTGCTTAGGAAGTGCCTAACATATTGTGGCTGTTATTGCCATATAAACAAATACATAGTAATAATAATCACTATTTGTATTTGCTGTATATACTGTATATGAAAGTATTAGCTGTGTGCTCTGTGCTATTATGGCAAAACCCCTCCCCCCAGCTAATTTAGCTATGATGGCTATTGAGATAGTCGTAGAGTAGTATCATTTGGTCAATTTACCTTTTTTAATTGATAGCTTACAGTATGTTGTTCTAAGAGAGTCCATTTAAAAACATTACTTACCATTTGCAACATTTACCACCTGCGCCTCCTGCTTTGCTCACAGGCTGTATAAGATAGCTGTGAGCGTAATGGATCACAGCAAAAGCAAAACACTTCAGTTATGGACATTTGCAGTATCAATCGTAGTTTCTAGTCTTATGTTTTGTTCTAATTGTATAAAGTTTTAGCAGCAGATTGAAAAAATACAATCAAATTGTAGTATGTAATGTCATCACTTCTCTCTACTATGTAAAAGCAAAAGTTTAACTTCATTGTCTTCTGGCCCCAAATTGAAATGTCCAACATATTATATAGTACTGAATATTGCAGTGTACATAAACACTTATGTACACTATCTGATGTGAGTGTATGCCTTATAAATGTGATATAGTGTGAGAGCATGGCTACTTAACACAGACTAATATGATACAGGGTTTACAGTGCAACGTCTACCTGAGTCTACAGAGAATCTGAAACAATAGCTCTGAAAGGTGCTAAGTGTTCCATTCCTCCCCATGTCCAATGGTGGGCAACTTAGATGTCCAGTGATGATGATTTAAATGCCAACACTATTAACTATTTATCTGTTATCATAGTAATAAGAAAGGAGATAGAGGCTCTATTGTGCACAATCTATGATAAGTAGCATCTCATTCTGGTGCCTTGAATGAGTGACATTGGGAGGTAACACTGTTTCTTTCTACTGTAGCCCCAAAGAGCATCTGAGTTCTACCAGCCTGGCAGTGCCCTCGTCTCTGTACCGACCAATGAGAATCAGGGCTGCACTGGTGGTAGCTGTTGGGCTGTAGTGGCTCCTGCATTTGCCTCTTCCGCAGGCTTTCTGAAGACTCAGAGACACATCATTGTGTCAGTTACACTCCATTCACATTTTCAAGCTTTTCTTCAGAACCATGAAGGCCAGGAAGCTGAGATTCTGATACCATCACATGACTCTGGGATCTGATGCCCTAGACATGTACCTATTGTGCATGTCTGAACCTAACAAAGTGAACTAAGCCAGACGAGCACAGAAGAGCACATATGATAATATTCTGAACATATGCACTGTCTGTTGCAAGTGGTGTCATCTCATTTTGGCTTCTCCAGGAGGTGAAGCTTGGCTTCTGGCCCAATTTGAGCCCTGAAACTATTAAAAAAGATAACATGAAATATAAATAGAAATGGGTCCAAACCAAAAACTTGGACTGAAATATTTTGAATTTCGGGATACTTTAAATCTGTGCTTGATTCTGGATCTGAATTTTTCACATTGAATCCTTCCCTGTTTGCAACCAGTTGTAATATTAGAGAGAATATTACTCTTAGAATTCGCAGCGCTGTAGCAGAGTAGCAGATTGAACAAGATACTGCAGTGCTCCCCAGAACAAGGATCAAGCCTCAGTTTTTAAAAGGAATATTAGATTTTAAATATACCCTGGCTTAAAATGTGCCTAGCCTGACTATTTCATTAGATGAACAAGGACAGAGACATTAGGTGATGATAAGCAATTACATATATATTCAGATAGCAATAGAAATTGGTGTTGAATGAAAATTTGAATATTCACATTACGTTTCTCTGTTTTTTTCTTCTCCAGAAGTATTATTTTAAAAATTAATATATTTTCAACACAAATTCTCAACAGGAATGTGGCTTAATACTGTATAGTTGGCTTTTCACCAAATTCCGCTGGAGCAACTTCCTTGCCATCTGAGCAGGTTTTTTGCTAAATGCCACTGAAGTGGCTTCACTTCAAAACAACACTAGAGAAGGTTTTGTTTGGTTTTGTGTTTTGTTTTTAACATGCCACTGCAGTGACTTCAATGTAAGACACCACTGCCTGAAAATCTCACCATTGGGATGTCACACCAGTGAATTACTGTGGTCAGACAACAAAATATTCATGAACTCTATGTTTTTTGTACATGGCAGCAGTTTGTTTCAAGCTGATATCCATGTAATATGGTAAGGTACTCAAAAATAACAACTGCCATATGTCATGCAGCCCCGTCTACACTGTTTGGAAACCAGTTACTAGTTTTTTATTTACTGCTGGATACATGTAGGGAGAAGGAGGAGTTTGTAACCATGCTGTTCCCTTCTTCAAATCTTGAAAAACATATGCATTAGATCACTGCAACATGATTTATTTGGGGGTGCCCTGGAAACTAATTTGTGGATTTGATCTATTGTACAACATGGCAGCACAAAAGCTCCTGGGCCTTCACCTGTGAGATTCTGTGACATCTTCATTTTGTGTAGTTCATTCTGCATTCATCTATAAACGTGCAAAGCCATGCATTTAATTAGAAGTAGCTACAGTATGAGAACTAAAATTAGCCCATATCTAAATTAAATATACTATATTAATACTAAGGATCTGATTTATAATCACACCTAGATATGAAATTTAAACTATATCCTTAATCCAGCTTTACTAGGTAGTACAACACATATCTTATATAAAATCTTCCGCTATTTGAAGGCTCCTGAAATACCCACTACAAGAAGAACAGAGTGTTAATGATGGCAATGCAGCTTTTACTGAAAATTTTTTGCATTGTGTTGGTCTGTTGCTAATTTTAATATTATTTTCAGCTCTTGTTTTATATGATGGAAAGTAGACACATCCATTAAATAGTTGAAAAATAATTATGAAATGACTATGAAAATTCTCTAAGAGTTGTAAAAGGGTGACCAGAAAAATAATCAAATCAAAGGAAAAAATCTATTAAATATATAATTTTTGAAAGCTCTTGTGATTTGTCAAGAAAGGATTATTTCTAACATTTTTCGTGCAACATAAAAAAGAATCCATATCTTATTTGCAACTTTTTAATGGGCAAATTATACAGATACAATTTTCCAATCTTGTAAATAGATACAAATGAGTTTGTAAAATTTGATGGGAAGATATGTTATCTATGGTTTCCATTTCTAAGGTACATGTGCAAAGCATTTACTAGTGTACTGCTTTATAAAACAGCCGAAGATGGAAGTATCTGAACACTTAGGTTGTCACCTTAAAACAAACTGTCACACATTTTTCTTCACACATTTGAAACCCAACTTATCAACCTTAACAAGTGTTGTTATCAAAAGAATTTTGGTGCCTTTGTTCTTTCCCTTTTGCAAGTAAATTACACTTTTAGGATTTATTAAGACAAGAAACAATTTTTGAATAGCAGGTCAAAACTCTCTATGGAAAAATTCTCATTACTTTCTAGCCTGAAGCAGTATTTACCACTCCAACTTATCCATCTTTTTCCTGTTTTTTATATATCTATATTTCCAGAATCTTGTTTCTGTGCCTAATGCTATAACACTGCAGCAGTTTGTTCAAAGCAACACTCTTATTTTTGCTCTTAGCCGGTGCTATACAAACCCTGATCAATTATTGAAGTGTAAGCCCTGAAGTAACACAGCCATTACTGCAGCAGGCAGATAAAAATGGAACACTTTTAGCTACAGTATATTTACTTTAGAGTTTCAGCAAACAAACCAACAAGTTAAACTACCTTGTCTTTCACTTTGTTTGATGTACTAATATTTCCTGCATGTTCAAAAGTCTTTCTTTTAAAACAAAGTTACTGAAAATGTTATGGCTGCTTGTCTGTGGGAATACCTAGATTCAATATTTGCATGAAACAGCCTTGAGATACAGAAAGGACGGCATTAAAGTAGCACAGATCGAATACAGAAGCTGCTATCTGCAGTGCCATAAGAACCACAGTTTTTTTATGAGCTGTTTGGTATTTTAAGTTCGCCAAACTGCAGAGCCTGCATATGGTAATGGCTTTAAAAATGATGCAGAGATGCATCTAAAACAACCAACGTGACTGAGGAAAGTATTCATTAAAGATAAAAAAAATCAAATTAGAGGTGCTGGAAATTTCTCATGAAAATCAACTGCTAATCACTTGTGGACTTTTCTCTCTCTCTCTGTAGCTTGCTCCTTTATTCACAAAGGAATGCCCAAGATATTGTAATTTTTTGTTAAAATGCTTTCTTAATTAATTATACAGAGTCTATCTGATAGAGATGCCAGTTCAGGACTACAACTATTCATCTTCTGATGGTGCTGCATGTGCATCTGCAGACGAGATAGAATATTTCCAGTTTAAATGTCTGTTCTGGGTTTTAAGGACTAAATGATAGTGAAGATGACTGGAAACGTTCCAGATCTTCCCATATATATTGCATAGCAGAAACAAAAATTAGTACTTATACTACAGAACTAATAGTATTTGACATTTGCATTTATAACTTATGAGATGACGATTGGGAAGAAATTGCCCCAGGAAGTTCGGGTGAAACTATAAAAATTCAGTTTAAGAAATGGGTGCTTGAAAAAGGTTTATTGTTGGGATCCCTCCTCAGCTGTTCTTTTCTAAGGCCCCAGAGGAAAGCAAGCTATATAATTTATAAGGATAGGTGAGCAGATTATGAAAACTGATCTCACGAATACTTATGTCATCATATCCCACTTGAAGGTATTTGATTTCTGAATGAACTATTCACAAGTATGTCATATGCACTGGGATGGTTTCAGTTTGGACAGTTCATCTGAAAACAAAAAAAGTATTATGAAAAGATGTTAATCTTTTTGTTTAGATTCTACAGGGGCCACGTTTACATTCGGCAATGTTCACATTTTATTCTCACCAATGTTTGACTTCACTGGGACTACTTGTGTGAGTAAGTCCAGGTTTCACAATCTAGTTTTACATTTGTGCATGAGCTTCTTACTACGAAGTATAAAGTATCAGACTGCAGTACAGAACAAATAAATATTTTTCTCAAGTAAGCTTGCTAAATAAAAATTCACATGTAAATCTGCTGCTATGAAATCTTATTATATCTCATGATCAAGATAATAGAAACATCTACCCATTTTTTGCAGGCTACAGCTACTGGAAATAGCTAACAATGTCAAATTATTACTACATATTTTTACCCTTCACTTATTTCAGGATCTCTTCTTTTCAAAAGCAGAAATTGTAATGCATGTAAACAAATCCTTTATCTTCCATTTCTTTATGATCAGTGTCTATTAGCCTGATAACATATTCAAGGTATGCCTCAAATACTTGGAAGCAGAAACGTTTTCATTTGAACATTAGATTCATCGAAAGCGAGGTAGCCAATTTGTTGATGCAAGCGTCTGTGCTATTATTTTTAGAGCTTTCTGGCAGACAGCTCATGAAAGGTGGTTTGTACAAACTAGCAATATAATTTGAAAAAAGTGCAAAAAGGGAATCTATAGTGATGTATGCTTGTGTGAAGCTGCTTTTTATTTAAACACTGCACTGGATGGTAGAAATAGGCTGACTTTGAATTTATGAGGTGTGAAGCTATGCTTCATAATGATTAACATTAGAATCACAATTTAAACCTGAGGTCAAATTGCAGAAACTATATTAACCCCTTTGCCATCAGCAAATCTGGAGCTTCCACCATTATAACAGCTGGCGATACTCACTATTACTGCCACAAACTTGAGGCCTGATCCTGAAACACATGTTAAAGCAAAACTCACTGAATTCACTGCCAGTTGTGCCCAAGTAAAGAATTTGGGACCAGGACTTAAACCTTCCTGTTTTCAACTGGAGTGCTATATATTTACCAGTAGGGCTACACAAATGACTCCTTTGCATAACATTTATATAATACAACCTAAATTAAAGAAAAACATTGGGGTAATTTAGCTTGGAGTTTCCAACTTTAGGTGGAGTTGCATAAAATATCCACTTTGCCAATTTATTCAGGTGAACAAACCCTTAACATGTCTACATTCTCTATTTGCTTGTTAATAATAGTAGTAGTAATAACAATAATAATGCTTAGCACTTATCTAGTACTTTTCATGTGCAGAACACTTTGCAAATACTGAGCCTGAATCACTCCATTGTATGCCCCAGTAGAAAGTCTGCTTGGAGAGCAAGGTAGCGTTGAAGAACAAGAGACACCCAGAGAAGCCTGACTCAGAAACGTAGTGCTGTTAGCTGGAGATGGTTTGTGTGGGACCAGAACTCTGTGGGATGCCTTATTTCAGTGCATGTACTGGAAACCTTCTCCAGCAGGCCTCCTATGGAGCTTCAGCTGCAAATGAAAGCTGTTTCCCAAAATGGAATCCCAAAGATGCCGGTAGTTCAAATAACCATGAGTGAATGGCTCTGCTAGTACAAGGTGTTCAGTCTGAAAAAACGCTTTTCCAGTAGAGATAAATGAAGCCTATTATATAAATAGTCCTCTTCACGCTACGGATTGAGGTAAGTAAGTATAACTATTCACATTCTACAGACAGAGAATGAAACAGAGGTTGAATGACTTGGCCAAAGTCAAAAAGAAAGTCAGCGTAAGAGCAGGATTAAAATTAATGACTTCATGATTCCCATATCAGTATTAAACCGGCAATGCACTGTTACTTCAAAAGGAAGCAGGTTTTTTAAAAAAAAACTAGCTATCCTGCCAATATGAAATACAAATTTTAGAAGATGCAGCAAACTTGCTGGAAAGAGAAGTAAAGCTGTCATAGTGTCCTTCCAAGGGTGGACATTTGTATGTGCATGTGACATGAAACTAAGGCCACTCTGGTTACCATGAGACGGGGAGGAAGAGAGGACCTGAGGCTGGAAGAAATGAGTAACAAAAAAGCTTCAGAGGGAAAAATTATCACATTATACACCAGGGGTCTCAAACTCGCGGCCCGCGGGCCAACTGCGGCCCGCGGGCTTGTGTCATGCGGCCCGCAGTCCGAATCCGGCTGCAGGCTTGTGCTGGCATTTTTTTTTGAGCGGAGCTCCGGGAAGCTGTGGCCGTCTTAAAAAGGAAATGGCCGCCGAATGTGGGCCCCACAGAGAGATTTGACGGCGGACAGTGGAGCCTGCAAGTCCCTGTGAGAGCATCTCTCTCCTACTGTGCCGCCGAATTTTACCCTGCGTGGAGATTTTTTCGGCGGAGAGTAGAGCATGAAAGGTACAGTAGAGTAGTGTGTGTCATGTGCGGCCCCCCCCTGAACTCCACTCAATGTAAATGCGGCCCGCCACAGCAATTGAGTTTGAGATCCCTGTTATACACTGTGTAACCCCAATGAAATACTTGGGGATGCCCAGGGCGAAAGTGAGACAGAATTTGCCAGTTTTGGGAAGGAAGAAAGAAGGAGGTACGGGCATAAAAGAAGTTGAACAGAAATATTTCACATCTACAAATATTTAAATATAGTGGCTGTTTTTCTTTGGAAGCACCAAAATAATAGTTGGTTTTTTGTTTTTTTTTTAAATAAATCACTGTTTGGTTTAACGAGCTTTCAAAATAGCACATGTGGTTTTGCTCATCACACTTTTTTCTCTATTCTTCTTCTGCCTTTGTTTAAACTGAGGTGATCCCACTGTTGTATAAAGGTATTTTGACATGGTTGAAGCCATCTGAACAAGGAAGTCACGCTACAGACCCCATTTTCCATAGGCTGGTCTCACAAAACCATAGACACATTATTGAATCAGATCAGAAAAAAGAATTGCAAAACAGATTACAATAAAAACCAATGTAAGATACTGCTGGCAACTCATCTCCTAGATTTCTTCTAACCCTTGTTAGATACAATAAATATAGCCACCAGAGAAATCTCTGGGAACGTATTTTTTTGGTTTCGGAACACCAAAACTGATAAACAATAGTCTAGTCCTAATAATATTTCATTTATCATCATTTAGTGATAAAATTAAATATTTTATTTAAGACTGGGCTCTAGAGTATACAAAAGGCTTGGACTTGAACAAATGTAATTCTCTTGAAACCAGGGTCAAAGCTAGGAAGATTTCAAGAAAATGTTCTGACCATGATGAATCTTTTCCATTGACTTACTTTTGGCGTGGCATTCAGAAGGTCAAGAACTTTGAACAAAGACAGTATAGAAAAACTGAAATATACCCACTTTGTAACTATTTGTCTATTTAACCAGACATTGGCATGACTTAAATGATTCTTAGGCACATTAGCTCCGAAGAATATACCATGTGCAAAATTCAATTCTGAGGCAGTTATAAAACCTTTAGATTACACAGGAAATATTCTCATGATCTTATGACATCTGACCTACAGTAAGTATGCTGGAGAATGACTCTAATTTTGAATATTCATTATTATCATGGGTTTAAAAAAACATTTTAATGTGACAGAGAAACAAAAGCTATTCATGGGCCAAAGCCCAGTCACTTACATTTACCACAGATTGATGATAATATATCAAAATGTCAGAAGATCTGTATTTACCAAGTTTGATGAAGAAATTCTGACAAATACTATTTAAGATAAGTGGCATTTTCTCCTAATTGTTTTCAGATGGATGAATGAAAACCTAATGCCCTGCTACTTTGGTGGAGCACTAAATGGCTTTAAATTTCATGCTTATACAATGTAACGGTACACGCACTAAAAGGAGAATCAGAATACTGAGCCAACTGTATGAATAGCTCTATATATCTTTTTATTTGAACTGGGGAAAAAATGCAAGAGGATGCCCCATATAAAACAGTAAAACATCATCTTGTGGAGCAGTTGTATTTTTAACCAATACAACTATTATGCTGATACATTTTGTTTTGCATGAAATGTATCAAAATGTATAATTTAATATAGTTATATCAAATAAGAGAGCTAAATTATTCTAGCATATTTCTTTTATGAAATAGGTAGAAATGGGTAGAAAATGTAAGTGTCCTAAAACACGCACTACAACAACAAGGAGAGTAAGACTCCAATCCTGCAAGACGCCATTTGCAAATGGACCCCTGTATACATATTGAGTCGTAATGACTTCAGGAGGAGTTTTTGTGGGGGTAAGGGTCCACAATAACAAGGAACAGGCTGCACAGACTGGCATTAGGTCCTACCCCTGCAATGAGCTCTGCATCTGCAGGGGTCTTTCCAAGATTAGGGCATAATGCCCAGATTGCATTTTACCACAAGCTCTGAATAAAGGGCATCTCAAAGTTACACTACCCAAAGAGCACACCATGGACTATACTGTGAATCGGAGAGTCACAATGTGGCCTCTGGTTTCGCCATTTGGTCCAGGGGTAAGTAATTTGCATTGGCCATACTCCTGAAACAAATTACTTCCTCTATGCTGGCTTAGCTGCACTGGTCAGTCCATTATATTAATGAATACTAATGTTTGCTCAGAACAAAAACAAACAAACAAACAAAAATAAAGAAGACCAAAACCAAAACCAAAAACTAAGAAAAAATAATGCAAATATCAGGTGAGCTGGCAGCAAATTGTTTCCGTCTTGGTCCTTGAGCCAGATGCATAAAGGCAAGATTAGGAGAGGCAAACAGAGCTTCATAAGGTTTGAAGAAATGTTCAGAAGAGCCACAGTGAGCTGTGTCAAGCCCTCATCCTCAGTTGAATATGGGTGAAAATGGGGAAATAAAGGATATCCATCCTCTAATAAAAAGAATAAATTAGCATACAGCGAATGAGTTTCTCAGGCTTTCAGTCACCCATTTGTACAGTGTGTGTAAAGGGTTACAATCTTGCTCCTAGAAGCCAAAAGCATTACACTAGATAGTTCCCATCTGAGTACATTAACTTCCAGAAAAGCATGCACTAATATCACTTTGGCAATTGTGGCCTGATCTGAAACCTAGTGAAATCAATGGGTAGGCTCCCTTTGACTTAAATGACTTTGGTGATTTTTTTGTGACAGTTGATATTCTTCCCCATTTTCCATTCTCTTCTCCTTCCACCCACTTCAGAGCCCAGCCACCCTTAAATGTAACTTTTGTGATAATGAGCCAGATTTTTAACTAGATGCCAGAATAAGGACCCAACTGAACCAAATGCAAAATACAGTAATTAGGGATAAATAAATCAAATTTAATTTTAGCTGCATTTAAAAAAAAATACCATTTATTAAAAGGCCTTTAACTCTTATACACTGTTCTTATTTCAGATATAATGTGACAGAGACAGGGTAGGTAATGTAATATCTTTCGTTGAATCAACTTCTGTTGAATCAGGTTTCATGTAGCCCTTCTTCTGCTGTGGAGAAAGTAACCAGAGTCCAAGCTAAATACGAAGTGGGACAGATTATTAAGCAGAAGGGTCTCACACCTGCTGTAGGAGACCACTTAAAATAAAGTGGGCAATTATGGGTTAGCCGGCAGTAGGGTGTATTGCAAATTGTTGTAATGAGCCATAAAACCAATGTCTCTGTTAAATCCAGGGATTTTAGGGTCCAGCAGAGAGTTATGAGTGTAAGGTCCCAGGATCATTTTTGGAAGGTTTTCTGCAAGTTTCCTCTTGAGGAGAAGACTGAGAGGTCAGATTCTGAGTGATCGGTTGAGAAAAGTGTATGTCCAGGGGTGATAGGGTGTTTTTGCCTTCTATTCTTCTTCTGTATATGTTTGTTCAAGAGCATAATGGTTGTCCGGTTTCACCCACATAATTTTTATTGGGGCATCTGATGCACTGGCTGAAGCACACACATTTTGTGATGGGTATGTGTAGGACCCAAGGATCTTGAAGAGTGTATTGTGGGGAGTGTTTGTCATTGTAGCAGTGGATATAGGTCTGCAGATTTTGCATTCACTGTTCTGGCAGGATCTGATGCAGCTTTGAGCTTGTGTGCCCTGGTCTCTAAGGAGCTTGCTTCTAATTATGAGCTTGGTGAGGCTGGGATTTGTTTGAAAGCCAGAAGAAGGGGTATGGGAAAGACTTCTTTCAGAACGTGTTCTCCATCAAATAAGGTTTGTAACTGCTTGATCATAAACTGTATGGGTTCTAGTGTTGTGTGGTAGGTGACAACTGGGGTGTCTGATCAGTGTGTGTATATGTGTGGGGGGAAAAGCTGAGAGAAGATTCTCCATTGAAGCAGGTTCTTCAGGGGTATTTGGGTGACCCTTTCCATGAACCAGCCTACTTCTCTGGTTAAGTGTCCTTGTTCAGAGTATATTTTGGTGCATAACCTGGACTTCCTCTTTGGAGAAAATTCTGTGGTATCTGAGTGCCTGGCTATAGATAACAGATTTCTTGGTGTATATGGGGCCATTGCTGCAGCTGTGGAAGTAAGTGTGGTGATCCATTGATGTTTTGTATGTAGTTACTTGTAGGGTTCCAGTTGAAGCCGAGCATGGTATCCAGGAAGCTGATGTTGGTGTGGGAGTGTTCTAGAAAGAGTCTGATGGATTGGTGGTGGTAGCTGAAGTGATGGAAATCTAAGAGGGAGCTTAGTTCATCTCCCTAGAGAATGAAAATATCAATATACCTCAGGTATATCATTGGTTTTGTGGTGCAATTTTCCAGACACTGTTCCTTGAGATGGCCCATTAAAAGACTGGCATGTCAGGGAGCCACTATAGTACCCATGGTTTTTCCCATGGTTGGAACAAAGTATTTGTTGTTCACTGTAAAATTATCATGGGAGTAAGAAATGGATGTGTTCGGTGATGTGCTAGGGTGGATTTCTGATCATTGTTCAGTATCTTGAGGGTATTTGAGACAAGCAGTAAAGCTGTACTGGTGATGGAGGTTGATGTAAAGGAAGGTGACATCCATGGTAGCAAGGATAGTGTGTTGGGGGATGCTGATGACATTGTGGAGTTTCTTAACTTATAGTTCCCTCAGAGACTCTGATTACTTTCTCCAGACCTGAAGAAGAGCTTTGTGAAGCTAAAGTGTTCTCCCATCCACTAATAGAAGTTTGTCTAATAAGAGATATTACCCCTCTTTTATCCTGGGACCAACCAGTTATACCTTATTTGCAGTGGCATTGTACTGTGACCACGTTATGCTAAACCCGATATAGCAAAAGCCCATTTAGAGTTTCATGATATGAAATTTCCAAATAATTTCCTCACAATTATATATGCAAATTACAAGGGCAATTATAGTGAATCTGTACCTTCAGTGTAAATAAATACAGATATAAGAAGCTTTCATTGTATATCAATATGACCAAATTTACTAATACAGCCTCAGACATCTTGACAGTATTGCCACTAACCAATAATGTTGAGGCAAGTCCCATTTGGCATTTGAATTGGAGACAGTCACAGCCCAACCATTACTCCCAAGTGTCAATAATCCCCACCAAAACCAGTTAATTAACTCCAATTAAGCCCATATTCCTCTCTGTTATGCAATTACCTAAGTGACCAGGGTGCTACAGCTAGCACTCTGTCAAAGACAATTGAATAGGTTTTAATTTCTAATGGCAGAGTTTGGTTTTCCTTATTGGCTAAAGTAAAATTTACAGTGGTAGTGATCTTAAGACTTCATTTTTGTGACTTGATAAGTACCATCCTAATGTGTATGAACATTCTTTTTCTCCTATCCTTCAGAGTAAGAACATAGTTTACAGTTTATTTTGTACAGGAAGAAATACGTACCTCTGGTCGATGTATGAATAACATAGGATCCATGCTACTGAGAGTAACAATTTAGACTAGTTAAATTAGTAACTGGACTGAGTGTAATCTGTGCAAAGCGTTTCTGACAGATGCTTTCCCTTCCTTTCAAAAAGCTCAAAGCTTTCAACTGTATTTATGATTCCTACTTTATAGAGACAAAGTCACTGAGAATTGGTCTAATTATTCCACAGTAACTATTTTAAACTTTTGGAAATCTGCTGAAACAAATATGTGTGTGCAGGCGAGCAAACACACATACTCATAGCAACTTTGAATAATACTGAATACTATAAAATGTAAACAATCAATTCTATCAGTTTGTTTTGTTTCTGCACAATGAAATGAAAATGCAAAATACAGAAAATAACTAGCACTGTTCCTAGAATGTGTTCAGTTGTATGATAATTTGGTGAGGTGGACAAATGCTTCTTAAGGACTACGCTGAGGTTCCCAAATGAATTTTATTGGTAATGTAAGGCAGGTTGGAGTATTCCAGCTCTGAAACTCTAGTTCATTAATTTTTATATGAACTGGCTCTTGCTAATTCCCAGTCATATAATAAGCAGTTTAATCAAATGTATACTTCCCTTCTAACCCTATATTACAGGATATTATAGAGGTGGAATATTGATGGGATTCTTTTTAAACAGAAATTATGAGTTAAGGTGTGTATTTATATCAAAATCCATCTGATTAATAGGGTGCTTTGTGTTTCTGAGGTGAAGTAATTTGTCTGCTGTTGTTTCTGCCAACTGGTGACCTGACACCAGGGCAGACATAACCAATAAGCAGAGTCTACCATCTGGTGGTAGGAGTTGCAGTATGTGTGTCCTGAACATTACTATATCTGGGACTCAAAGTGGACCTTTGTGGTTCATAGACAATAGTATTCTCAGAGGAACCAAAGGGGAACCTGCCTTTTGTTAAACTATCTCGTCTGAAAGTCATTTTTATAATTTACATCTGCTTCTGTAGCAGCTTCTCCCTAAATCTGGATGACTTAGTTGATCTTTATTAAGCATTTAAGTATCTTTTAAGGCTCTGATGAATACTTTTGCACATACAAGTGGCTAGCTACACCATTGTTTAATGTGTTGGCCGGTAGTCAAAACTGTTAGACAAACTCCAGACATCCAGACAACAGCTAGTTGTCTTTCTTGTTCACCATGCCTAATGCACATGAACTAACACTCAAAATATACATATTTTATAGCAGGAAAAACCATGACATCATGATATACTGTGAATGATACACCATGAATACTACAGGTATACTCTACTTCAGCCACATGTAACACTAGATGACCTGATTTATTATGTCATTCAACAAAGGTGTCCATGGCCAATCCAAGTAAAATCAACAAAGTTATTAATAATGACAGTGAAAAATTTTCAGTGTGTAGCTGTATTTTCACTTCAATAAATCCTATATTAATTGGAAAATATCCTGGTATGAATCAATTATAAAATGTTACTCATCTTGTCAAATAGGCTTTCATAGTACACATTACATCACATATATGACGATGAACAACAAATGCTGAACGTATCCTAATATTAAAGTGGAGAGAATTGAAACATTGTAGATAAAATAAACACTCTAAAAAGTTATGGCACTGTTGAAGATAACAAAGTAACAATAATTAAAACATGTTATCAAATGAAGAAACAAGAGTGGTTTTATAAGCAAACAAATAACAAATCATTGCCAATCAAAAAAAAAAAAAAAAGAGCAATACAAAAGGAGAAGTATTTTACAAGGAAAACAGAAATAAATTCATGATCAGTGGTAGCAGATGCTGAAAAAAAATTGTATCATATAAAACAATACATTACAAGATTCTACTGTATCACTGAAGAGGTTTATGGGTCAACATCCCACAGATTTTCTGTTTTGCCCACTGATCAAACTGCATGACTGGTATTTTCACTGACTGAAAAATTATTCTCAGATGCTGAGCCTACTATCTGAGCAGTGCCTCAACAGACAATAAGAAAAAACAACAATAAGAAAAAATGTTTCTAAAAAATGGAACAGCACATACTCAAAGCAAATCTTCCTGAGCTATCTTCTGTAAATGAGGTACAAAAGGCTGTTAAACAACTTGCATCTGGAAAGTCAAACAGTTCAGATGGCATACCTATAAATGCACGTACTATTGGTGGTTTCCAACTAATAAGACATCTGCTGAAAATCTTCCAATTAAAATCATTCCTTTCAGATTTTAATATTATTTTCACTATCTACCATACATCAGTAAATAGAAAGGTTATCAATCTTTGTGTGATATTGTGTGTAATAATCACCTTGGTAGTTCTTTCCCAGACACAGCAGGTAAAATAATCATTTAAGTACTGTTGCTCATTGCAACACAGTTTTTTTGTTTAATTTTTTACATGAAACACAGTGCTTCCTAATCAACTAGAGGTAAGGAGGCAACAGCAGGTAAGATTTGTTGATTGTCATTTACGAGAATACCTGTGAAATTGACTGTAAACTGAAGAGGCTGTTTCTCTTACCAGGCTCTAACTGGATTAGGTTTTGCTTAAGTCAGGCATGGATAACCCAAGAAAAAGAAAGACATGAACATTGATGTGCAGCAACGAAAATGCAGAGATGTCTGAGCACCAATATCAAATCATATTGTTTTGAGATGCCTGTTAGCTTCCCCAGCATGAATGCCATAACTGTACTATAGTTATATAACATAACTACTATAAAGAGATATACACATTGAAGATCTGAGACACTTGGCTGGAATGAAATTGATTAAAGAAAATGAAGGAAACTTATTAAAGCTTAAAGTGAAAAACATTTATCCAGAAAGTACAAACTATAAACCACTGTCTGAGCCTATATTCAAGAAATACATTTCAGAAGAAGGGCATCAGTAAGCAAACAACATTAATAATGCTAAATTAAAAACTAAAGTTCCTTAGTGCAGGTTTAGTCCTGATATCTGTATTTGTACAGAACCAACTACATTACTGCTGCTAGACAAATAAATATATTAAAACAGTGGTTCTCAACTTTTCCAAACTACTGTAGTCCTTTCAGGAGTCTGATTTGTCTTGTGTACCCCAAGATTCACCTTACTTAAAAACTACTTGCTTACAAAATCAGACATAAAAACACAGAAGTATCACAGTGCACTATTACTGAAAAATGACTTCCTTTTTCATTTTTACCATATAATTATAAAATAAATCAATTGGAATATAAATATTGTACTTATATCTCTGTCTCCCTGAAGCCTGAGTCTTGCCACGTGGAGCTGAAGCTGAACCCTGCCACCAAAGCATATAACTTAGCTCTGTGGGGGCGCTGTGGCATGGGGGCCTGGGCAGTTGCCCTTCTTGCCAGTCTCTAATACCAGCCCTTCAGTTATGACCCCCCTAAACCCGTCCCACAACCTTTCCCTCCCAGGGTGAGAAACATCGAACTAGGAAAATATCTAGATGAATTAATGTACCCCCTGAAAGACTTCTGCATATCCCCAGGGTACATGTACCCCTGGTTGAGAACCACTGCATTAACCGTAACAAGCTATAAAACATTAGAAAGGACTATCTCTTGATTCTGTTGAAAATCTGACCGGTCTTAGGACAAAGAACAGCACAATAAGTAGGACAGCTTTATCCTTATGGAAAATTGGAAGGAGAGCTTGAAAACAAGGGTTTCCATCTCAGAAACCAGGGAAACAGGAGAAACCTGCTACAAAAAACCCAGGTATTTAACATGTTAAAAACAAAGAAATTTCCTTTGTGGACTCAGGGTTACGAACATTATGCAACAATGCATTGAGCCTAGAGATAAAGACTCTCAGAGCATTTCTACACACAAAAGTTGTATCACTTTTATAGCTATTCCTGTATGGGAAAGTGAAAAAGGTATATTAATATAAGGCACTTTTATACTGGTCCATGTTATTAATTGTACTGGAATAAAATATTAGGAATCGTTATTTTGGTATAGAATCACCCCTTTAATTGAAATAGTAGTAGCAGTTTAAAATCTGTGCATTGTCCAGTTTAACAGGAGGCTCTATTCAAAACAAGGCTCAAGAGAACTAGGCTGATGGAGACAAACTAAACACTGGTATGAGCACATTAAGTCAATTTGTCCCAGGGGCTGACTAATGGTATTCCTTTCAATAGTCCCTTAACTATTCCCATAGAATAGGTTGATGTCTCAGGGAATGGATGGTGACATTAGTAGGACAATGTTTGCTAGAAGGCTAATGGCATATTGGGCTGCATTAGTAAGAGCATTGCCAGCAGATCACGGGAAGTGATTATTCCCCTCTATTCGGCATTGGTGAGGCTGCATTTGGAGTATTGTGTCCAGTTTTGGGCCCCCCACTACAAAAAAGGATGTGGACAAGTTGGAGAGAGTCCAGCAGAGGGCAACAAAAATCATTAGGGGGCTGGAGCACAAGACTTATGAGGAGAGGCTGAAAGAACTAGGCCTGTTTAGTCTGCAGAAGAGAAGAATTAAGGGGGATTTGACTACCTGAAACTTTACCTTTAACTACCTGAAAAGGGGTTCCAGGGAAGATGGAAGTGGTGGCAGACGACAGAACAAGGAGAAATGGTCTCAAGTTGCAGTAGAGGAGGTCTCGGTTGGACATCAGTAAAAAGGTTTTCACTAGAAGAGTGGTGAAGCATTGGAATGGGTTACCTAGGGAGGTGGTGGCATCTCCATCTTTAAAAGTTTTTAAGCTGAGGCTTGACAAAACCCTCGCCGGGATGATTTAGCTGAGGATAGTCCTGCTTTGGGTAGGGGGTTGGACTAGATGACCTTCTGAGGTCCCTTCCAACTCTAATATTCTATGATTCTAAGTTAGGAGTTATGTATTTCAGACACCCCTACATAAGACAGTTGAGAGATTTATCATGTTATACAGTGACAGTCTGATCAATGTGCATATTTTGGAACAGGACAAGTTCTTTGCCTTCCTTGGTTTATCAGTCCTGCATCCCTTGTGAACCACTGACGTCAGAGGGGACAAAAATGACTTAAGGAAAATTTTGGGGGGAAACAGTGTGCTAAATACCTATGCTGTTCAGGCTACTCAAGGAAAAAGTATGGGGGAAGTGAAAAGAAGCCTCTACTTTGCCTGTGATGGCAGTGAAATATTCTGCTATTCACGAATTTGCTTTCTATTCAAATATGACATAAACAAAAGGCCCTTCTAAGTTGAGACTGACCTTGTCTATATGAGAAAGAATCTTTGAAGACTTTGATCTGTAGAAATATTGAAGATAACATATCTGGCTCACAGGAGCTAGCCAGTGATCATGCAAGATCTGAGAAACTTCCCATATAATTTTCATTACATATGTAGTTGTGATCCTATTTCGTAAGGTGATGTGATCTGAATTTCAGTTTATGTTAGATAAGCACTCTATCCAAATTATCTGGAACACTATGCTTTATAAATTAAAAAAAGAACAAGAAGGATAAGTTTTAAGAATAATAATATAATAATATAAAAAAGGAAGAGGGGAAAAAGTGGAAAGAAAAGATTATAAAAAGGAGATAAGTGGGGAAGAGTGAACAGTGAATGAAACCAAAAGAAGTGGTAATTGATTTATCCTTGAAAACTTAACTAAGAAAAATATCACCATCATCAATGAGTTGTTCATTTGACAAGAGTTAGAGAATGAGAAAAGAAGACAGGAAGAGAAAAGGACTGAAGAAGGGAAGAAGAGATGGGTCAGGAGTAATGAGAGAGAGCAGAGCAGCACAGATCATGCTATTCCAGGCATGGGTTGAAAGCTGCTATAGCTTGAAATATTTTCTTTTTTTATTATGGAGATGCTCTCTTGGTGTCCTTCTCTAACCTCTCTCTATGCCACCACCCACATCTAGGATATTAATCCTAACCCTCTGGGACAAGAAAACTCACTCTCCTTTAAATCCCTGCTCAGGAATCATTTCTTTTCTAGATATACTTCTTCCACAATTAAAACACAATTGTTAGCCAGGGTCAGACTCCACTTGGGTATGTCTATATTGCAGCTGAGAGTGAGCCTTCCAATGTGGGTAGAAAGGTTTCTGCTAGCAGGCTCACACTAGCACTCTAAAAAAAGCTGTCTAGATGTTGAGGCATGGAGAAGGCTTGGGGGGGTAGCGTGACCTCAGACCTAAGGAAAGGGGGTGGCTTTAGTTCTGGTGGTTAGCATGAGCCTCCTCCAATGTTGCAATTCTATACAGCTATTTTTGGCATGCTAAGAGGAGCCTTGCTAACCCTAGTCCATTTACCTGGGCTGGGAGTCTCATTCCCAGCTGTCACAGTGGTGGGTGCTCAGCTGAGGGAGAATGCAAGGAACTTTACCTCAATCCTTGCATAACATACACTAAAGCCAGACAGGATTCCAGTGCCTGAATTCACATAAGCACTGCAATTTCTCCCTCCCTACTTCCCTGGGGTATGCAGCACCTGAAAGGGGGTACTGGGCTGGTGGCCATGGCTTACCGCCCCCACATCATGACCACGTACTGACATCAGTGTAATAAACTTCTCTAAAAACCCAGCCACAAAACATAGTTGGTTTGTTTTGTGTTTCTCCCTCCCCCGCTACGGACAGGGAGAAATACAATATAAAGTTAAATACTTGTAATATCTGATGAGATTATTTTACAATCAGCTTCTCTGGCAGTATTTAAACATGTTGCATGGAAGTTCACCACTAAACTACTAACTATGGTGTGCAAACGCACACAGTAAAAACAAAAAAACATGTATACCTGTAGCATGAACATAACTCCTTTGTGTTGCAGTATGGTCATTGTTTAGGAAAGAAGTTGTCCCTTTTTAAATTTCTCTATTGTATGCCTCTGAACTGCATTAACTCAGTCCTTGAGAACTGAATCCGTCCTGCTGGGGTTACTAGAAGAAACTTTTGTTTCATCTTCCTTGGCTTTACAAATAAAGCACTGTAAAAATGCATTTGATAGGCACAAGACTTAAATCAGGAACTTCATGATTAAATTGTCTAGCGAACACAGGCATTCTATCACATAGCCCACTGGGCCAGAGTGCTGCCCATAACATGCAATCTCACCATTTCTATTTCTTTAGGTAAGATGAAATATATTTAAATTAAAACTGCAAGCTATTTTTGTATAAACCTGGTATTACTAATTTGTTAACTATGACAATTTCACACAGAAACCCTTTTGTTGGAAACTGAATTTCTCATGTAATAATTAGCTGTGGAATATTACCCCAAACAGGTGTCTGTAGCCTGTCAAAGTCAGAACAGGTGATTTAGAATTAGCGTATTAAAAGAACTGTGAATTAGCGAAGCAAAAACGTGTTAATTTCTTGTTCCATCTGTTAATATGAATTCACTGCCAAATATTTTACTTTGTAGAACTGTGCTGGGATTGGCAAGAACATACACTATAAAAAAAAGTTTAAAGGCCTGAATGTTTAAAAATCATGACATACGTTACTGCAAAAATAACTTTTACATTTGAACAAGATTTTTTTCGTTTGTATTTTTTAGAACTTCGTAGTGCAGAGTGCCACATAATCCAGAAAATTGAGCTACAACCCTCTTGCAATTAAATGACAGAACTTTAAAACAAAATCTGAACACAGTGTTACAAGAAAATGCTTTCAAATGGTTTGATTAAAAATGAAGACTAGTGCCTTTATTCCACTTTTACATTAGAGGCATATTCAAATGCTTTTACATTCAGGATGTGAGTTTTTAAATTCTCAGTTCCTATGTCAGCCTGAAGAGAGCCCATAAAATCTGTGAACCATCTGAATTATAACATGTATTTGTATCAATAGATATGTCCTGGTCCTCTTTTGTAAGTCGTGGCACAGACTACCAACTATCCGTCTTACTCATAGGCCTGAATATTTATGAGGCCATCCACAGAAATATGTATGAGGGATTTATTTTTGGAAATAGTCCCCGCCCCGTCCCCTCTCACTCTCTCTCTCTCTCTCTCTCACACACAAACACACTTTCCAGTTCTTTCTTCTTTAACTAGATATAAACATTTCCCTAGTTAACACACACAATGGTGTTTGAAACAGAATAGGACATAATCATTGTAATAGAAACCATTTGAGGTAATTGAGAAACGACTGGGTGTTTTAAAATGGCAAATACCATATTTCTCATGCTATCCTATGTCCCTGTTAATATCTAAGAGGGGTGTAGCTTGTATGCTAGTGTAAGGTTTTGTATAGGACAGTTAGACAAAAAACAAAGTGGTTTTGTAAAAAACTACCTAATTTTTTAAAATCTAAATTCTGGGAGTAGATTATCCATGAGAATCCCCCTTTAACTTTAGTATAGTATCACCAACTATTAATGAAGTAAGATGTAAACGTCTGACTCCTAGCGTATGTAACTCATGACTGCAATACAGTGCCTAGGTAAAAGGTGCACTTCTGCAGTGGTCCTGTGCTTTGAAGCACATACCTGAGAGGGTTTGTGAGGTCCTGTCCTACCATCTCAGAATGTGTCTATACTATTCCACATAGGCACTTCTTACCAGTCACCTTGTTATCTGTGTGCCTTCTCCCTGTCAGCAAATTCCTAAGCTGGCTGCGTGCATTCACACGCCACCTCCAGAGTCAGCTTTATGGGCACCCCTTCCTCTGCTCTCAGCACCTCATTTGCTCCTTCTTCTCTCATTCCTCCCAATGCACTATCCCCAACAATGTAAGAGACCAGGTAGATAAGGAAATATCTTTTATTGGACCAACTTCTGTTGATGGAAGGGCTAAGCTTTCAATCTCTTCCTCAACTCTATGAAGCTCCAAAGCTTGTCCCTTCTACCAACAGAAGTTGGTCTAATAAAAGATATTACCTCAACTGCCCTTGTCTCTCTCATGCATCCTGTGACCACCATGGCTACAAGAACTCTCCCCAACAGTGTCAATAAGTTGCCTTCAGAATCTATGTCCACAGCTCCTACCACCACTATGGTCATCCTTCAATCACCTCTTAGTCCTGTGGAAAGAAGAGTATAAGAATTGACCCAAGATGGGGTTGTCCACATACTCATCACCAGTGGAACTCTCCCACAGAAAAGATTTCTGGGACTGCTACAAGTGAGGAGGCTAGTTTAACTGAGGAAAGCTAGGAACAGGGAGGTGGATGGAAGGATATTAAGGAAAGGGAGAGAACAGAAGTGGATATCAAAGTAAGGATAATGACGTCCCTTATTGTGGCCATCATTTCCATTGTGTCCTTCCTTATTCCTCATTGTGAGGTTGCCTATGTGCTGGAGTACAAGTTCAGATAAAGATCCAAATTTACCTAAAGCCAAAGGTGTTTTAGATCAAACATTTTGTTTCCAGTCCATCTTTGGCTGGGAGGTATGCAGAAAGGTCAGGAGAAGACTAAGCATGTGTGAAAGGAGAAATCGGTGAGTGAGACAACAGAGTGAAACTTTGGAATAGTACAGAAACTGTTCAGGTTTCAATAGCCAATGCACTGATGTATTTCCCATCAATTATACTGTGTTATAATCCTTACAGCCTTTAAATCTCTTTTGCATAGGTGTTTAGATAGATTAATATCTAGATAAGGTATGCACCAGCCAGCAACTCCTAAGACCAGCCTCCTGATAGTTGCAATAGCTTTTACATTAGAATCCTTATAAGATTCAGTGATTCAGCATTGCTTGACCAATTTGAAATCCACCCCCTCATCACTTTACCCTGGTGCTATTAATAAACTCTTTTGGAGAGAGGAGATGGAAAAGTGACTAAGTGCAGTGAAACAGGTGAACATACATATTCCCTCAACCTCATAATACTACAGGGAACTCAGGCAGCTATTTCCAAGCAGCAGTTCTGGATTCTGACTGAGGGAATCTTGTGATTTTAGCAGATTTCACAGATTTTATTTTCTGTCATATTAAAAAAAACAAAACAAAAAAGCAAAACCCATAGAAGCTATATTGCAATTTGGCTTTAGCTGAGCCAAGACATGCGTACCCTTTTACTATAAGCACTTTAAATAAAGCTTAAAGATATGCAGGATGTTCTTAACTGCAAGAGATACGATAGGTAGTTTCTTCTCCCTACTTTTCTGCCACATCCAAGAGATTAATACTTTCATGAATCATCTGTAATGACTAACATAATTTGGGGAAGTGAATGAGATTTTTCTGCATTATTTATATTGTGGACTCACAAGAATATGAATAGTGGGTTATGTAAATTCAAATTGTGTAGCAAAGTGCAGAAAAAGGAAGGCAAGGGTTAAATTTATATTTCCAGAGTTTGACTCCTTTGTATCAACAGTCTATTGTGCTTATTCCTTTACTGATGAGTGATATGAGTTACAACCTATGAACTATGTATGGGAAACTTTTATCGTTTTCCACATTTGAATGGAAAAATAATTATGTTGCTCACATCTTTTACATACTTAAAATAAATGCATCAGACTCTCTGTCAGGGTGTGGGCCTGGGTGCCTATCTTTCAGAAATGAAGACTGCCAAACTATTAACCTTCTAGTAATAAAGAATCTGTATTTTATGCTTGATAATTCAGCCTAAATGTCAGATTAGCCTTTAAAATAGAACACATCTATTTGTTCATAGTGTTTAAGAAATACAATGTCATTATGTTATCAGTGGTAAAACTTGTCTAATCTTGATATAGCATCACCTTTAACAAATGCTTGTGGGGGAAAAATCTCTAGTGAAAGCATAAAACATTCTGTGTAGTTTTAAAAATATACAATACATTAAAGTTTTAGTTGACTTATCTGAAAAGACACATTTTTGGCACGTAAATAAAAAAAGGCAAGAAGAACTTGTCAGAAGGCAAATAAAGTATGTAAATTAAATCAAAGGTAAGGCAGCTACACTTTTTGTATAAATAACTGTGTTAACAGATTTTTATGCATATTACAATATATTCAGATGCATTACTTTTGCAAAAACAAATTCATTGCTTCTTTCCAAAGAATGGATTAAAACAATTTATTTTATAAAATTTGGATAGATAGGATAAGAAATCTAATAGCCATCTTTGGAAAATAAATATAAAAATTATTCAAGCTCCATATACTTTATATTAGTAATGAGATGCACTTCATTCCAATTCCTTTCAATTGAAACAGTGCTGAGAAAGCAAGAACATGATTCTGTAGGAAATTATTTCTAATCTTCATGATAACATACCAATATAATACAATTATTTACAATTGACTAAGAGTTAATTCCAATAGTATAACATCTTTCTTGCAAAAATGTCAGCTTTTATTGATGAAACAAACTAAGAATAAAATATTTTTACTTGTAGATTAACTGTGCTGTTTTTCATTCTGTTAACCAAAACAACATAGCAATACTGTAAACAAAAAAACATCATCAAACTGGCTGCATTTGCATGATTTTATCAAGAATCATAAGCAATGGAGTGAGCATGGGATTTCTTTGAAGCATTAAGAATAGCTCGATAGAAAAAAATACTGTTTTTTTCTAAAGGATGGGTAGTGAAAATGAATCTGTCTTGGACTCTTCACTAGCTATGTCAATAGACAGTAATGATGCCAGAGATCAAGTATATCATTGTAAAGGTAAACATGATGAAGCTGAAGCTTCAAAACTTAACACACCTGATTTCCAATACACAATCCTTTTTGGTAAATTTGGAAAAATGACATTTTAACAAATAGCTAACATTTAATCTTCTGTATGTGTGAACATTATATTTATGTGGGGTCATTTTTACAGGAGTCAGAACATTATTTTATGGCTATCAATCTCTTCCCATGAGAAGTCGCGATTGCACATTTCACTTACGACATATTCTTAATATTCTTATACAGAAAAGAGATATTATTTAATTACTTCTTTCCCAAACAATCTTGTGCTAATTCTCAAACCCTGACATTCATAAATAAGTTTAAATTGATTAAACATAACAGAAACGCTACTTACAAATAAACAAATGTGTGTACCTCTTTTTTATCTCATATTCTGTTTTGGATCCTCATAGGTTCCATGCCCAAAAACATATACCTCCACACACTCTTACCCTAGTCTATACTTTAAACTTACAGTGGCACAGCTGTATTGGTACAGCTTGCTTGTGTAGCCATGTTATGTTACCAGGAGATAGCTCTCCAGCTACTCAGAGGTTACTGAGAGGTGTGTGTTTTTTGTTTGCATCATTGTAAAGTGGGTGTAATCAGAATACAGTGATTCACACCCATATTACACTGGTGCAAGTGACTACAAGTAATGAGACAATGGAAAATCAGGGCCTTGCTGTTTGTTAGGTTAATGATGTAACTAGAAGACTGCAGATCAATATTCCTATATTATTTGTTATGTTTTTAGCCATCTTTGGACATGCAGCTGTTTCAGGAGGAAGAATTAATTTAACTTTCTTATGGCAAAGCAAGGAGAGATTGCAGCATTGTACCAAGATACAAAACCGCAAGGCGCTGAAGTTCACAATAAAAGCAGCTGCTTCATCCAGTCCACTCGGTGTTACGCCACTGAAGCCCTTCAACTAAGATTAAAATGCATGAACAAGAATGCCCTTATAAACAGAACATAGCAACCCTGCCTTATCTCTTCACATGGGCTGGACCAACAAACTTGAACATTGAGACAATAAAAGGAAACAGGTGGTTGAAAAAATATTTTATATCCTCCAAAACAGCTGCCCTAGAAGAAATTCAATCTAGGTATTCCCAACAAACTGCCTTTTCATCAAAGAATATTTATATGAGATGCACCATGTACCTATTTAGAACTTATATTGTGCTGTACATTATAACACCAACTGGTTCTGTTTGATTGGCATAATCTTGGCACTTAGTAATATTTGTATTTTTTAAAACTGTACTTAATTTGTTTACAACAGTTGCTCACGTTCCATTTGTACAGAAGAGCCGTTGTTCCCAAAGACTCTGGGATATTACTGTATGTCTCACATTACTGTTTTTCTCCTAGGAGCATAGCGACCATTAAAATGCCAAAAGAAACAGCAGTAATGAATGAATTGACCTCCCAAGTTTCAACAATCTGAACTATTTGAAGTTCAGGACTCAGAAATGTTGTAGCAGGTTAGAGTCTGTGAGAAAGGATATGGGCAGGTGATGAATGACAGGTTATGCCACTTGGAGAATGGAAAAAATGTTTTACAATGTAACTATTTCTTGTCATTTTACTATACCATTATGATGTTTGGATTCCTTGAGGGCAAAGTCTGAACCTATTTATGATAGCAACCAAATCAAACTCTTTTATAACAGCTGAAATCATTGGGCACAAAAAACAATTATTCATCCTGAATGTCATAAAAAAATGCACGAGTGTGTACCTTCACTTAAGTAGTTACTTGCAACAATAACAGCACAACAATATGGATGGCAAAACAATCACTCCCCCACAATTTGTCCTATAGCTTTCAATATTAGAATTCAGTTCCTTCCAATCATACAGTATTGGACTGAAACACAAAAATATTAGTTAAAATAGGTCTTTATAAAGTATGAAGAATTGAACTTTGTATAGAGTTCCAGGAGTGATCCATGATGTACTGAGACCTTCATATTTTAACCTGTGAATGGCATGCTCTGGTGGTCTATAATATATGCATCAAGAATAAATATATAATTTGTATATTCTTTATATTTGCATGGTTTTTTTCATATATATTTATATATCTATATATAAATGTAAGGAAAACCTATATTCTAACAATTTGAACTAATTATTGTATACTTCAGTCCAATATTATTGGCAACTGACTAAAATTAGTGTTTAAATTAAAATTTAATCAGCGTTTAAAATGAAAGTGTTAGTTCCAACTGAATATTGCTATAATATGGCTGGGGTAGGAAGGGGTTGTTTTAAGGTGAACAATAGGAAGTGGTGGCATTCAACACGTCCAGGGGGAACTCAGAATACTGGACCTCTAGTCATTACTGTCAATTTATATGTCACCAATATGATCTCCTTCCTCTCCCATGCCCTGTTGTGGCTGCTGTGATTGACTGAAATACCTCTAGCATCTGTAATATGAGGAAGAGGAGGATGCCGGGACCGTCTGGATGGAGAACTGACTCTGGAATTTTCTCCCTTCTTACAGTCTTGCAGAAGTGGCAGTCTTTAGATTTGGTGACACACCTGTTCGATTTAATTCTGTATCCTGTTAGGAAGTTATTATTGGCAGAGCTGGGAATCTGTTTGGGTTTGTTGAACAAATTATTGGGGCATTTGTTTCAGCTTTTGTTTTTCTGTCACATTATCTGGTCATGAGTAATGGGATCGATGCACAGAATTATACATAAAAATAGAAAAATCTATGTATTTGAATGGCAAAATATAAAATTTTTAAAAAATAGCTACTATCATGGACAGAAGCTATTAGCTGCAGCAGTTTCCTTTGTAACACTAATTCCTCATTCATTTGAATGCGGTTTAATGGTGCTGTCACAATAATCTCACAGTGACACCAGTGGAAAGTCATAAGACAATGTAACAATGTTAAGATTAAATAAACCGATGTCACTGTGGCATGTTTAGAGTCATTCTATAGTTTCTATATTTGGGAATCTTAATTATATAGAATTTATTAGTCTGCCATATTAACCTCGTTTTTATAGCTTTCTCAAAAGCTTCCATATTTAATGATATAATTCTGCACAGCAACACAAGTTATTGACTTCTCATGAGTGTTTTTGTGACTCTTCTATGTTCTATAGAAGATATGGTGTCAGCTTCAATGTCAAAATGATTTTGGGCTGTGACAGACTGCTGGGAGCTAGCAGGTGAGCTAGCTTTCTGGTCACTTAGGCATCAGTCTGCTCCTTCAGAGAAGAATAACTGACTAGCTGACCAGGCTGGGAGGGCTGATGAACCAATTTGCCCATGAACTGAAGGGTATAAGTAAGAGATAGGAAGGAAGTGGAGGAGACAGGACCTGGGCTGGCTGAACCATGTGAGAAAGAAAGGTAGAGGTGGTGGAGTAGCTTTGTACGTCAATGATGA